>JAJTUV010002023.1:0-317958 GCA_021653895.1 Mastomys natalensis | reverse complement strand
AGACAGGGGTGGAGACAAAGCTCAAAGTCCAGGCTAAGCTGACACAAGGAAAGATCCAGGACAGTCTTAACTCAACAAAGTGAAGGAGGGGCTAACTTTTGAGAGTTGTCTTCTCACTTGCACACATACCCAACACACATACATACTCTCTTCTCCCTCTCTCCCTCTCTCTCTTACCCCCCACACACACATACATATACCCACACGTGCATACATACACTAAAATTAAATACTTTTTAAAGGATAATTTTAAGACTTTATTTCTCCCTGTATGCAGAGTAGGGCCCATACATGGAACCTAAGAATATGGTCCCTAACAGTGAGTGTTCTGCAGATTTTAAACATAAAGTATGGATTCTTGGGAAATTCCAACATGACACAGGTGGTTTGGAGTCACACCCTCAGGGAGTATACCCTCTTCCTTGTTTATTTATCATTATTTTGTATAATCTTGAGACAGGTCTGTGTAGCCCAAACTGGCCTCAAATTCACTATATAGATGAGGTTGACTTTGGGATTAGACAGCTGTCCCTGATATGCCAGCTCCTATTTCTCTCTTATTATATAAGGCAGATGAAGGATATCTCCATAAACAGCAGGAATCCTAGTTGGGTGTGGCAGCAGGCACCAGTAATCTCCCAACTTGGGAAACTGAGGCAGGAGGATAATGCATTTGAGACCAATCTAAGATACCTGTTAGTGAGGTGGGGGAAGACAGAGATGGGGCAAGAATATTAAAGTACAATCTTTTCTTATCCCATGGTTCAAAACCAGAGTAGGACACACCATTCCCTCTATGAGATCAGTTCAGAAGAATAAGGGAACCATTGCACTGAAGGTCATTGAAGGTTTCCTGACAGTGCTTCAGGTAGACCTCAACAATGAGTAAGTTTATTACTATTATTATCGCTACTTGTTTTACGTGTATAGGTGTTTTGCCTGCATGTATGTCTGTGTACCACGTTTGTGTTTGGTCCTCTCCAAGGCCAGAAGAGAGCATCTGATTCCTCACACTGGAGTTACAGATGCCTGTGAGTCATGGATACTGGGAATTGAACCTGGGTCTTCTGAAAAAGCTTCCAATACTCTTAACTGCTGAGCCATCTCTTCAGCTGCCATTTATTTATTTTTAGAGATTTACTTTTTTAAAAAAACTGTGTGCCTGTCTCCGAGTATAATGCATGTGAGATTTCTTGGCACTGGCCTTACAGGTTCCACTGTAATGCCAAATTTGAGTCTATGGAAAGAATAGTGCATGTTCTTCATCTCTTCAGCCTCTGGATTTTAATAAAGACAAAGGACAGGCCAGAGATTTCCTAGACCAGTGGTTCTCAACCTTCCTAATGCTTGGATCACTTAATGCAATTTCTCATAGTGTGGTGACCCCCAACCATAAAATTATTATTATTATTTTCTCTGTAGCCATCTCTTTATTGGTTCATTGTGAATGTCACATCATGCACCCCAATCCCACTCATCTCTCCCTCCCATTGTGCAGGCCCGCCACCCTTGTAATTGTCCTCTCAACAGAAGAAAAAAAAAATCTCGTCGTGGAAGCTGAAGTGTGTCACTCTGTGTCCCACTCTGTGTTTACCCTTTTGTCCACACTTCTTTGCTTGCAAATGTACTGCAATGAGTCATGGTCTGGTATGAGGCCTCTGGCTTCTGATACTCCATCAGTACTGGATCCTCACTGGGAGTCCTCTCAGGTATTGTTCCTTATTTGCCGTAGTAAGGCCTGTTTGCCATGCTACAGCCTGTGCTTGCCGTGGTCCGACTTTGCTTCCGTGGTTGGCCTGTGCTTGCCGTAGTCGGCCCTGTTGCCATGCTACAGCCCGTGGCTTGCCATGCTTGACCTGTGCTTGCCATGCTCCCACATGTTCTTGCCATGCTCCCGCTGTTCTTGCCATGCTCCGGCCTGTGCTTTCCATGCTCGGCTTGGTTGCCATGCTCCCGATGTGCTTTCCATTCTCCTGCCTGTGCTTTGCATTCTCTTGCCAGTTCTTGCCATGCTCCGGCCTCCGCTTGCCATGCTCTGGCCTCGCTTGCATTGCTCTGGTCTGAGATGGCTGTGCTCATGCTTGTGCTTGCTGTGCTCGAACCTCTGCTTGTCATTCTACAGCCTGTGCTTGCCTGCTCGAGCCTGTGTTTGCTATTCCCCCATAAAATTATTTTTATTGCTACTTCATAACTGTAACTTTGCTACTGTTGTGTAAACATCTGATATGTAGGATATCTGATATGAAACCCCAAAGGGGTCTCCACCCACAGATTGAGAACAGCTGATGTAAGATTTGAAACCAGCCAAGTATTTGAAGACAGAGTCTTGGGCCCTGGATCTGTCCATTCACTTCTGAAATGCTCTGTGAGGCCATGTGTGAACCTGCAAGCATGCTATCTTTATCGTGTAGTATCTGCTGAGTAAAGCTTCTCATCCTTTGCAGCAGAAGCTGAGGCAGGGCTGTGAGGCTCTGCTTTCCATGTTTCAGAGTAGCTGGTGTGAGTGATGGCATTTACTTAGCAAGGCAGTGAGGACAATGAAGCCAGGGAAATGAGACTGCCTTCAGTCTTTTTTTTTTTTTTTTCCTTTCTTTCTTTTTGAGGCAAAAGCTCACTGTGATGCCCAGGTTGGCCCCAGGTTTAAAGGGTCTTCGAGTCTCAGCTTCCAAAGTAGCTGGGACTAGGGTTACAGCTTACAGGAAACTTCCCAATGAAGTCAAGAGCTAAATAACTTGTATGTGACTGTTAAGATCTTTAGGCTAATCTGTATGTTTGTCCAGCATAAAACCCGTCTTTGGGCCCGTGACATGACTCAGCGAATAAAAAGTGCTTCCCAGGGAAACCCATCCACCTGAGTTCAGTCCCTGGAGCCTAGGGTACAAAGAGAGAGCTGACTCCAGCAAGTTCTCTTCTGACCTCCACATGAGCTGTAGCACATGCACGCCCACGCCGTCTCTTACAGATGCTGTACACATGCCATAGAAACAGATACGGAACCCTTGACTTCTAAGAAAGCCAAATTTTCCCGTTCGTCTTCTTCTAAAGGAAGGAAAGGAATCTTGCTTAGTTACAAAAGCATTTTCCAGTCCCGGGAATTTGGAACCAGTACAGTGCAAAACAGTTTTATAGGGTTTCGATCAACTTTTATTTTCTTCGTTAACTTCTCTTTTCCCTCATTAACTTCTATTGAAAAAACCGCAGCCCAACCTGGTTACATTGTTTTTAACCAAAAATACCATGACTTGGAAATCAAGCCGCTTGCGGCTGAGCTGAGTTTTGGACATCTGGAGTTTACCACCTAGCCTTCCTTGTGAGAAGCACAGGTGAGGTTTCGTTAGGGCCATCACGGGGGGCTGGAGGCCTCTGGGAAGCCTAGGGGGCCTGCATTCCTGTGTCTCAGAGCCAGCACACTCAGACATGACTCCTCGGGTCACTATTTTTGGACATCAGCTAGATTGCTCAATATGATACTGGTTGTTTTTAAAGGGACCCAAAAAGGGCTTTGTGTGGGTGATTGTGGTTGTTGGATTGCTTCAACTTCTGCATTCCCCAATTTTTGTTTTTCTCACTTTGCTGCCCGGGAGGTTACTGCATCCCTCTGGGGTATGAAAAGCCAAGGGACAGCCCTCTAAACACGGAGCAGAATTACTCAGCTTCTGCTGTTGGGCTGCCCAGGACATTTCAAAGACTGTAAACAGGTATTTTATCAAAAGCTTAGGTCTATGGGGAGGTGGAGGCAGGAGGATGGAGAGCTCAAGGTCTTCTACCACGTGTTGAGTTCAAGGTCAGCAGGCTGTCTTGAAAGAAAAAAGAATTTTCTAATGGAATGCTATGAAATTAAAAGGCTTCAAACTGAGTGTAGTGTCTAGTTCCTATAATCCCAGCAGCCTGGAGGCTGAGGCAGGAGGATTGTTAAGAGTTGTAAGTCATCCTGAGTTCCATCCCAGGATCCACATGGCAGGGGGAGAGAACCAATTCATGCAATTTGTCCACTGACCTCTATACTCATACACACACACACACACATATCCATACACACACACACTCATACACACACCCATACACACATTCATACACACTTATACACATACCCATATATACTCATACACATCCATACACACACACACACACACACACACACACACACACACATATCCATACACACACACTCATACACACACCCATACACACATTCATATACACTTATACACATACCCATATATACTCATACACACCCATACACACACACACTCTCATACATACACACTCACACTCATATATACACAAACTTGTGCACACACATTCATATACACACAAACATACAGATACTCATACACCCCCCCACACACAAACTTGTACACACATTAATACACACTCACACAAACACTCATCAATACACACGCTCACACAAACACTCATACACACATAAACTTGTATACGCACATTCATACACACACTCACATACACTCATACACACATTCACACACACACACTCACACTCTAAAAATTGCAATACCTTTTAAAGACATACAAATGATCAATAAATTTACGGAAAAAATGTTCGTTGTTTTGCAATCAAGGAAATGCAAACCAAAACTGTGTTGAGGTTTCATGTCGCCCCAGTCAGAATGACTGTCATCAAGGAAAGACACCACAGGGCAGGGAGAGACTCCGTGTCAGTGGTTAGGAGCACTAGCTCCCCCTCAGAGGCCCAGGGTTCGATTTTTATCCAGCACCACACAGCGCTTGTAACCATTGCAGTTCTGTCTTCAGTTCTGGAACTGGGGCTCATCCTGTTGTGTGCGATAAGACAACTCAGAAAGACAAATGCTTTCTCTATATGCAGAATCTCCACTTAAAAGGGGAAAATTTATCAAATATGAAAGCAGGCTAGGCATGTCAACACACACCTTTAATCCCAGCACCTGGGGTTGTTTTTGTTTGTTTGTTTGTTTGTTTGTTTTTGTTGTTTTTTTTTTTAAGAAACAGATGCTGGAAAGATTGCTCGGTGGTCAAGGACACTTTCTGTTTTTTCACAGGACCCAAGTCAGGTGGTTCACAACACCTGTAAAAATGTCCAGGGGATGCCACTCCCTCTTCTGGCCTCCACGGCAACAGCATCTACCTGGCATACACACACACACACACACACACACACACACACGCATGCACACACGCACTCATAAAGTTTTTTAAAAATAAATCTTTTAAAAAATTAAGACATAGCATGTAGTAATAAAAAAGGTTTTGCAATCAAACACATCCAGACTTTAGTCTTATGTTCTATTTATATCTTGGGAACAAGGTCTCACCATGGATTTTTTTGGATTGGTTTTGGTTTTTGTTTTGATTTTTTGAGATAGGGTTTCTCTGCATATGTAACCTCTGATATTCTGAAACTCATTCTGTAGACTAGGCTGGCCTCAACTCAGAGAGCTGCCTGCCTCTGCCTCCTGAGTGCTGGGACTAAAGGTGTGCGCCACCCCCACCCTGCTCGTCTCAGTATGCTACCCCATCTGTTCTAGAACTCTCTGCAACCTCGGGCTTTACCACCCACACTCCAGTTCCTGAAAAACAACTCCGAGACTAAGTTATTTATGAATAAATGCTTAGCCCATAAGCATTTTCTCGTTCCCAGACCATCTTGTAACTTAATTATCCTGTTTATTTTACAAGGGCCACATGGTTTGTTACCTAGCCTCAGTTTTGAATGTCTCTCTCCTCTGAGTCCTAGTGAAATCTCTTCTCCTGAGCCCGATTCTATCCCAGAATCCTCTCTCCCTGCAGGAACTCCCACCTCCTATTTTCTGCCTAAGCTCATAGGCCATTAGCCTTTTATTGACAGGTGAGGCTTCCACACAGAACACAGATTATCCCTACAACTCTACGTAGACCAAAGCTGACCTGTGCTCACTGTGGTCAGTCTGCCTCCCAAGTGCTGGGAATAAAGGCATGGGCCACCATACTGGGCTCATCCAAAATTTTTTACCTAATAGGATCTTTTTCCATGTACAAAATGTGAAAATGGTCACAGGTTATCTGTATTGTGAACCTACTCTAAGTCAAATTTTATGCCAAGTACATCGCATAATCATCTCACTTAAACCTAGAAGGTAAGAAGTACTATTATTCCAGATTTAGACTGGGATGTACCTCAGTGTTAGAGGACTTGCCTAGAGTTTTATTCTAGCACTGGGGATTAAAAACAAACAAACAAACAGGACCCCCAGTAATTTTCAGACACAGAAATTGAGTCTTAGAATGTTGGAATAAGGGACTTGAGAGATGGCTCAGCGGTTAAGAGCACTGACTGCTTTTCCAGAGGACCTGAGTTTAATTCCCAGCAACCACATAGTGGCTCACAACCATCTTTAACGGGGATCCGATGCCCTCTTCTGGTGTGTCTGAAGCCAGCGACAATGTACTCACACACATGAAATAAATAAATCTTTTAAAAAATGTTGAAATAATTATTTTGAGAATTGCTTTCTTCGTTTGTTTTAGGAACATTATTGCTATGTAACACAGGCTTGCCTGGAATTCCCAGTATACCCCAGACTGGTTTTAATCAAATGACAGTTCTTGGCTTCAGTTTCTAACCTGCTGGAATTATAGCCATAAGGCACCATGCCCAGCTAAATATGTTTTAGATACTATTTTTAAAAAATTATGCCAGACAGTGGTAGTGCACACCTTTAATCCCAGAACTTGGGAGACAGGTGGGCAGATATTTGTGAGTTCAAAGCCAGCCTGGTCTACAGAGTAACTTTCAGAATATCCAGGGCTACACAGAGAAACCCTGTCTCAAAAAACTTAAATTATTTTACTTTATTCCCGACTCACGTGCTTATAACCCACAGTACATGTGTGGAGGTCAGAGGAAAACTTATGGAGTTGGCTCTTCCTTCTACTACATGGGTCCTGGGACCAAATTCGAGCTGTCAGGCCTAGCAGCAAGCACCTTCACCTGCCTGCTATCTCGCCAAGCTTAAATACTCACGTTTAACTGTTGTTTCTTTGGGCGGTGCATGCAGCAGTCATCCTGGTCCCTAGGCTTTTACAATCTCTCCACGATGTTCCCTGAGTGTTGGGTGCAGGGGTTTGTTATAGGTGCTCCATCTGGGGCTGGACTGTGTAACTTGGAGTGACGACAGATGCCAGTAAAGTAGGAAAGAGCCATTGGAGGAGGCGGAGGCGCTGCAGTAGGGAAAACGTCAGGACACAGGAGCTGTGATGGGGAAAAGAGGAAAAATGGAGAGAGAACTTAACTGGGGAGTGGAGAGAAAGAGTGATATGAGGGAAGAGGGGTATAAATAAATAACACTGGGGATGCTTGCAAAAGCCGTAGAGATCTATTATTTTATAATATTATAGATATGTATGTATATATACATATAAACAAATATAGTATATTATGAAATATTAAAAAACTAAACTTTAAAATACACTATATATGTATTATATCACACATATATACACATATATACACACACACGCACACACACACACACACACAATATATATATATATATATATATATATATATATATATATATATATATGTATGTATATATATTTGAAGTTATCCCACATGGTAACTTCAGGAGCTACAAACTATCTAACAAAAACTTCAGTTCCAGGCAAACCTGGCTTGAAGTTGGTCAGGGAGAGTACAAAAGGAACAGGCTGGTGCCATTGCTCTTGGCTGCCTGCCAGAATATGAAAGTAAGATCTAATTGCTGAGAACACCAGACACTTCAGACACAACGACTTGAAGAAATTAGGCTGACACTGACCTGGAAGCCTCATCCCCGAGGGCTGGCTCTCTTAGTGTCAGAAGGTGCTATGCAAGGTCCCAAGGGGGGAGAGTTGTCAAATAACTGTAAAACCTGAGAACCAGGACAATGACCAGACCCGCAAGATGGCCCATGGTGCATTAGTGGCATTTCTATGTTGGAGGTAACCAACGGCTGTCTAACTGAACATGAGCCCACATAATTAGAGGGAACTCACTGTAAATCTAGCCAAGAATCCATACTGGAGAGGTCCAAGACCCAGAGGACAACTACGACCACATTACTGAAGTAGTTAAGTTTCAACTGCCGTTTAAATGCTTATGCCCATAGAAAAGTGTAGCTCTGATCTCTTAATGAAGAAGCTTCTTTTTGCAGAAGACAGAGGCAGATAGGTCAAAGTATTCATTAAATTTTCATATTATTTTTAAAAAAGCATGTATATGTCTTGGTTTGTGCATGTGAGTACAGTGTCAGTTGACGCTACAAGAGGGTGTAGGATCCCTCGGAGCTGAAGCTGCAGGCAGCTGCGAGCGATCCAGTGTTGGAACCAGACTCAGGTCCTCTGCAGGAACAGTGTGTGCCGTGCCCTCCCCTCCAGTGCCCAGAGAAGTGCTAACTTAATAGGTATATATAGGACACAAGAAAAAACCAACCGTACTGGCACACTGACAACTCACCTGTAATCCCAGCCCTGAGAAGGCCAAGGCAGGAAATTCTCAGATTTGAGACCGACTGGGGATTACACAGCAAGGCCCTGTCATCAAAGTCTGTGATCCCACCAGGCGTGGTGGTACATGCCTTTAGTGTCAACAATTGGGAAGCAGAGGCAGGAGAATCTCTGTGAGTTCCAGGCCAGCTTGGTTCTCAATTCTGTGAGTTCTAAGCCATCCCAAGGCTACATAGTGAGACTCTTTTTCTTATCAGTAATGAAGTGTAAGGAAGTAAGGAAGGATCAGACACTATCCAATTTCCATATAAATTGCAGATTTCAGCATCTAATCCCTTTTGATTTTGATTCAGGGAGTCTTCAATGTGTCCCAAACCCCACCTTTCTGACAATGTGATACTTCTAAAGTAGATAATCAGGTTAGAATAGAATTTTGGCAATTATTGGTCTGTAAAGTCCATGATTCCCTCATTCCCTTTCTCTCTCTCTCTCTTTCTTTCTCTCTCTTTCTATGTGTGTGTTTAAGAAATCTTTGCAATTACTAGAATACTCTTTTTCTTTCTTAAATTATCTTTCCTTTTATATGCTGGCGTGTGGGTATTCACACAAAACTGCAGGTTTCCGGCTTTGGAGCTCTGGGCTTCAGATCCTACGGAGCTACAGGTGTTCCTGAGCTACTAGCTATGGGTACTAGGAGTCCAAGTCATGTCTCCTCTGGAAGAGCAATGCACACTCTTGACCGCTTAGCCATCCCTCTGGCCCTGGAGAGCTTTTAAACAGGCTGAGATGCCGGGGGAAGTCGGAAATGTTCCATACACTCTGGAGTTTACAGGGTCTTTGTTCTCTGTGTGGGCAAGTGCAATCCAAAGACCCTGTTTAACAAGCTCTCTCCATGCTGTGTACAGGATGGTGAAGAGAGCTTTCAACAAATTGTTGACAAAAATAGCCCTGTGAGGGCAAGATGTGGTTCCTAAAGAAAGCATTGCATGGTAGAAATATGCAGAGTTGCAGGATTCACTCTAGGGATATTGTTGCTTAAATTGTCCCTAACTGTCATTGAAATCAGGCCACCATCTGCTCTGGGAAGCTCAAACTGTATTGCAAATTCTTATTTTTACAGTTCTCTTTTCCAGAATTCATGACAATGCTTCCCATTCTTTTATGATAGCCCATTCAAGTGCTGCTCATCAAACCATTTTACTCTTACTCTTATTCAGCATCCTTGGGGCTGGAGATATGGTTCAGTGGTTAAGGGCACTGGCTGCTCTTCCAGAGGTCCTGAGTTCAATTCCCTGCACCCACATGGCAGCTCACAGCTGTCTGTAACTCCAGGATCCGACACAGTCACAGACATGCATGCAGGTAAAACACCAATATACATTTTAAAATCAGCATCTTTGGCAGGATTTGAGAGGCGGTTAATTGGATCAGCAGCTCTGAATTCTCTCTGCACAAACTCGACCCTGGTTTCTCCTGCCCGTGAGCAGCCTGCCCCATGAGCTTTACCCTTGGCCTTTAGCTCCTCTACCAGCAGGCACTGAAAGTACCAAGGGGTCCTTCAACCTTGTTACCAGAGCAGGAAGGAGCAGAATCAAGCACCTCAGCTTAATAATAATAATAAGTGGTACTAATTCAAAAAGACACCACGAGCCCTTTAGCACACTCCGGCATTTTGTTATTTTATTCATTAGGGTCCAACCTTCCATACATAAAGGCTACTTTACATTTAAAGGGACTATGGCTGCATCATAAGAAAGACACAGAACCCACATTCTCCTGCTTGAAAGACTTGCTCTATAATTCTTACTTTTGTCCCATATGGATAATTTTAAAATCTTGATTAAAGAGACACAGGAGAGCACATATATATGAAACAAAGAATTACATTTCTATGATGTATGCAGAACTGGTAAGTCCACAGAGGCAGAAAATGGGTTGGTGTTTACCCAGGAGATGGGGAGAAGTGAGGTGAGGGAGTAACTGCTTATTTTGTATCAGACTTTCTTTTGAGATAAAGACACTGTTGTCTTAATAGATCAAGGTGGTAACTACACATTAATGTGTAATAACCTTGGGGCTGGGAATTACAGGCATAGTAGTTATTTTTGAGCCGCTGTAACCATAGAAACTTCAGAAGGAAGCTCGCTCTGGCCCAAGCTTTTATTTTTTTAAATTAAAAAGGATGGGAATTCAGTGGAGGAGCACTTGCCTAGCATTCACAAGGCCCTGGGTTCTATCCCCAGCACTTCACTGGGCACTAGAATTTCTTTTTCTTTTTCTTTTTTTTTTTTTCCATTGCATTGTTCACTTTATTCATTGTTTTTTTTTACAAAAGTTTATTACAATGTACAACAACAGGCTTCAGGATAACACTTCATTCTAGCTATTAGGTGGCAAAGATGTTATGGCAGGGAATCCAGATGTTTGACAGGTTACAGGGTAACACTTCATTCTAGCTGTAGTGGCAAAGATGTTATGGCAGGGAATCCAGATGTTTACATAGGAATAGAAGAAGAGGGTCACTATCACCTCCAATGTGAGGAACAGCTTACTTTTTGCCAGATTTCTTAATTCCACCTGTGGCCAGGGGCCCTTCCCCGAGGCCTTGGCTTTTAGCTCCTCGAGTTTCTTCTGTTCCTCCTTTTGTTTCTGCTTGAAAGCTTTATCTTCCTCGTCCATCTCCTTGGCCTGCTTCTTGGGCTGTTTCAGGGGCTTCTTTTTGCCACCTTCCCGGCCGACATGGCGCCTCCAGCCCCTTCACCAGCCCCTGATCCTAAGCCGGCACTAGATTTTCAATGGGTGTTTATTGTGGCCAGGTGTAGGGTCACACACCTGCAATTACAATACTCTTATAGTACACTTCCTGAAGGAACCAATCAAAGTCACCACTCAGTGCTAGAAATTGAATTCGGAACTTCACACACACTAGTCAAGTACTAGGCTGGCTAGATTCTACGTCTAGCTTCTTCCTTTATGTTGGGTAGGCTGGCCTTGAAATTGGATCCTCCCACTTGAGACTTTCAAGGGATGGGAACTATAGCAATGAGCTACATATGCACAGACAGGTCATAATTTTTAAATCTCAGCCTATGTCAGATCATCACAGCACACAAGGGCACAGTTGTTTGATTTTATCCAAGTAGAACTTACCTTCTGACAAAAATAGATGTTCTTCTTCTTCTTCTTCTTCTTATTATTATTATTATTTACTTATTTTTATGTTTGGTTTTTCAAGACAGGGTTTCTCTGTGTAACAGCCCTGGCTGTCCTAGAACTCCCTTTGTAGGCCAGACTGGCCTTGAACTTACAGAGATCTGCCTGCCTCTGACTCCGGAGTGCTGGAATTAAAGGGTGCCACCTCTGGCTGGTGCTCTCTCTCTCTCTCTCTCTCTCTCTCTCTCCCTCCCTCCTTCCCTCCCTCCCTCTCTCTCTCACACACACACATATGCTTTTTTCTTCATTTATGATTTATTAATTTTTATGTTTATAGGTGTTTTGCATACATGTATGTCTGTACACCACATGTCTTCAGTGTCCACAGAGCCCAGAAGGCGGCATCGGATCCCTGGAACAGTTGTAAGATGCCGTATGGGTTGGGTGTTGGGATTTGAAGCAATGGAAGGGCAATCAGTGTTCTAAAGTACAAAGTCGTCTCTCCAGGCAAACTAGTTGCTCTTTAAATTAGATTATTGCCATTCATGATTTTATTTTTTATTCCTTTTAAAAAATACACTCTGGGTCATATATGAAACTTTCATGCTTTTATATGAACATTTTTTAAAAAAATAATCCTTTTCCAGCACTTGGGAGGCAGAGGCAGGTGGATCTCTGAATTCGAGGCCAGCCTTGTCTACAGAGTGAGTTCCAGGACAGTCAGGGCTACACAGAGAAACCCTGTGTGGAAAAATAAGAACCACAACAAAACAAAACAAAGCAAGCAAGCAAACAACAACAGCAACAGCAAGAGTCCTTGTTTTCCATCAAATAATGATTTGATGCTAACATTGTATATTTCCTAACTTTTGTTTGCATGGATTCTATTTTATTTACCAGCCCCTCCCCCCATCTTCTATGTTTCTAAGAACAAATGAGCAGGTGGGGAAATCCTTAGTGGGGAACATGCCCTCAGGCATGAGTTCAGATCCCGGCATCCACATGAAAGCCAGATGTGGCAGCACACATCTGTAGTCCTAGTGCACGCAGGTCAGAAATAGGTAGATGCCAGTGGCTCGCTGTTCAGCCAGTCTAGTTCACACGGTGAGCTCTGGCTCAGAGAGAGACCCTGCAAAAACTAATGTGTAGAAAGACAGAGGGTGACACCTACAGTTGATCTCTGACCTCCACATGGTCATGCACACGCAAGTGTACCTGTAGACACCTGTGTACACATACACACAAAGAGTAGATGGATATGTGTGTATACTTTTATATCAATAGAGGAAACAATTTTCTGTGCTGTTTCCACTACCGTTCCCGGTAACTCCTATGTTTGTCCATTGAGACAGAAAAAAAAAATATTAGGAGATAGGAGACAGTATATAATGATGTACTTGATACCTGATACCCATCAATCTTTTAGGTGTAACTCAGGATAAGTTTTTAATTTGGAGGTTAGTGGTAAGACAGGAGCTAATGTAGCCCAGGCTTGCCTCAAACTCAATGAGTAGTCAAGGATAACCTAAGACTCATGCCCTTCCTTCTTTTACTTCCCAAGCCCTGGGATCACAGGCCTGCAATGCCCATTTTTACTCAGGTTATTCTGGATGAAAGGTTGTTTAGCATCATCAAAGACAGAGAAACTGCAAGACCAAGGTCTGATGAGGAAAGCAAGACCCTACCTCAAAGCGATTGGACAAATTGAAAAAGGCACACATCATTATCAGCCACTTGTAAAAAAAAAAACGTGAGGTCTTGAGGTGAAACAACACTCAGTGTGTTAACAGGAAGCGACCGGCTCTGTGTGCCTATTTATATAAACAACATTTGCTCTTTCCTTCTTGGTCTCTGCCCAGAAGTCGGCCCTGAGTGCTGTTTTGGCTATGCTTGACTGGTTTTTAAAAAGGAAGGGGGGGGGTGCAGAAGGAGGAGGTAGAGTCTCAAAACTACTGTGGCCACCTGTCACTCTCTTATAGAGAAACTTAGCGTGACACTTTCCCTGATGTTTGCTCAGTGAAAATACAAGGGGTCCATTTTTACCCAAAAGTTCTCTCTCTCTCTCTCTCTCTCTCTCTCTCTCTCTCTCTCTCTCTCTCTCCTCTCTCTCTCCCAATTTCTTAATTTTTTCACTTCTGGAGATTGTACTCAGGGCATTGCATATATATGACCCTAGTCATCTTTTTACTTTTGTAAAAATAACTTTTGAAGCCCAGCAGTGGTGGCGCACACCTTTAATCCTAGCATTTGGGAGGCAGAGGCTGGTGGATCTCTGTGAGTTTGAGAGCAAGCTAGTCTACAGAGCGAGTTCCAGAACAGTCAAGGCTACACAGAGAAATTCTGTCTCAAACCAAAACAAACCAAAAAACAAACAAATCAAACAACAAAACAAAACCCACAGCAAGAAATTCTGTCTCAAAACAAACAAAACAAAACAAAAAACAAAACCCCACAAAAGCAAAAGAAAAAAAAACCCAAACAACAACAAAAACCCAACCAAACAACAAAATAAAACCACAAAACCACCACAGCAAACAAACAAATAAATAAATAAAATTTGAGGCGGTTTGACAAAGTTGCCCAGACAAAACTTCAGCTTAAGGTCCCTTTGGACTCAGCCTTCCAAGGAGCTCAGATTATAGGCTATCCCACCAGCTCCAGCTAGATGACTGTACGTAAAGCCAATGGCTCCTATGGGATCTGCCTAAAGCACATAGACAGGTCTGCCTCCTCTCCCCTGTGCTTTGGGTCTCCTTCCGTTTCACTCCAAGTTTCCCCAGCTCTCAGGGAAGCCCATTATGCTTTCTCTTTGAATCTGAAATTTGAGAGCTCCAGTCTGTTCCGCGCTCCCCCACCCCCCACTCCCCGCTGTTTGCGCCATTGTCCTGGTGTCTGACTCTTGCAAGCCCTTCCATTTCCGGATTGTTTCCTTCTTCTCTTCACTGTGTCCCAGTCACTTCAGTAAGAAGGAGGAGCAAGCTGATGGTGCCTCCTGGGCCGGTGTTCAACCTTTGATTAGGTGTGGCTGTGGCTAAGATCAAGCTGAAGCAAAGTGGGAGGAGCTTGTGGTTAACAACAGGTACTGCTTGATGTCACCACAAATGAAGTGGCATGGCAGGGATGCCATCTGGATTTGTACCAGTTTCCTCTGAGTCAAAAGATCACCAAGGGAAAGTGTGCACAGAGCCTCAGAGAACAGAGTTCACACTTAAGTTTCAAGACTGTGCTCATTCGAGAAGAAAAGAGAATGTTCCTTAATCTTAGGCATGGCACCAGAAAGTTAGGTACAGAGTGGGATCAGCTCAATTTCGAATGAGAAATTAAGGGTGAGTTTTATGGGGAGCTAGAGGAGGCTGCTTCCACTCAAGACACCAGGAAAGCATCCAAACTCTGAAGAATGATTTCATTAAATTCCTTTAATTCTGACATTGATGTACCATTATTACTTCAGATAAAAGTAAGAATTCAAGACTGGCTGTGTAGCTCAGAAGGTAGAGTGCTTTCCTAACATGTACAAGACCATGGTTCCATTCTCATCAGCACCAAAATGTGCAGGGAGACCTGATGTGATGGCTCAATGTAAGAGTCCTTGCTGTACTGAGGACCTGAGTTCAAATCCCACCACCACAATGATTGATGTGGTAATCCTCACACTTGGAAAGCCACTCCTGTTTGGAGTGGCCAAGCCTGGCTCCAGATGCAGGTGGCACGGGACAGAGAAGGCCATCTGATATCCTCTTGTACATGAGCTCAGGGGTGTGTGCCTTCACACAGGCAGGTGTGCACACCACACGTATGCATCTATAGTCATGCCTACACACAGAAAGTGTGGTGAACAGAAGAACACTGAGAAGTAACAAAACACAGACATTTGGTCACACACACACAAAAAAAAAAAAAAGAGAGAGAAAAGTGTGAAACTGAAGACTGTCAAAGGGCAAAGAAGCCACATCTGCAGGCAAGTTAGTAAAGGTGTGTGTGTTGGGGTGGGGTGGGGGAGCGACCATAAAGCTGTAAAGTAGAAAATAAACTGGAGCGAATGGAAACATTTGCCCAATACAGAGTCTGTGTTTTCAAAGTGCTACAAAGAACTTCTTTGGTTGGTTTTTGTTTCTTTGTTTTTGTTTAAACACAATCAAAATGTTAAAGATCAAGTGAGGGGCTGGAGGTGTCCAGTACTTGGCCAGCATAGCTTTGATCCCTGAGGAACAAAAACACTAGGCATGACGACGACACGTGAATTAATTCCGGAATCTGGAAGGTAGAGACAGCCATGAGACCTTGTCTCCCCACCCACCTCTGAAGAACCCTGAGGTCAAGTCCTGGTCTTACACAAGGAGTCCCAGCCTAGCAAGACTACACAGTGAGATACTGTGTCAGATAAATCAAAGAAAGAAAGAAAAGTTAAACAAAACAATGACCAGGCCAAACCCAAACCCATTTTATTCTTAGAAATTTGATAAAAAGTTATTTGCTTAACTGCTTACTTTACAGTAGACAAAATACTAGGGTGGATGAGCTGGTAGGCATGGGAGGTGTACTGAATTCTGGAAGAGACCCTCCCCTCTAAAGATATTTCCCAGGAACAAAGTGAATTTTTGAATGTCCTCTAGACAAAACGTTAAGTTTTGACACTTTATTATTTTGAATTACACACACCTGTGGAGTGTAACAGAGTAAATGACTCAGATGTGAGGAGTACAGTGTGCACCAAGGCAATCGGTACAGCCCTCTCCTTAAACATGCCTTTGAAAGGTTCCACCAAACATATAGTATGTGGTTATGCATTTATGAAGTACATGTGTGAGTTCCTTTTACAAATTTCATTCGTTCATTGTGTGAGCACATGCACACATGTGCACCCCAGTGAAGGTCAGCGCATAACTTGAGATAGCCAATTCTCTCTTTCCGGGCTCTAGGGATTGAACTCAGGTCTTCAGGCTAGGCAACAAGCTCCCTGGTTAGTTAAGCCATCTCACTGGCCCATGTATGATGTTTCAGTACATGCATATAGTATGCAGTGATCAAATCAGAATGTCTGTATCATTACTTTGTGTTTAAAAGCCTTATGAAAAGATTCTTATTTTAAAGAATTGTTTTGTTTATGTGTATATGTTTGTGTAAGAGTATGCCAAGTGTGTACAGGTGCCTGTAGAGGCAAGAAGAGGGCGTCAGGGGCTGGGAACTGAACTCAGAGAGGAGGAGGTGTCCTTAAGTTTGCTTTTATTTGTTTTCTTATTTAATGTGTAGAGATGTTTGTCTGTATCCCATGTGAGTGGCCAGTGCATGTAGAGGCCTGAAGAGGATGCTGGGTACCCCAGAACTGGAGTTAGAGATGGCTGTGGACCACCATGGGAATCCTGAGAATTGAACCTGGAGCCTTGGGAACAGCAGCTGGTGCTCTTAGCCACTGGGTCATCTCATCTCTCCAGCCCCAGGTTTTCCCTACTGTGTATGCAATATACATTTAATCTATCTGTCTATATCATGATGTGTTTAACTCTGGAGGACACGGTGCGTTTGGGTTTTTTTTCCAAGCTTTTTTTCTCTAACCAGTTCTGCATATTCAGTAATTTAGTAAACTGAATTGCTTCTTAATAGCAAGACTCTGTCCCTTAGTTAGCTACTTTTCTCAGTATTGTAGGACTTCGACTCCTGGAATCATCTTTGCCCAGTTCGCATTAGAATTCCTTTGGGCTTTACAGAAAATGGGATGGAAACACTTTCAGACAAAAGTGTTTATGATATATAATTAGTCACGTATTTAAGATGGGGCGGGGGTGTGGTCCAATGGTATAGGTTGTGCCTATCAGGCTATGGTTTTGGTTTTAATCCCAGCAGAAATAAGGGGAGACATTTTGTTCTAATATAATTGTGGACTGCTTTCGGCATCTTGAATGAAACAGACACAGTTATTGTGATTTGGACTGCATGTATATCCAGGCTTCAAGCAATGTAAATAATGTGTTTATACCCAGAGAACCACAGAATCAAAACATCACACTAACAAATATTTAAACTGTTTGTTTGCATTAAAGGTGAGGACGTTAATCCTGGATCTAAAAGAGTTATCTATATAGATAACTGAGGTGATACAGTTATCTATCTAAAGTAAGGATAAGCGTGTGGTCTGTAGCTAGGTGTGCTAGCACGCACCTGTAATCTCAGAAGGGGCTGAGGCAGGGGGATGGCTCAAAGCCAGGCTGCTCTGCCTTGTGAGTTCCATGCTGGTCAGGCAAGGATACATAGCAAGATCCCATCTCAAATAAAATAAGATGAAGTGAAATGAAATGAAATAAAATAAAATAAAATAAAATAAAATAAAATAAAATAAAATCAGCAACAATAAAGAATCTGTGCTGTCTGGGCATGGTGTTTCTGTCACCTGTTCATTTTAAATGTTGGGTAAGCTGTCTGCCAATGTGTTAAGGGTTAGCTAGGTGTGCTTTTGTATATACCTCAAGCCAGGTTATTCTAGAAGCTACTTGCACATTGTACTTTACAAATAAACCAGGGAAATAGCGACCACATAGGAAGTCATGACTCGACAAAGCCCTGAAGACCATGGTGTCGCATTGGCACGTGTGGTTGCTTTGTGGAGGTGGACTGGTCCTGGTGCTGCCAGAAATGGAAGAGGAGACGAGCTTTACTTTCCTTTTCTAATTCCTGATTAGATAACTTGCCCAAGAAACTATATTGGAAATTATGGGCAAAGTTTCATACCTGATATAGCTTTCTCTTTTCTGCCCTAGACTCTGAGTATAGCAGGGGACAGCATTTAAGGTCTTTCTGGATTGCCAGGTAAGTCTATAATTCTTGCTTCTGTTGGGAAATCTTCTGGGACTATAAAAAATTCCCATGACCTTTCTTTTTGCTTTTAAAAAAGTGACTTATTGGACTGGAGAGATGGTTCAACAGTTAAGAGCACTGGCTGCTCTTTCAGAGGTCATGAGTTCAATTCCCAGCAACCACATGGTGGCTCACAACCATCTATAATTGGATCTGATGCCACAATAATGTGCTCATATACATAAAATAAATAAAAATCTTTTTAAAAAAGAAGTCACTTATTTTGATGTGTATTTTCCACATGTATGTGTGTGTGCCATATGCACACAGTGCCCAAAGATGCCAGAAAATATTTCAGGTTCCCTGAGACTAGACTTATAGAGATAACTGTGAGCCACCATGTGGATGTTGACTGGGAACTGAACCCAGGTCCTATGGAAGAACATCCAGTGTTTCTAACCACTGAGCTATCTCACCTGCTCCATCCACAACCTTCCCATCAAGAAGACTTGCTGGCAAATTTTAGGACAAGCCATGCAGGATGGTGAAAGTGAGTACAGACGCCTATGTAAATGATGAGGAGTTAGTCTGGGAAACTTCTAGAAGGAAGTTCTGTGGCTAGCCAAAACTGACAGAGAGCTTCTTGCAAGCTCCTATCTGTCTCTGGCATATTTAATAATTAAAATTATTAACTTAGGAGATGGGGTGTAGTTTACGGATAGAGCATTGACTAGCATGTACGAGGCTCTGAGCTTAATTCATAGCACCATTAAAGAAAGAAGAATATTAACCTAAAGTTTTTTTTTTCTTTTCTGAGAGTAGGGTCTCCTATAGCCCATACCGTCCTCAAATTTGATGTGTAGTCAAAGATGAATTAAAGTTCTGATCTTCCTGTACCACTATGTTCAATTTTATACCACCAAACCCAGGGCTTCACACTTGTTAGGAAAGTTTTCTGCCAACTGAGCCACACACCTCAGCCCCTTTCTACTGTGGGGGCAGAATTCAGAGTGTTTGTACCTAAGTCAGGTGGTCATCCTTTGTCCACCTTATCTACCATACCAGAAATCAGCAAACCCATACAACAATATAGACATTGTATTGTCAATACTGCGAAATAAGACCAATGTTACCAGTTCCAGTGAAAATTACAGAGTAGGGTAGGAAGCCGGGACATGGCAAAGGGCTTAGTTTAAAAATACGTGTCTATGGGACAAGTGACAGCGGTTGGAGGAGAAGGAATTTCTGATTCCCTCATCCACATTTTCTTCATTCTTCCTTGGTGATCACAGACCATCGGGTCTCTGCGAATTCATATTTTCACAGGGAGGAAGTCGGAAGTAGTTGGAGCGGCGGAGTCGCCTTGGAGGCAGGCCTGCCATCTGCCGGCAAAGCTCATCTAGAGGAAAAACAGAGCATTATGGGAAGATGCTGGGCTCTTGGTTTAAGGGAAGAAGACGATTCAGTACGGATTATAATAAGAACGAAGGAGGAAAAGATGTGGGTAAAGACCTCAGTGTTGCCCCTGGCTAGGTACTTGTTACTTTCTAGAAAGTGTCTAACCTTCTCTAACCTTCTCTGAGCCTCATTCTCCCTTTCTGTAAGAAAGTATTTATTCCTGGCTTAACGTATGTTTGTGAGGGCTGAAAGGAATCACCCGGAGCAAAATTATCTTCTTTTATGTACCCAGCTCCCAGTTCAGTGGTGTATCTGCTAAGAAAAGCGAAGCTTGGGCACTTAGCCTGCCTTTGGGTGTTTACAACAGCTAACTGCAGTAAATCCCCCAAGGTATTTATTTGAAAGTGCCTAGAGTCCCAAACACTCAGAGTCAAGGGCAAGGTGTTTCCCTCGCAGGTGGCTTGCACAGAGCCAATGGGGAAAAGCAGTGAGTTTCCTTCTGCGAAGTCAACTACGGCTCTTACTCAGGAACCCAGAGCAAAGCTGGGGGCTGAGTCAAAGGTGTCCCTGTCTGTGGTGTAGGCTCTAACCACAGCAGCCGCGCGGGGCTGTCCATGGGGAAGGTGAGAAGAATGTTTGTTCCCACCATGCACGTCTACAGCCACACGTTTTGGAGCCTTGAAAATTATTCTTTTAACATCTTCCCACTTTCTTCTACCTCGGAGGTTTGATAAGCAAGGTAGATGGAATCTCCAGAGCTGGTGGAATGTTTATAATGTAGCCACTCTCTAAACATCCTACCTGTTTTTGACTGAGTCTATCCAAACTCTACTGTCTCCAAACGTGTGCGTGTGTCTGTGTGCTTTGCAGAGCATATGACTGGTGATCAACATGGCCATTGAATTTATTATGTTGTACTGATGGCTTGGCTACCCCCAGAACTTCCAAAAGATGACTTTTAAAACAGCCTGAGAGGGGCTAGAGAGATGGCTCAGCAGTTAAGAGCACAGGCTACTCTTGCAGAGGACCAGGTTCAGTTCCCAGCATCCACATGGTGGCTTACAACCACCTGTAACTGCAGTTCCAGGGGCCTTAATACCTTCCTCTGACCCCTATGGGTATATGCATATGTGTACATACATACATATGAGCAAAACACTCATACACAAGAGACTTTTTTAAATCTAAAAACCAAAGTTTTAAAACATCTTGAGCTTCAGATAGTTCTCACTGTGGGAGAGTTGGGGTTTCAGTCTAGCTGGGGAGGGATCTAGGGGTATCTAGTTAGGACTTAGACAGTTTATTTAGTCTAGCTTCTGACTGAGGCTGATGAAAGACAAGGGAGGTGCCCAGCACCTCCTTAGGAACCAAACCTTGGATCCAACAGCATCATGTTGTATTTACCGCTCATAGCTGACCCTGCCCACTAACCACCCAGACATCACCTTACCTTTCATAGCTTCATGTTCTTTACAGACAAGTCGGGAGCAGATCTCATTATTGATGATGTACATGCGCCGTAAACTGCCATAGTCCCACGGTCATGGTTAAGGAAGGAGATAGAGAAGGTGGTGAGAGGGTCTAGCCAGGGTACCTCTTCAATCTCTTAATTCCCCACTGTCCTCCCTTTGTCTAGATTTTTCTTTTTTCTTTATTTATTTACTTATTTTAAATGTAAGAATGATCTGGCTGCATGGACACTTAAACGCCAGAAGAGGGCACCAGAGCACATGACAGATGGTCATGAGCCACCATGTGGTTGCTGGGAACTGAACTCAAGACCTGTGGAAGAGCAGCCAGGGTTCTTGACTGCTGAGCCACCTCTCCAGCCCCTAGTTTGTTTTTATTTATTTTTTTTCTTAAGTATATGAATTTAAAAAAAAAATCTTTCCCTTGGCAGAATGTCAGAGATAGAAATGGTTTTAATGATAAAGACAAAACAAAAAAAGAAATATTAATTATTCTTCTCAGTGGCACTTTGCATACTTCACATCGTAGCGCCCGCCTGTTGCTTTGCACTTCAGAGCTGAGCCTTTCTCTTCAGCTTTCAGTTGGCTAGCACAACACGGCAACATCCCTGGTGGTCTCTCTTCCTATAGCCCTCGCCTCCACAGGTGTCTATTAGACTGTTTTGTAGACACTTCAACCCAGACTCCAGGCTCTAGGCAGAACCTTCAGGAATGGCTGAAAAGGTTACGTTAACAACCTCTGTCCCATCAAAGACTGCGTTCTGTGGTGGATATTCATTAAATAGTTTCTGACATAAGCGTTGCCACTGGAGAAGGTGCTCTCTGGACACTCTGGGATCTCTTACCTGGTGAAGCAGGCCTGGTGCACACACTGTCTGACTGGCCGATGGACAGAATACAGTCTTGTACAGGCAAACTTCTCAACCCGGCAGTCTGCTCAACACAAAATAACAGGGATGTCCGAATAGAAATAGTGCAGGATTAAAGGTCTGGGTGAAGGGAGACAGAACAGAGGAAGATGGAGTAGTCATACAAAAATCAGTGTATTTGGGGGCATGTCTTTCTTGCTTGCCAAAAACAGATGGAGAGGAAGCTAACTCACATGAAATTTAGGTAATTTCCTACCTGGAAGCAGAAGTGGGTAAAATAATCTTTGAGTAGTCATCTAGGAAAAAATATTAGTCTTTCTAGGACTATTCAGGTATCAACATGAAACATGATACTGAATACTGATGGTCTCGTTCTGAGGAATGAGAATTCTCAGGTACAGCTCTGCTCTGCTCTGTTCTCAGCCATAGCTGCAGGTCAGAATTACCAGCAAGTTACAAGAACCCATGTTAACCATCATGTCCACAGTAACATGGAGTCTGCAGTCAATGATTATTTCCAATCATATCACAAAGAAGATTTGGGTGTGAGTCAGTAAATTGTTTCTTCCTTATAATTTTCTATTAATCCTCAAAACAACAAACAAAACAAAACAAGAAAAATAAGGAGCAAAGACTCATAAGGAGAAAGCTCAAGAAATACATGTTTGTGGGCAGTGGTGGCGCACGCCTTTAATCCCAGCACTTGGAGGCAAGGCAGCGATCCTGATTCGAGGCAGCCTGGTCTACAGAGTGAGTGCCAGAAGCCCGGCTACACAGAGAAACCCGTCTAAAAACAAAAAAAAAAAAAAAAAAAAAGAAAGAAAAATACATGTATAAAAATGATCATAGGTGCGGGCAGTGGTGGCGCACGCCTTTAGTCCCAGCACTTGGGAGACAGAGGCAGGCGGATTTCTGAGTTTGAGGCCAGCCTGGTCTACAGAATGAGTTCCAGGACAGCCCGGGCTACACAGAGAAACCCTGTCTCAAAAAAACCAAAAAAAAAAAAAAATCATAGGGCTGGAGAGATGACTCAGCAGTTAACAGCACTGGCTGCTCTTGCAGAGGTCCTGAGTTCAAGTCCTAGAACCCACAGGGCAGCTCACATCTGTTTGTAGCTGTAGTCCCATGGGATCTGATGTTCTCTTCTGGTGTACAGATGAAACACCCATACACATAAAGTATATAAAAAATAAATCTTAGAGAAAGACACAAGACGGATTGACAGACAGACAGACATACAGGCATGCACATGCGCATACACACACACACACACACACCACACACACACACACACACCAGCATACAGGGCTGGAGAGAGGAATTAGTGGTTAAGAACATTGACTGCTCTATACCTGGTCACAGCTCCCACACCAATTCTAGTGAATCTGACGCCATCTTCTGGTCTCCACAAGTACTGCATGCATGTGGTACACAGACACGCATTCAGACAAACCAACCATGCACATAAAATAAATAAGTAAATACATAATAATAATAACCATACCTGCAGTAGTATTTTTATCTCCAGCTGAGGCTGGAAGGCAGAAATTTTATTCAGTTATTAACAATTGTACAAGTCATCACCTCTGTAACTACCCTATGGTTCACTCGGACCCAATCAAGATCCTCAGAAATAAGGAACAAAGGAAATGAGGATTCTTGGTAACTTCTAGAAGGAGATCCACATCAGGCCGATTTCAGCCGCACAACAAAAAGACTTAGGAATTGAGATGGAAACCTGGCTTTCACCTTTCTCTAGTGGAGAGTTGGGGGATTCGTTGAATTAAAAGTATCATTAGTGAAAAGAAATCACAGCGGTGCCTACCTAAATTTAACCCCAGCACCTGGAAGCAAGATGGGTGGATCTCTATGAGTTCAAGGTCAATTTGGTCTGTATAGAGCTCTAGGGCAGCCAGGAAGGCTAGTGAGATCCTGCCTCAACAAAACAAAACAAATCCAGAATTTTTTTTTTTTTTTTAAGATATGGGAGGTCTCCTTATGTGTCCCAGATTGATTTCAAATCCTGATTCTCCTGCCTCAGCCTCCCAGGTGGCTGGATTACACACAGGTACCACTACACTCAGCAGTAAGTGAAAATTATTAGAATACAAGACAAAGGGCCTGGTACCCAGAAGACTGCTCCTAGAGCTGAGCAGAAGAGACAGATGTTCTTCTATAGACACTCCCCACTTCCATCCCCAAAAAGGTCTCTTCTCCATGAATGAGATATGGAATTACTCCTCTTTGATGAGAGGTTTGGGTAAAGAATAGGAGGGGCCAGGCTCATAGCCCAAATGACCAAGGTTTAAGTTTGACGTGTGCTTAGTTTACAGAAAGGAGTTAAAGCAGCAAGGAATCATGGGATCGGGAGAGTCTTCTGGGAGGACATCACTGGAGAGCTGATAATAGAAAGAAGAGCAGGGATAGGCTAGATAATCTCGTCTCTCCTGCATTCTCTCTCTCCTCTCTCTCTCTCTTCTCCTCCCTTCCCCTCCCCTCTCCCTCCCCCTCCCCTCCCTCCCCCCCTCCTCCTTCCCCCCCTCTCCCCCTCCCCCTCCCCCCTCCCTCTCTCATTTGAAAAACATTAAGCTTTGTTTTTATTTTATGTGTATGGGTGCTCTGCCAGCATATGTTGCTGTATACCTCATGTGTGCAGTGCCTGAGGAGGCCAGAAGAGGGCACTGTACTCCCCACCCCTACGCGGAAGACTGGAGGGAGTTAGACATGGTTGTAAGCCACTCTGTGCATGCTGAGACTAGAACCCAGGTCCCTCTGGAAGAGATCTAGGTCCCTCCAGCCCCTACTGTATGTTTTCAGATACATCCCTGTGCCGGTTAATTCTCAATCCTTGTTTCTAATTCGGACCTGGTTCCTGAAGCAAGAATACACAGGTCTAACTGTTATCTTGTGTGGGTACTGCCCTTTTGGAAGATTCTTCTAATTCAACAAACCATTCCCAGCTGGAGTTACTCTTCAGTTGAACGGCATCACCAGCCACCCAGCATGCGTGGGAACTGGCTGTCATGGTTCCTCCACTACACAGCTGACATGTCATTCCCGTTTCGTGGCCTCTGCTCAGGCCATCTTTCCTAGAACTGCTGCTTCTGACACCATGGCTGATTGTGGTTAAATCCCTTGGCTTTCTGGTCCCACAAGTCAGGAGCAGAAGTGGACTGGAGTAATGAAAGTGAGGGTGGAGACCAAGCTTCCCTGTGCTCAAAACAGATTAAAACCTTCTCTTCCCTAAGGCTCCATTCCTACTCTAACCTTTAAGGGAGTCCCCTCCTACCATGTGATTGGCTCTCCTACTTGTCTTTCAAGAAAAACATCCAGTCAGTGGAACCCTGCAGCATACTCCAGAAGACTTCCTGTCTTCCACAGCTTGCCTTTACTAACCCCACTGACAGATCGCATTTTGTGGAGACGTGGAGCCACACGGATTCTGTTGTCTATTGGACAAAAAAAAAGATACCTGGTGGAAGAAATTCACTTTTGTTCGCTTTTAAGTTTATGACTCATGGCAGAGCTGCCTTTCAAAAACTCTTTGTTAAAAGCGACCTTGGAAGCTGGGTACATGGCACATACTTTTAACCCCAGCATCCAGTTGGCAGAGGCAGGCGGGTCCCTGTGAATCTGAAGACAGCCTGGTCTATGGAGTGAGTTTCGGGCCAGCCAGAGATACAGAGAAACATTCTTTCTCAAAACAAAAAGCCGCCATGACCACCAAATATAACCTAGGAACAGGAGGTGCAGTTCAGTGTAGGGCACTTTGCCTAGTGTGCACGAGATCCAGCTCCATCCCTAGAAACAGCAGCAAGAAGTCTAGCCCCTACCTCCTTTCCTTCCTTCCTATTTCTTGTTCTCGAAAGATCCCAGTTTCCTCGTGTGTCATCCTCTGCTTTGCCCTTCACCCTGGTTTAGCAGATTTATCTTGCCTTTACCCAGTGAATCTTGGAAACATTGAAATATCTCGTCTCGGAATTTTGTATGCCAAACTGCACAATTTGTGATTAAAAGGGTTCAAGCCTGCCATAGATTTAAAATAAATGGCCAGAAGGGTGTATTATACAAACTGTAGGTCTGTTTAAGATACTCCAGCAGCTGCCTTGCCTTCCATACGGGCTCTGGAGAAAGCCCAGAGTGGCCCTGGTGGCCCTGGGATCCCAGATCTGAACTCACCCAGGTCATCTGTGGAAGGTGTGATATCAGCCAGAACTGAAAAGGCACAAAACAGTAGGGTGTGAGAAGGGCCTTGAACTGCAAGGGAAAGGTGGACAGCAGGAGGGAGCAAGGCGATACGGACGGACGGGGCAAACACGCCCAGGGGAAGGGCATTATTTGGAGTAATTGGGGACATCTTTGAACGAATATTCCTGCTCTTAAACATACTTATCTTTGGGCATGTTTAATATATAGGTCTTTTTAAAAAAATATGCATTGGTGGTTTGCTCCACACATGTCTGTGTGAAGGTATCAGATTCCTTGCAACTAAAGCTGCAGACAGTTGTGTGCTGCCTTCTGGATGCTGGAATCGAACCTGGGTCCTCTGAAAGGACAGTCAGTGTTCTAACTACTGAGCCACCTGTCCAGCCCCATAAACTCTTATTTTAGCTATTCATTCACACTGTTCCCTCTTTTTATTTCATTTTACATTCATTTGTTTATTCTGTGTATGTGTATGCCCACATGTACACAAATGTGCGTGCATGTTACAACACATGTATGTAAATGTCAGAGGACAATTTTTGCAAGTCTGTTCTCTCCTTCTACCATGTCAAATTAAGTTTCTTGGGCAAGTAGCAAGCACCTTTCCACGCTGATCCACCTTGTCACCCCCACTCCCTCCTTTCAGATAACTAGCAAGCTTCTTTCCCATTTGGTATCACTGCTAGCCCTTGATCCCACAACCATGTTTTTCCAGAGCTAGAATTAACAGGATTAACCCAGGAGCTGGAATAAATATCATCAATATTCCAAGATCATGCTGCTTCTTAAGAACTTTTGTAAGTGTCACCTGTATCATCTGTAGAAGGGTCATTCACCAGATCTGCAGAGACACAAAACAGGACGGGAAGTGAATCTTTGGGTTAGAGCCGCAGGGGTGTGGGGCTGATTAGCTAAATGAGGGAGGATTGGAATAAAGGCACCTGGACTCAGGCAAACCAGCTTCAGGGACTATCCCTGAGAGAAAACGGAGAGGACAGTAAGGCTGGGAAGGTTTGGACTGATGGTGGCCACTAAGAAAGTCAAAAGGGTGCTGTGTCACCTCTTCTCTGGACAGACATCACCCTTAACCCTTTCCACCCCAGTGGTAGTAAGTAAACGCTGCAAAGCAGGCTGACTTACTAGGATCGTCTGTGAATGTCTCAAGCACATCATCTGAAAAAAAGACAGAACAGATTTTCTGGACATCCCTCCCTTCCACTTCCGATGAGTGAAACTGTCTAGCACAGCACCCAATGCTCAGCTCTAAAGACCCTGTGCTGCGTTTCTTTGCCTGCCTATCATAACTGAAATGGGCTTTTAGTGCTGCCCAACCTGGGAAATTTGCCTTGCCAACCTTGGCTGCACAAAATCCTCTTGGCCACTTCAGTCTTTTCTTCAAGTCTGGAAGACACTTCAAGTCTCTGAATAAAGTGATTTATTCCCAAATAACTAAACAAGTAAATAAATTAAGTAAAATGAAAAATAAGTTAAACCATTAAACACAAATATCTCTAAATGACTAAGTAATTGGTGCAATTTCACCCCCCCCCCTTTTTTTTTTTTTTTGAGGCAGTGTCTCAAGATAGTCCAGGCTGGTCTGCAACTCATTATGTAGTGGAGAATGACCTTGGACTCCTAATCCTCAAGTCCCTGACTCCAAATGCTGGGATAATAAGCATGAGTCCCCACATCTGATTATGATGGGGAATTGAATCCAGAGCTTTGCAGATTGGGTAACCACATTATCAGCTGGGCTACAGTTCTAGCCCTGAAGTATCTCCTTAAAGCAAAATATCAACGGCATTATGACCACTTTTATTTTGAGACAGGGTCTTGCTTGGAAGCCCAAGCTTACCTGAAATTCAAAATCCTACTGTCTTTGTCTCCCAGATGCTGGGCTTATAAGTGTGAATTCACTCAGGCTTGACTGATATGGTAGTGGGGTGTGTGTGTGTGTGTGTGTGTGTTGTGTGTGTGGAACTGGAGAGTAACCCAAGCTTCACACATGCTAAGCACAGCGTCTAACATGCTAATGTGTATATTCTAATATGTCTGGTTCAAAAAGTGCGTATTTTTATTATACACATTAAGGTGTACAATGTGATCTTTTGATATACACCTATAAAGTGAAATAATTACTGTAATCGAGTAGTCAGATTAATGTACTCAGCTCCTCACACAGTTACCTTTTGTATATAGGAAGTAATAGTGATATTTAAAATACTATATTCAGGAAATATTCCATTGTAGCTGTAGTTTAGAATCAAAACCCACTTTTCCCCACTAGAGGTCAGCAAATTCATGTAATTTGCTTTTTTTTTTTTTTTTTGGCTCATTTTCTCAGGCTTCAAATTCTAGATCAGGTTTTCCCCAACCCCCACTGTAGCATAGTTTCTTTAGAAAATGTTTATTAAGCCAGACATAGTGACACTCACCGAGGATTGCACAGTTAAAAAATAAAAAACTGTCACCCATCTTCCAAATGTTTTTTGGTTGGTTAATTGATTTTGTTTTGTTTTATTTTTGGGATAGGGTAGCTCTATGTAGCTCTAGCCATTCCAGAACTCACTATATAGCCCAGGCAGGCTCGCCTAGAACTCAGAAAGATCCTCCTGGCTCTGCTGGTATCAGAGGTGTGTGCCACCGAGCCTAGCCTCAGAGTGATTCAGAAAGGTGAGAGGTTACGGGACTCCTGAAAGTAAAAAAACGCTCTTAAAGGCATCGTTTAGAGGCTTGGAGTCAACAGCACTGCTGTGGTATTCAGACCCCACCTCAGAACCAGAGTCATTTTTCAGATATAAATGCTGCCTATGACAAAGCCATCTGAAGCCCCAGCACAGTCCACGGCCTTGGGAGCCAGCACTGAACTCTGGGAGTAAGGAATCCACGTCTCTCCTGGCCCTTGTGGGGCTCATGCCCGTAAATTCGGCACTTGGCTGCTGTGGGGGTGGAGCGGGGCCTTGTGGGGCTCATGCCTGTAAATTCAGCACTTGGCTGCTGTGGGGGCGGGCTGAGCGGGGAGCGGGGAGAAGAGATCAGAAGTTTAAGGTCAACTCAGGAGAGACGTTGTATAAGAGAGTGGGGAAGGGGGAGAGGAAGAAATGGGGAGAGAGGAAGAAGGAAGGAAGGAAGGCAGAAACCTGAAATTTCCCTTGTAGCTTAGGGGCTCATATTGGTTAGTCCCCATTTTATGTCCAAGAATTATGGGTTGGAGAGATGAGCGCTCAGCAGTTTAGAGCACATGTTCTTGCAGACGACTTGCGCTCAGTTCCCAGCCCCCACATGGCAGTTCACAATCATTTCTACTTCAGTTCTAGGGGATCCATTGAGTTTTTGTTTTGTTGTTTTTATTTCTGTTTTGTTTTTAACCTGTGTGTGCTTGAACACAACCCTTGGTGCACAGACATACATTCAGACAAAGCATTCATACACACAAAAATAAATAAATGTAAAACAATGTATAGAGAAAGGTTAATTGATTTTAAATTCTCTTATTTGTATGAGTGTTTTACCCTGTATGTATGGCTGTGCACCATATATGTGCCCTATACTAAGGAGGTCAGAAGAAAGCTTTGGTTCTGCCCAGAACGCTGCATCCCAGGCTGGCCTTGAACTCCCTATAACTCTTAGAGGCTGACCTCAATTACCACACTTGGCCTTAGAACAAGTTTTGATAAAAAGAAGTCTATGACTGTCTATTTCCAGGGGCTATTTGAAAAAAAATTACTGACTGGGATCGTAGTAGTGGCTATGAAGGGGAGGTAGGCCTTCCTCAGGGTGGACCTCAATCCTTCTGGGTCCAGCCTTAGAGGCATTCCTGTCTAGCCACACACAGAAAAGCAGTGAGGTCACAGAGGAGCAGTCCAGAGTTGTGTGACAGCTGCCTGGCAGTGGGACTACAGGGCTGGCTCCCCAGTGTCTGGATCAATCTCAGTATGAAGATTTCTTCATGAATAACCTCTAAATGTTCCATTTAGGGCTGGAGCGTCACTGAAAAGGAATCTCAGGACAGTTGCACCAGAACTCTGCTGGAAAGTCACAACTCAGGACCAGTCCTTAGCTGGCTTAGAGAAGCCAGCTCAGGCGTCAGTTTTGCTTTTATTACTGATAACATCTGTGGGCTCAGACACTCAGATCTGAGTATAACCAAAAAAGAAAGGGGAAAAGGTTTTAGTTTCTTTTTACTTTTCTTTTTAGACAAGGTCTCACTGCATAATCCTGGTCTTGGATTGAAACTCCTTATGTAGACCAGGCTAGCTGGGACTCAAAGATCTGCCTCCCTTTGCCTCCTGAGTGCTGGGATTAATGGCGTGTGTCATCACTACCCGGCTTTGTATTTAGTTTTTGCTTTTCAAGACAGGTTTCTCTGTGTTGCTCTGGCTATACTCACTTGATAGACTAGGCTGGCTTCAGACTTAGCACTCCACCGGCCTCTACCTCCCAAGTGCTGAGACTAAAGGCATGTGCCACCACTGCCTGGCTCAACTGGCATTTTAAAATGAATTAAGGTAGGTATATCAGAATGCACTGTGCTTTGCAAGTATATATCATTGTTTTATAATGTTTCTGTTTTACATATGGTCCTAGTATGTATTTATTGCTGTAGGTACTGGTACAACAGATTAAAATATAGAGATAAGATAACTCTGAAGGTGCATGATTTTAATCCCAGCACTCAGAAGCCAGAGGCAGGTGGATCTCCATGAGTTACAGGACAGCCTGGTTTACAAAACAAGTTCTAGAACAGCCAGGGCTACACAGAGAAATTCTGTCCCATTACTTTCCACCCTGTCTTTACATTCTAGTTTTCTGATGTTAGGTGATAGAATCGTGTTTTCTGGATGCTAAATGTATAGGTCAGTGATAGAATATTCTAACATTTGTGTGGCTCTGGGTTTAATCCTTGGTATCACAAAACATAATAAAGAAATACAACAGAATTCCCTGGTCAGTAAGGAAAAGAAAAAGGTATAGGGGATGCAAGGCTCTGGGTTCAGTTTTCAAGATTGCAGATTATATACCCAGAATGGTGGCACACAGTTTTAATCCCAGCACTTGGGAGGCAGAGGCAGGAGGATCTCTGAGTTTAAGGCCAGCCTGGACTACAGCGTGAGTTCTAGTACATCCAAGGCTACACAGAGAAATCTTGTCTCCAAAAACAAAAAAATCCCAAAAGAACAAAGAAAGATTGCAGATAATAATATAATAATAATGTTTCCAATAAGGATTGACTGGTGCCGTCTAGAATGAGGTAGAGGAGAAAGAAAGGAAGAGGTTGGCATGGAAGGCATCTTAGGACAGATGTTTCAGTGAGACCAGGTTTATGAATGGGATGACGGAATTGTGGGTACTACTGAAGGGGATTGTGGGTACTACTGAAGTTGATTTCACTTTTCACACCTTGGCAGTGTAGCTCTCTGTCCCAGAACAATTTTTTTGTTTGTTTTTGTTTTATTTTTGGAGACAGGGTTTTTCTATGTAGCCCTGGCTGTCCTGAAACTCACTCTGTATACCAGGTCAGCCTCAAACTCAGAGATTCTCTGCCTCTGCCTCCTGAGTGCTGGGATTAATGGCATGTGCCACCATCACCCGGCAAAATGTGTAGCCCAGGCTGGCCTCAAACCTATGATCCCCATGCCTCTGCCTCCTTAGCAAATCCTACCAGCATGCACCATTACAACCAGCTCTAGAACAGATTCTTGTCTGTTTGAGAGTCTCCTTATGTATCCCTGACTGGCCTTGAACTCAGTCTGCTTGCTGCCACTCCTTGAGTGCTGGGACTAAGGTCTGTGTCATTGCCTGGCCCTAAAACAGATTCTCAACTCATACTGTTTTATGTCATCCTGGCAAGAACCCCAATTGAACCTATAAGAAAGACTTTACCTACCTCCTCGTTGACCACTGACCCCTAGGGGTAGCCAGTCTGTCAAAAAGAAAGAAAATGGATATAACTCCAGCCTTTTCCACCATGACACTTTTTGAGTGAACCAGAAACACATGGAGATATTGTTGCGTATTATCCCTGTGATTTGTCTTTATATTTCCACACAAGACCACGAGGCAATGCACAAAACTAATCAAGTATTAGAAACCACTCCAGAAAGACAAGTTATGGAGCACAAAGCCCACTGTTGCTCTGCCCTGACGCAGGTCCCACTCTTGACCTCATTCCCAAGAAGAGCTGTGGTGCACAGAGGAACCCAGCAGACTCTGTAGCCTGTCCTGCCCAGGCCCACAGCCCCTGAGTTAGCTGCACCACTGGGCAAGTCAGGAGAGCTGCATTGTGGGTCTGCATCTGGCAGAAAGAGGAGGGGGAGTAGAGTAGTGTTTCTTCAAAGTCCAAGATTGCTTTCTATGGCCAGTTCTGAGCTGGATTCTATGCTATCTGTGAAGACTGCTCTTCTCTTGTGCGTAGGTGTAACATATACTTCTCTCATGGGTGTAAATCGTTGTGTGTCTGCCGTGGCAAGTGTTAGGTGGTCTTTCCCTCAAGGGTTTTAAGGCGGTCCAGTTTCCAAATAGGTGGTCTCTGTGTGTGTAACTTCTTGTTTCTTTGGTATTTACTGAGTCATATATTGATATGCAACTCTCTTTTAGGAATTAATGAGTGCTTGTATTGTAATTTCACATGATCTTAACCACCCTCAAATCCAAGGCTAGCTCTCACCACCTGCGGGTACTTCTGTGTCAACACAGCACATCTCTTGCCACGTCCCCTCAGTATTAGCCCCTCACCCATAACCATAACCCTATGCCACACCCCTTCACTCTCAGCCCCCCATCTAACCCATAGCCCCATGCCACGCCCCTTCGCTCTCAGCCCCACCTCCATCTACCCAGAGCCCCATGGACATGGAGAACTAAGAATCTGATGTGTTAGGGAGAAAATCAAAGCAGAGAGACTCACCAGGGGAATGCTGAGTGCCATGACAAGCAGCAAGGCCTTCTGCCCAAAGAACAGCATATCTAGAGAGAGAGGCGGGGACAGGGGAGAAGCAGAGACGGAGACCATGATGCTGGAAGATGGCAACATCTCACTTCTGGGGAAAGATGTCTTGCATCCCCTTTCTCTTTTTCGCCTCAGAAACCTTGTTTTCTCTTTACAACTCAAACCCTTCCTTATCTCTCATCCAACATTCATGTCCCTCTGACTCTCATGACCATTGTTCTACAGAAAATGATTTTTTTTTTTTTTAATTTGAGTGTTTAATTATGTTGTCCAAGCTGTTCTTGAACTCCTGGGCTCACTCCATGTCCACCAACCCCCCATTCCTGCCATACCCTCCCTCCTTCTTAACCCACTGTGTAGCTCGGGAATGTTGGCATGTAACAAGGAGGACCTTTGGTATTCTAATTAAGCTGTCCTTGGTCCTGTCCCATAGCCTCTTTCACTCCTAATATCTAATGTACCTTTGGTGTGTCTGTGTCTTTTCATATATCATCTGCTCATCTTGGTGTTCCTTTACATATTAAATTCCATGCACAACTAGGAGAGGGCTCGAGTCTAAGTCAGGGACACTCTCCACCCTTTAGTACACACATGCACATGCAAGCACTCACAGACATTCCCGCTATATAATTTTGTAAACAACTCACTGTCTACAGCACTGCGCTCTGTCCTGCGTGGCCTCTGGCTGTTGAATGTGTCTGTCCTTCTCACGCTTCTCCGCTGTTCTGCTTGGGCTGGAGAATAAGATGAACACAGCCACACCCTTGGAAAGACTTCACATTTGGCCTATTCTGAAACAATGAGAGGGGGGAGAGCAAGGAGGGAGGGGAGGAGGGAGGGGGCAGGCCAGAGGCTTAGAAAGCAGTGCTACAATGTTACAATAAGGTTGGAATGAGAAGGGAGATGGGAATTTGCAGTCACTCACACCCTCATTCCAAAGGTTATGACCACACTGGAGAGGGGCTGCTCAAGCCCTCATCTGCCCTCCTCCCATCAGTCCACTTTCCCTCACACTGCCAGGCCCAGCTTGCCTTTCTTTCTCGGGTTCCTGTTTAACTCTTCCCCCTGGCATGCGCCCTGAACTCACCAGACTCTGTTTCTCTCTCCTTGACATTCTTCTGTATTTGAATTATTACTCGATTTCTCTCTCCTCCTTTCCTTCTCTTCCCTCTTCCCCTATCTTCCCCTCTCCCTCTCCCCTCCTCTCCTTTGTTTGAGTTAGGATTGCCCAGGTTGGCCAGGCTGACTGTAAACTCCCTATGCTGCCTGTGTAAGGATGTGCTTGAATTGCTGAACCTGCCTCCACCTCCCAGGCATGTGCCACTTTGCCTACTTTGTGGAGTGCTGGGATTAAACCCAGGGCTTCATGCCTTCCAGACAGCATCCTGTTGAGATACATTCCTAGCCCCTGTCTTCCTGGCTGGCCTGGAACTGGTTATGTAGACCAGGCTAGCCTCCAACTGTGGTTTTCCTCCTACCTGAGCCTTCCAGGTACTAGGACTATAGGCTTGCGCTCCCATGTCTCTGGTCTTCGCTTGTCTGATATTTTATTTAGTACCTAATTTACACGTTTCTACTAATACAACTTCATGTTTAAAAGACTAAGAATCTCCCTTTTTATATTTGAATCACCATAACACTAAACATCTTTTGAACAAAACAAAACAAACCCTTTCACTTGGAAAACACAATGAGAAGACAGGTGAAACAAAACAGAACTTCCTTTCCTACAGGTGACATGAGGGCCTAATTCACTTTTCTTTTTAAAAGTCTCTGAAAATATCAGGGTGGTGGCACATCTCTTTAATCCCAGCACTTGGGATCGAGGCAGTGGATCTCTGAGTTCAAAGCCAATCTGGTTTAGAGAGTGAGTTCCAGGACAGCGAGGGCTATACAGAGAAACCCTTCCAAAAAAAAAAGAGGAGGTGGGGGTAAGCCTCTGATGGAGCTGGCAAGATGGCAGCGCCCTGGAGGCAGAGGCAGGAAGGTCTGAGGCTCTGTCTGCTGTTGAGGTTTGGTCTGTTGTCATGTATTATAATGCTAAATTCTGTACCAAAAGGTCTAGGCCTAAGAGTGACTTCTCATATTTATGAGCTTTCGTTGTGCAAACCTTGTTCCTTAATTTAAAAACTATTGGTTAAATAAAATTGGCTACAGCCAGTTACTGGAAGGATTACAGGTAGGTGGGTTTTGAGTTACATGGTTGGGAGAAGAGAGGAGGAGAGGAGAGACCAGGAGGAGAAGGAGGAAAAAGGAGGAGGAGAGGGGGAATGGAGAGATAGACTCTGAGCACATGGCCAGAAGAAACAGCAAGTATTTGGGGTACACCCTGGGGAGGTAGCCAGACCTACCTAGTTAGAAGACTAGATTAGGGGTTACCCCCAGCAATCGTCAAAGCCAAATAAAAGAACCATAGTCTGAGTCTCATTTAATTGAAAGCTAGATGGGGATATGTTTAAATTGGTTGTCTGCATAGGGAGCTCTAGGACAGCCTGGGCTACACAGAGAGACCCTGTCTGAAAGCCTCAAAATAAACAAACAGATGTCCTGAAGACAAAAAAGCAGCTTAAAATCTAATTAGGATGAATGGAAACGTTGCTTACTACACTTCTGTCTCTGGCACCATTCTCTCGCTTCTTGTCTTGATGAGGGCAGGCTCTTCTCTCTTCTCCTCCATCTCTTCTCTTCTCCTTGCTTCACATCACCACCACTTTCTCTTTCCCTTCCTGGAACAGCTCTGTGCCTTCAGCGCCCCAACCCCTCCAGCATACGCAGGTCTGTTCCCCTTTCTGTTCCCTTGAAATCTTTGGCCTGTTGACTTCTCTCTGTTCGGGGTTGGGTTCTTTCTACTCCTCTAAGGTTTTGTTTTTGTATTATTTTCCTTGCTTCTTCCTCACACGTGTCCCCCCACCCCCCCTCGCTTCGGTCCTCTGGCAACACCAACTCTGTGTTTCGAGAGAGAGGTGTAAATCTTTCTCTACCTGTCTGGACGTCCAAGTCACAGGAAAACTTATGTAAGTACCCCATCTTTCTTCAGGAGATGTGGTCGTGGCATTTTCTGATTGTGTCTTCCTTGGTGGTCTTGTTTATGTAACATAACCTCCGATTTGCTTCCTTTAATCAAGGAGTATTGTCAGGTTGTGTGTTTGTACTGGGGGAGGGGGTTGTTTCTCTACACACATTTTTGTAGACTGGATACCATCAGACACATCGATTTGTTTTATTTTCTTTTAGAGAAGGGTCTTTCTACGAAGCCCTGGATGTCCTGGAACTGTCCATGTAGACCAGACTGTCTTTGAACTCCCAGAGATCTTCCTGCCTCTGCTTCTCAAGTGCTGGGACTAAAGGTGTGCACCCCAGTGAGAGCGCAGCAAATATCAGTCAGTTACATGCTCTGTACAAAGTTCCTCACATCGGAATATTTGATATTTGACCTTTATCATCTAGCTGTTCTTTTATGTCATCAAGGGCTGCACCAGTTGGAAAATCTTTAATATAAACATGGTTTGTTTTGTTTTATGTCATTTTTATACTTATCAGTAACTTCAGGGAAGGGTCTGCTTGGAGATCTTCTGATTTTAGTTGTTTGCACCAACTTCTGTGAGTTTTGCCCTAGTTTTGCTCAGTGCTTAAGTGATGAAAGTCATTGTCAGACCATGTGGTCTTGCCTGTGAATTTTATCATTACTTCCAAAGGTACTCATGCTTCCTCCAGTTTTATCTGTTCTTTTAAAAATTCATGCCCTGGCTAATTGAAATCTCTAAAATAATACTCAGTTTGATAGCAGACTTTGGCCTCTAGAGTAGCCATCTTTCCCCCATTATCTCCATTTGTAGCCATTGTGGCTGTCCATATACTTTCTCACTCTCAAATATCCCTATTCCACAGATGTGGCAGCTTCACACCCAGTGGATATTCCTGGCTGTCCTGGAACTCACTCTAGACCAGGCTGGCCTTGAACTCAGAGATCTATCTGCCTCTGCTTCCAAAGTTCTGAGAATAAAGTCATTTGTCACCACCATCCAGTTTTTTTTTTTTTTTTTTTTTTAAGATAGGGTGTCAAGCCTAATGATCCTGATGGTGTAAGAATCTAGCAAGCAGAGCCTTAGTTTACCGGAGACCCCCTGAGTGAACCACGTGAAAACGAATCACTGGAAAAAGCAAGAGGAATTTTAATGTTCCAGCATGCTGAGGCCATCCTGCATCCCATAAGGAGAGGTAACCCCGTACATCTTATTCAGCGGTTGTTTATACAGTCTCTAGGGGTAGCAGTCATTAGGCACAATGTGATTGGCAGAACAGTTGTGACTTTTTAAACTGATTGGTCTTTAGGGAATGAGGCGGCAAGGTCCTCCCTTGTCTGTGCGTGTCTATGTGCTCTGGGTGCCCTCCCCCCAACCCGCAGGTCAGTCTCCACCCATTGTGGTCTGACGAAGGTTAATTTAGCCTCCCTTCTGGAGGGGAGGGGTGCCTAAGCGTTCTAAGACCTTTCTCTTCCAGGAGGGGAGGGGTCTGGTGGAATTTTTCTCTTCATTGGCACATGCTTTTAATCCCAGCACTGAGGAGGCAAAAGCAGGCAGATCTCTGGGAGTTTGAGGACAGTGTTGTCTAGAGTGAATTCCAGGACAGCCAGGGCTACACAGAGAAACACTGTCTCAACAAACAAATAAACAAAAAGATATGTTGTCACTATGTAGCCCTGGCTGGCCAGGAACACCTGCCTCGGCTTTCCTGAATGCTCGGATAAAGGAGTGTTCCACCCTAGCCAACTCCACTGTCCAGTCTTTGTCACTTTCTTGACTTTTCCCATGGTAATATCTACTTAGTCTCACATTCAAGAGTGAAGATATCACTTGAGATCTGCCCAAGAGAAAGGCTGAGTGCTTTGGCTCATAAAAAGCTGAGGCATTTGCAAGTTTCCAAATCCTTTTCAAATATGGAGGAGCTCCACAAGACAAGTTGGCAGCTAATCCTGCCTTTGGTTTTGTGTTTTTTGATATTGCTGTTTGTTTGTTTTGAAACAGGGTCTCACTATTGTAACTCTGCTAGCCTGAAACTCCATACATAGACAAGGCTGGCTTCAAACTCACAAAGATCTGCTCCTGTGTTTGGTTTTGTTTGTGCTTGTGTTATGAATCTTGGGTTTTGGAACATCAATGACGAAGTGCCACAGGAAGCCTTCCAAAACTGAGAGGCAAGTCACTTGTCTTGACTTATTCCTATCCAAGTTTTTTTTTTTTTCCTCAGGTCATGTAATATGCAGACACCATTGTGTCTGATCCGGTCATTTGACTGGATTTATATTTGCTTTTTGTGCTGGCCAGTTTTATGTCAGCTTGATATACGAATGAGTCATTTGGGAAAGGGGACTCTCAAACGAGAAAATACCCCCATTAGATCTACCACCAGGCAAGTGTAGTGCATTTTCCTAATTAGTGATTGATGTGGGAGGGGCCAGCCTGTTGAGGAGAGTGCCACCTCTGGGCTGGTGGTCCTTGGTGTTCTAAGAAAGCAGGTTGAGCAAGCCAGTAAGCAGCACTCCTCTATGGTTTCTGCATCAGCTCTTGTCTTGAGGTTCTGGCCTTGCTTGAGAAACTGCCCTGTCTTCCTTCAGTGATGAACTTTTTATTATCTGAAGTGTAAGTTAGAATAAACCGTTTCCTCTCCCAGTTGCTTTTGGCCACTGTATTTCATCAGGGCAATAGAAACCTTGTCTGAAACACTCCCTGTCATCAAGCAAGTTTTTACTTAAGCACACCAATTATGGATAAACTTGATGTACTGGCAAGTTTTGTGTCTACTGAAGACAATCGAGAGTCATCAAAGAGGAAGGAGCCTCAGCTGAAGAACATTTTCTTCAATTAGTGATGGATGGGAGAGGGCCCAGCCTATTGTGGGTGATGCCACTCCTGGGTTGGTGGTCCTGGATTCTATAAAAAATACTGACTGAGCAAGCCATGTGAAGCAAGCCAGTAAGTAGCACCCCTCCATGGTCTCTGCATCAGCTCCTGCTCCAGGTTCCATCCATGCTTGAATTCCTGTCCTGACTTCCTCCAATGATGGATTATGATCTGGAAGTCTTAGCCAAATAAACCTTTTTCTCCCCAACTTGCTTTTTGGTCATAGTGTGTCATCATAGCAGTAGTAACCCTGACTAAGACCCCTGATAAACCTGACTTCCGGAAAGTCAAGTCTAAGAAGTACACCAACAGTCATCTGTGTGCACCTCATGTCGACTTTCTGGGCTTCCCTGAGAGGCTAGGGAGAGGGAGTGCAGGAGCAGACAGTATTAATGAACAGCCTAGGAGGAAGAAGGAATAAATGTGAAAGGGAGGGGAGGAGATGGGTGAGTCAGCCTCATTGGGAGGAAGGGAAACAATGAAAATAATCAGAAGAAAATGCTGACCCACTCCATAAGCCCCCTCATGCTCCCTAGGGAGTTAAGGAACCACCCAGATTTAGTGCCTCCAGCAAACCTGCCTGCTAGACCCAGTTCTTGCTGGTAGCCCTGTCTGGAGTTCCTCTTCGCTACTCTGTACATGGCAGAGGCTGGACAACAGAAGTGATTCTGGTCTGGGGAAAGTCAGGAAGGAAGAGGTGGGGATGAGAAAGAAATGGAAGAAGATGCAAAGCAGATCTAAGGCGTTGGGCAGAGCCCAGTAAGCAATCCTGTTTTCCCTCAGACGGATGAGAAAACTGAACTCAAGCCAATCATCTGGCGGAGACGGCGATGACCTCACTATGCTGGCCTACCCAGAGGCTACAGTTGAGGAGAGCCTCCCCGGACTGTAGGAGGGGGTGCTGTCCCTAGGTCCCTCAAGGAAGTCTGAGGCGGGGGCAGTGGAACAAGAACAAAATGTTCAGAACAAGGCTGTGAGAGAGGGCTCCCAAAGAGGAGCACCTTAGGAGAGAGGACAGGGGGCAAGGCAGAAAAAGGAGCAGAGATTGTACCATGCTGTTTGGTTGAATAGGCACTTGGGGATCCAGTTTGTGGGCTGGTAAGAGGGTAAGGCACGAAGGGCATGTGTTGGCATGTTGGAAGACTTCAGGTAGATCCTAGGACCCAGATCCTGAAAGCACAGAAACAACTCCTGAAAGTTGTTCTCTCCCATGTATGCACACACTTCTGTGCTCCTGTATACACATGTGTGCGCTCACTCGCGCGCGTGCGCGCGCGCGCACACACACACACACACAACACACACTGTTTTTTTAAATGCAGGGTTTCTCATCAATATGTTGACTGGGTGTCCTGGGACCATATTGAAGTCCATGCTGGCCTCAAACCCACCAAGGTCCACCTGCCTCTGCCTGCAGGGTTCTAGGTCCTGGGCCACCAGACCCAACTCTAAGGCATTTTAAAATCCATTTTGTCTTGAACCATGCTTTGATCCCAGCACTGATGAGGTGATGCAGGTGGATCTTGGAGGGTATGAGGACACAGTGATGGTCTACATATGTAGAGAGTCCCAGGCTAGGCTAGCCAGCCCTATATAGTGTGACCCTATCTTAACAACAAAACAAACAAAAATCCAGTTTGTGCCTGGACTTCGTAGCAGGACTCTGTCTTGGTTAAAAAAAGAAAAACAAAACAAAATTATTAAAAATGTAAAAGTCCAGTTTTAATACTTCCTGGTAACCCCCTTTCTCCTTTCTTCCTGGCAAACCCCCTTTTCTCATTTGTTTTCAAGGCTCAAGGTCTTGTCTCCAGGTTTGGGAAGCATCAGGTCAATTGGTTTTTTTTATACTACCAATTTATCACTTGATTACTTCAAGCCATTGCTATGGGTTTTTTGTTTATTTCCATGGCTTTTTGTTGTTAGGTTTTTTTAAAGGATAATTTTGCTTCTCCTTTTTCAGAGCTGAGGACTAAACCCTTGCTAAGCAAGCGATCTACCACTGAGCTAAATCCCCAACCCTTGGTTACCTAAAGTCAGAATTAGCAGCAATGGCTAGCAATGAGCAAATGGTATCTAGGGAGTGTGTGTCACGCGTGTACATCATGTTGTGATTGTACATCATGTGTGCATGACACAGAGTGCATCTGGGAGTTAGAGGACAACTTTCAAGTGTCCCCTTCTAGTTTATTCGAGAGATCAGTATCAGATCTCAAGGCTTGCTCTGAACTGCTCCTACCGATTGAGTCATTTCACAGTGACATGTCTCTTTCTCATCTTAAAATTCCACATTCCTAACTGGAGATAAAGCCACCCGGAAGGCTGAGCCAGAAGGATCACCATGAATTTAAAGTCAGCCTGGGCTACAACAGAGAAACCTACATTATAATACAGAGGTGTTCCAGGGTCTGGTCGTAGATTTTCCAGTGGCATTTATGGTAGAGAGCACTAGGGGCACTAAGATTCCCTAAGCTTTCCGGAGTTTCTGGGAGTGGGAAACAGGGGCGCTATCTTTGATTTCCTTCTTAGACAATTCAACCACAGATTTCTAGTAATAAACTACCAGGATTTTGAGACGGGCTTTCATGTGGTAGGCATCTCATACCTCATACCATCACCCTCACACACAGACCCACCAGCTAACAAACGCTCCCTGCCCCAAACCAGAACCATTCCAGTAACTTGTACTGCAGTCTGGCTTAGTGACTTAGAGGGCTGGTTCACCTTGACGCCTGCTTCTCTAGGGCAACCTTTGTCTTCTTGCACCTGGAAATCTGAACAGACTGCATGGCTGCAGTGGGGCTTGGACCACGTGCCGGCCGGTGTGAGGTTACAACTGGAATAAGCTTTTTGTTTGTTCGTTTCTTTTGAGACTAATTTTATTGCTGAGTCCAGGTTAGCCTGGCACTCAGGACCTCCTGCCTCAGCTTCCCAAGTGCTAGAATTACTGTTATGATACCACACCCAGTTTAAGCCTATACTGCTCTGAGGTTCTCTCTGGCCCTGGGGAAGAAATCTTTGGACATCAGATCATCTTTCCATCCCACACTGGCTGGTGTTCTGTCTGGGAGAGAACATTTTCCAGTAAAAAGAACCCTCCATTGGATGGACTGGCCAGTGTAACAACGGCTTAATAGAGGCAATGTCTATTTGAGTCACTCAGGAAATGTTTCATTTAAAGAGAGTACCACGGAGAATGGGTGAAATGCAAAGAGAGAAAAAGAAGGCAGAGATGGGAGTCAGTCTGCAAGCTGGCTTTATTCCTTTGTTTATTGGCCTATAAAGAATACACCCATTAGCAGAGGGTCACTGGGCAAATGTACAGAAACATTACTACAGTCTGACCCAGTGAAATTAAATCCAGGGGCTAAATACACAAAAAAATTCCCTTAAAAGGCAGGGAAAGGCAGAATTATACGAGGCAGGGTGGAGGGGATGGAGAGGGAGTGGTGTGTGTCCAGCAATGAAGTAACAGTCAAATGTAAAATTAGAGTTAGGTGCCAGCACACATATGTCCTAGAAAACCTGGGCTACAGACATTTTCTGTTTGTTCATCAAAGCTCAGCCCAAGTGCTATCTTGCCCCCCACCCCCACCCCCAGACCATTCTTGGTCCCCTCTGTGTTTCTACGGAACTAACTTTGTTTATTTATAAAAACCTCCTCCCTTTTACTAAATTCTTTTCTCCCATATCTCTAATCTCCATTAGGCTGAGAGTTCCTGGATGGCAGAGGCTGGCTGCCCTTACTCATTCCTGGCTGACATAATAGCTAGCACATGAGAACTGGAGCTTTGACTAATTGAATTAAATTGAGCTGGAGACTTGAAATGGTTACTTCAAATACTCAAAATCTTAGACAAATGCAGAGGGTAGAGGCTCACGTCTTAGGGAAGTAGTGATTTGAGACTATGTGGGGAGATCTCAAGTGGAATAAGTAGCTAATGTGTGAATTGGTATGAAGCCAACAGACCGAAAGGAGTGGAAAGGTTGGGCAGCAGCTATACGAGAAGCAAAGGAATTTTGTCAGTGAGGTTTCGAGAATCACTTTGTGTAAAACATATGACTTAGCTAGATAAGACAATTATCACTTACAATCCCAGCCTTTGGGACAATGACACAAGAGGATCACAGGTTCCAGGTCACTCAGATCCAGTTTCAAGTAAAGCAACACAAAACCAATCAACCCACCAACTTCCAAACTCTTAGCAACAAAAAAACTGTAAACAGGCTGGGCAGTGGTGGCACATGCCTTTAATCCCAGCACTTGGGAGGCAGAGGCAGGTGGATTTCTGAGTTCAAGGCCAGCCTGGTCTACAGAGTGAGTTCCAGGATAGCCAGGGCTATACAGAGAAACCCTGTCTCAAAAAACCAAAACCAAAACCAACCAAACAAAAAAAGCTCCAACCAAACAAACAAAAAACTCCCAAAAAAACAAAAACAAAAAAAACTGTAAACAGTTCTGATAAAACTGGTAATATACAAAATAGAAGTTAAAGAGATTCATTTATGAAAGGGAGACCTCTAGAGGCTGCGGCAGTTAACGGTGCTGGCTGTTTCTTCTGAAGGACCCAGGCTCAACTCCCAGCATGCACCACTACTGTGAGTTCTGGGATTCAAGCTCAGACATACAACCATCTACAGCTCCAACCCCAGAGGACCTGATGTTTTCTTTTGGCCTTCAAGGTACTGCACACGCATGATACACAGACAAACATTTAAACAAAACACTCATATGAATAATACAAAAAAATCTCAGAAGGCTTTAAAAAAATCCAATTTCTTATTCCCAACTGTCCAATGACCAAACACCCCAGAGACAGAGAAATTTGGAATTTAAAAATATGGGAGGAGGGGGAGAGGTGCTTAATGTACATAGTTAATAAATAATACTAGTGATTACAATCAATGACTTCAGGGTATTTATATAGTTAATACATAGATTTTATACATGCATTAGGCAGCCTCTTAAATGATGACCTAATGCTTTTCACCGCCACTACCCTCCCCAAACCCAGCTCAACACCCCCCCCCCCCGTCTTCGTAGCTGCCTTTAAGGAAGAGAGAGCAGGACAAATGATCAGATATCCTTCCCCAGCCTCGGATACTGAAGGCTACTGTGTTTCTGTTATTTTCTCTTTTCTAGCATTTAAAAATGTGTGTGTGTGTGTGTGTGTGCATGCACACGCTCATGTGCTTCTGTGTTGGGATAAAGTGACTTTAAGTGCCAGAGGTGGTAGATCCTTTGGAACTAGAATCATGCAGTTGCAAGACACCTGATGTGCTGAGAACTGAGTAAGGTCCTCTGAAAAAGCAAGTGTTTTTATCCGTCAAACCTTCTCTCCAGCCCCCAAAATAAGAAGCCAACAAGAGCTGGTATTGAAGGGTTTTGTTGTTTTTATGTTTCTTGCTTATGCTGCTGGGGTTGAGTTCATTGAGACGCACTCTTAGACCTAGTAACAGACGGATTTACGGAATGTGTGGTGGCTATTCCTGGTTGTCAACTTGACTACATCTGGAATGAACTACAATCCAGAAGTGGAGGGCTCACCTGTGATCCAGATCTTGAGGCTGGAAGACACAGGCTTCTGAACCGGATCTTGACATGGAGATCTTGAGGTATAGTGGCCATGAAAAGCCTAGGCCCAGGCAAGGTAGTACACTCCTTTAATTACAGAGACTGAGGCAAGGTGATCTCTGAGTGAGTTTAAGGCCAGTCTGAGACAAAGCAAATTCCACATCCAGGCATGGTGGTACATACCTTAAATCTGGGCCACACCTTCTGCTGGGGGTTTATGTAAGGACATTGGAAGAATTGAACCTACTTAGACTTTCTTGTCAGCATATTGGTTGGAGCCTACCTCTTCAGGATTCCAGCTTATACAAAAGACCAGCTGAAACAACTAGCTTTGTGCGACTGAGCAACTACTAGATTCTTGGATTTCCCATTCATGGCTGCCCATTGTTGGGTTAGTTGAACTACAGACCGTAAGTCATTATATTCCTTCATATAGAGAGACACTCTATAAGTTCTGTGACTCTAGAGATCTCTGACTAAGACAGAGTGTTAACCATATCCTGGGCTATGCTCGTTCTAAACACAGTTCCCAGAAGGTCGAAAGAGAACAGAGACACAGATAACAAGGAGGGGAAAAAATAGAAAAGAATGTGGGGGTGTTTATTTTAGAGTGAAGTTTATAGTGAAGTGAGTGAGGTCTCAAATAAAAACTATGAATAATTAAAGTTATTTTATTCGTTTAATAAGCAGGAGAATTTCTATACACTAGCCTTGTTGCAATGTCAGAGAAATAATATGCATGAAACATTTTGCTTACATTACTTGCAGTTTTCTTTTTTTAATTTTTCATTGTTGGTTTTTGTGTGTGTGTGTGCCTGCCATAGTTTGTCTGTAGAGATCAGAGGCAAATTTTCAGTTAGTTCTCTCCCTTCACCTTTCTGTGAATCCATGGGAACTGAACTCAGGTCTTTAGGCTCATGGGAGAAGCACCTTTATACCCCATTGAGGGCATATTTGTTCCCAACTCCTTTTAGGATCCCATGTAGCCCAGGCTAGCCTTGAATTGACTGAATAGCTGAGGCTGACCTTGAAGCCCTGATCCTCTTTACCTACCTTGTAGTAGGATTACAGGGGTGAGCAAGTACCTCCAGCATGGCTGACATTTGTAATGAAAGAAGTGGAGATTCTACTCTAATGACTAGATAGATTTGTAGAGGAAGAATGAAAAGTTAGGAGCTGAGGCTTTAGTTCAGCACCCTAAAAACCAAACCAAAAATGGTTGGAATTGAGCACCATTCTAAAGCAACTTGGTATTCTCAAGGTGGAGAGCCCCTGTGCTTTTAGCATTTTTGGGGGGGTGGAAACTTTGCTGCAAATGATAGTCAGAGCGCTGCCATTTCAAAGTCTGTTGGTTGTATACTGTGAATTTTGGCTCCTCTTCCCTCAAGATCCCTCTCTTTAATTCCCTTAATGGTTACATCCAATAAACAATGGTGTGGTGGTTTGAATAGGTAAAACCCCCCGCACCCCATAGACTCATGTGTTTGAATGCTTGACCCATAGGGAATGGTACTATTAGGAGGTGTGGCCTTGTTGGAGGAAGTGTGTCACTGTGGAGGTAGTTTTTGAGGTCTTATATATATGTTCAAGCTATGCCCAATGTTCAGTCTCTTCCTGGCTGCCTTTGAATCAAGGTGTCTGCCTGGAGACTGCCATGATGATAATGGACTGAACCTCTATAACTGTAAGCCAGCCCCAATTAAATGATTTTTTTTTTAAGAGTTGCCCTAGTCAGGATGTCTCTTCACAGCAATAAAACACTGAGACAGATGGTAAAATATTAATTTATTACTTTCCGCAATTTTGTGTGGATGAGGTGGGTTCTTCTTTACAGGGCAGTAACTGGTCTGCAGGAATGACTGAAAGAGCGATTACATTCAAAGACCCATTGGTACCAGCCCCTGGGGGCTTTCTGGTTGGCAGAGCCTTGGTTCTCTTCTGTGTAGTATCTGTGCCTGGCTCCCTTGGGCGGCTGAGAGCATCACTGTGCATTAAGGGATGGCTGTGTGTATGACATGCAGGTGCTCCTGAAGCCCAGCCTCAGGACCCCTGCCCCAAATAAGTCAGAGTCCAGTCCAATCAAAGGGAAAGAGAAGGATTTCTAGCTCTCCCTGGGAGAAAGAAAGGGTCAACACTACAGTTATCTTTAGTCCAGCAGAGAGCCTAGTTGGTTAAGTTGACTCTTTTCAGCAAACTAGAGCTAAGTGCCAAATTTGGAATATTTGTATCTTGCCTCTTCTCTGAAACCAAATTCACCTCTTTCCATAATTCTGAAGGAAACTGTTAACAAGGACCTCTTGGTTGTTCAGTAAAAGGAACATTTCAGTATTATTTTCTTTAGTGTTAGGCACTGCTGGCTACAACGCATATCTTTAAATAACCTCTTCTCTTGACATCTATGTTAATTATGTCTTGTTTTAACAAAAGTACCTAGTATAAACTGGTTTTTTCATTTCTTTTTCTTTTCCTTCCTTCCTTCCTTTCTTTCTTTTTTTTTTTTTTTTTTTTTTTTTTTTGAGATAGTGTTTCTTTTTGTATTCTTGGCTGTCTTAGAACCTCTTATGTAGACCAGGCTGGCTTTGAACTCTATGTAGACCAGGCTGTCTTAGAACTCCCATAGATCTGCCTGAGCTCTGGGATCGAAGGTTTGTGCCCTCATGCCCACGTGGCATAAGGAATTTAATTGACAGTAGACAGAGTAGCTCATGTGTTTAATCCCAGCACTCAAGAGGACAGGTAGTTCTCTGTGAATTTGAGGCCAGCCTGGTCTCCGTAGTGATTCCAGGAGAGCCAGGGCTGTTACACAGAGAACCCTGTCCTCAAAAGCAAACAAACAGAATTTCATGTAGGGAAACTTATTTTGCTCATGGTTTTAGAGGTATTGGCCCCTCCTCGCTGGAGGAGTTGGTGGAATAGAGTTGCTGTCGGCATGGTGGCCAGGAAACAGAGAAGGATACACTGTAGACCCTAGAAACACGTAGCTAGGGCCCTCCTTCTTGCCCTTAGACCCCTCTGCCTAGAACACGCAATAAAGTCATATACTTGGTTTCTAGACCTCTATCCATCACACTGAGGAATGTGGCACAAGCCTATAATTCTGGCACTTGGACGGTGGAGGCTGGAAGATTAAGTCACCCTCTGCAATATATGGAGATTGAGACCAGTATGAGTGATAGGAGACCCTGATTCAAAAACAAATGACTAGGCTGGAGAGCTATCTCAGTGGTTAAGCTCATGGCCGCTCTGTGATTATGACATCACATGAGTTCATTCTTGTATTGTTTTGTTTTGTTTTTTGAGACAGGGTTTCTCTGTATAGCCCTGACTGTCCTGGAACTCACTCTGTAGACCAGGCTGGCCTCGAACTCAGAAATCCACCTGTCTCTGCCTCCCAAGTACTGGGATTAAAGGCATGTACCACCACTACCTGGTGAATTCATTCTTTTAAACCCTTCCCTATTGCTTTTATTTTTTTCTGTCATTGTTTTCTTCTGTGTTGTTTTTCTTTTTCTTTTCTTTCTTTTTTTTATTTTTTTAAAGATTTATGAGTACACTGTAGCTGTCAGACACACCAGAAGAGGGCATCGGATCCCATTACAGATGGTTGTGAGCCACCATGTGGTTGTTGGGAATTGAACTCAGGACCTCTGGAAGAGCAGTCAGTGCTCTTAACTGCTGAGCCATCTCTCCAGTCCTCTGCTTTGTTTTTCAAGACAGTTTTTTTTTTCTCCTTGAAAGCCTTGGTTCTCCTGGAACTTGCTTTGTAGACCAGGCTGGCCATGGTTCTGGAAGTCCATCGCAGCCTCTTTTCTGTCTCTGTGGTGCAGGAGACACAACTCCAAGCCTCATGCTTACTAGGGCTGCATTCGAACACTGAACGACATCCCCTGTCTTTTCTTTCATTTGAGTGGCTCCATCTCCAAAGCTCTTTTCATTCTTTTTCCTTCATTAGTGTGCTCTGTGGATGCATTTGCCATCTGGGCTTTTGCATCCAGCTATATTCCAGTCTAATCTGGCTTCAGAGCTGAATGGTACTATAGTACTTCATTATCATGAGCAGGATCCTTGGAGCAGAGAAGGGAAAGTTAGAGAGGTGTGTCCTATGCTAAGCTTCCAGTGAGGTCTATCCAGAATATTAGTCACCCCTCATCTTCCACTGGCTACCCTCCAAATCAGAATGTCATCGGTGGGCTGTAGAACCTTGGCCTGCTAAAACTCATACTAAGAAAATGGAGTCTTGTTGTGCATGTCTTTAATCCCAGCACTCAGGAGGCAGAGGCAGGTGGATCTTTGTCACTTCGAGGGAAGCCTGGTCTATGAAACCAGTTCTAGAACAGCTAGAGCCATTACACAGGGAAACTCTCTAAAACAGAACAAAAAACAATAACAACAAAAACCAAAATAAAACCAAAAACTCAAGACAAGGGAGTCTCCTGTCCTGCTCATCTCCTCAAAATTAGCCTGATTTTGTCGTTGTTGTCAATGGGGTCTCAATGTGCAGCTTTGACTGCACTGGAACTTGCTGTGTAGATCAAGCTTGAGGCTGGCTGGCCTCAAACTGACAAGATCCACCTGTCTCTACCTCACTGGTGCTGAGATAAAATCTGTGTCACCCTGACCAAACAGTTTGAATTCTTAATTCTGGTCTCATGCTGAAACTGGAAGGCAGGATCTCATAGATGTAGCGGAAATGAGACCAAACCATGATTAAAATGGGGAGAAGGCTCACATAGTGAGTTTCAGGTTAGCTAGGGCTACACAGTAAGACCCCAACTGTAAGCCTCATCATTATCACAGGACATGGGCAAAATCCCTCCTCAGCAGTCTACTTATTATGCCCACAATATTTTTATTTCACATTTAAAATGTGAAACTATCTAAAGTGAAACCCTAGAAGCGCTAAGCTTCCAGGCTGCAGAGATGACTCAGCCATTAAGAGAACTGGCTGCTTTTAGAAATGACCTGGGTTTGATTCCCTGGACCTAGTGGATGGCTCACAGCCATTCATAACCCCAGTTCAAGGGCTTCCATCAGGGGTATCCATCAGACATGTACATGATGCGTATCTGGACATGTAGGCAAGATATTTGTATACATAAAGTAAAAACAAATAAGCCAAATATATTCCTTATAAACTTTCATATGCTTCTATGCCATCCTCAATGCCCCTGACTCACTTGTTGGTAGCTAACTTATTCAAGTCTATTTATTCATTTATTTATTTATTTATTTTTGAATTTGGGTTTTCTTTGTTTAGCCCAGGCCTTTGTTGGCCTGGAACTCCCTAAAGAGACCAGGATGGCCTTAAACTCACAGATGAATATCTACCTCTTAGATTAGAAGATTACTTAGATTACAGCCTATTGACCTTGAGATCTTGATTTCCCCCCACTTTCCCAGTACTTACAGGAATGAATCACTTCACGAAATTGCAACCTCCTATCTCTGTGCTGGGGACAAAACTGTGAGTATCGAACCTGCTGGGACAACCGAGTAGGTCCTGGGACTGTGGAGGCACATGCTAGCCTGTGGCTGATTTCTACCTATTCTTTATAACTCCTTTGGGTAATAGAACCTTTTCCATTACTTTGCTACAAACTGATTTACAATGTGAACTTACTATAGACAGATGTCTTGTCCAATGTAGATACTCCAAACCTAAGAGCTCACAAGTTTTGTGCACCCAAAAGACACTGTGGATATGGTAGTGCATCCTGGTGATCCCAGATCTGGTTGGCCAAGGAGGAGGGCCAACAAACAAAAGATACATTAAATATGAAAGGGAGGGAGTAATGAAGGGGGGGATTTGTAAGGGTGGGACTGGGAGGCGAAGAGGGAGGGGGGCTGTGATCAGGATATAAAGTGAATAAGAAAAAGATTGAAAAAAACATGATACAGTAAGTATATCTCGATTTTTAATGCCTAAAATCCTTGAAAGTTCATGAGTGTTAATAGTATCTTCTGTCATTTATAATAAGCTCCTGATCTTGTACAATGTTCACTCCTGGATTTATGCTAATGAGATTATAGAGACCCCTGGCAGGAAAACCTTTAAATGAATTTCAGCAATGACTTAGAGGTTAGGGTTGGGATTTGTAGACTCACTCATTGGCTTCCAGAAGGCTGGGATGAAAAACTCAGGAACCTATAAATGCTGGGTTAGTCCTGTCTCCCTTCAAAGAGGTTGGTACAAATCAACAGAGTTTTGTGTCCCTGACTCTGCCAGAACCCAGACTGCCTGTGTACCTCTCCATTAAACTCGTCATCTTTGAGAGAGCTACAATGAGCTTCTCTGTAAGTTCTGGGAGAGTGGTAGCAAATTATCAAAGATAAGGGAGTCTCAGATACATCTAGGCTGGTCAGAAAGACCAGAGGTCTGGCCTTGTGTTATCTGAAGAGGCGACAAAGTCTAGGGACTGAACCATTAACTAGTGGGATCTGACCTCAACTCAGGTAGATAAGGTTGGTATCAAATTGTAGGACACCCAGTTGATGGAAATTGGTGTGAAAAATTGCATATCTGATATCAAGTATTCTGTATGAGACTAGGTGTACCGGGAGGACACTGTAATATCAGAGACAGAAAGCAGGACTTTAAGGGTAATTCATAACTACATGAGTTTGAGGCCAGCCTAGATGGCAAGACGTCAGTAAAGGTTGGATTCCCTGGAACTGGAGCAACAGATGATGGTGATTCACCACTTAGGTTCTGGGAATGAAACCCTGGCACTCTGGAAGAGCAGACAGTCCTCTCTGAATCAACAGGCATTAATACAGGCCAGAATCTTTTCCTTTCCTCTTTTCCTTTCTTTCCTTTCCTTTCCTTTCCTTTCCTTTCCTTTCCTTTCCTCTTCTCCTCTCTCCTCTCCTCCCTCCCCTTCCTCCTTCCCTTCTCCTTTCCTTTCTTTCCTTCTTCTTCTTCCCTATCCTCTTCCTCCTTTGAGACAGGGTTTTTCTGTGTAGCTCTCGATGTCCTGGAACTCACTATATAGAATAGGCTGGCCTCAAACTCAAGAGATCCTCCTGCCTCTGCCTCCCTAGTACTGTGTGGAGGTGGTGCAAGCCTTTAATTCCAACAACTGGATGGCTAAGGCCAGAGGATCTCGAGTGTGAGGCCACCCTGGTTTATGGATGGAGTTCCAGGACAGCCAGGGTGGGTACAGAGAAACCCTGTCTGGGGAAGAGAAAAAGTGAACACTACCATGTCAGCTGTGATTAGCTTTTGTACCAATCTGGCATCTTGCAACAAGAAGAAAGAATGACAGATGATTAAGAAGATGAATATAGAATGCAGTATTGAATCCAATGTAGTCTTAGCAGGATTGCATAGAGGACTTTGGAGAATCAGTTATAAAATTTCAGTTCATCAAAGTTGCCTAGTATATGATGAATCTTCCATCTTCCTTTTTCTTCTTCATCCTTTCTCCATCCTTTCTTTTTTCCCTTCCTTTTCATTTTGTTTAGAAACCTTTTATCTTTTTTAAACATTTGTTTGTGTCTGAATGAGTGTGGAAGATGACCAGGAACTTCTGAACCTCCTGTCTATACCTTCCATGTTCTGGGATTTCTCCCTGTGCAAGGATTCTGGTCCTACGCCAGCACACCCAATGCAATGAAGGATCTTAATTTAGCAGGAAGTAGCGTCTGCTGTACTGCTCAGGTGTGCAGGCTTCCCTACTTGACAGCGTGGTTTCTCAGACTTGAGCAGATGTCTGAATCCCCCAAGGACAGTGGTAAACACAGATCTTGCCAGATAAATACAATATGATCAGTTAAATGAATTTCAGATAAATAGGTAATTTTTGAGACTATGTCTCAAGTACTGTAGTGTCTGAGAAATCATCTTTATCTGAGACCAAATGTACCTTCCTGCCACGCATCAGTAAACACCTTTAGATTAGTGGTTTCAATCTCCCTTGAGGCAGGTACTTGCGATGATTATCTAGTTTGTCTTTTTAGGAAATTTCAAAATACATAATCGTATTAAAGGATTTTTTTCTTCCTTACTAATTCTCCTATTAGCCTCACAGACGAAAATCTCAGGAGAATATAATTTTTCACACGTTCTACTCTTTTGTTTCTCCTTAATTTTTACGCCTGCCTTGCCTCTTTTTTTTTTTTTTTTTAATCCATAGCTCATGACACCACCTTATGGACAGAAGTGGTATCTCTCTTCCTCCAGAATTAAATATTTAATTTTTATGTAGGTGTTTGTGTGAATGGATAACATGAGTGTTAGGTACTAAACTCAGGTGCTGGGTACTGAACTCAGGTTCTCTGCAAGAGCAGGAAGTGATCCTAACCCACAACCATCTCTAGCCCACCCGAACTCCTTACTGGAGACAGAATTCAGGGCCTTGTATCTGTGAGGCAAATGTTCTATCACTGAGCCATGTCACCAGCTCCCCTCTCCTCTGGAGACAGGGTCTTTTGTAGCCCAGGCTGGCCTGGACCTTGCTATAAGCTGAAGAGGACCTTGAATTTTTGATTCCTTTCCCTCTACCTTTTTACAGTTGTGCATCAGCACTGCTGGTTCAGTGCCGGGGACTGAACTCAGGGCCCCTCTGTGCTAAAAACCTTTTTTACGGAAAGGACTACACCCTCCTTTTGTATGTCTTAAAATTTTGAGATTGAGATTACACTAACTTGCCAAGGTTGACTTTGACTTCACTCTGTAATTCAGACAAGCCTTGAGTGTTTTTGCTCCTTTTGCCTCAGCCTCCTGAGTAACTGGGAATACTGGCTTGCACCAGGCTGGTCACTGGACCCAACTGTTTTTCTGCTTTTACCCAAATAATCTCAATACTGTAAACTTTCTATCAGGGCGCTCTCTCCCTCAGAATTCTGCCTTTTTCTTTCCCACTGCATGTTTTCTTCCTTCTGCTCCCCTCAGCCCCCACTCCACCCCCAAGCTCGTTAATAAATTAAAAGCTGAAGAAATAACCCAGAGCTGATTCTGTTTGGAACTGCCCTTTTGCTAGATTAGGTTCCTGGTCCGGGCAAAAGGGACTTCGGGAAACTATTGCCTTGCTTGTTTGTCGGGAGATTGATAGATGGCAGGCAGTTAGAACTTGGAAGTACGAGAAGGGGAAGCAGAGTCGCTGGCAGGGGAGGGGGTGTCTGGAAGAAAGAGCCAGTCAGGACGGCTTAAGGAAGGGGTGGAGAAGCCTGTGTTTGCAGCCCGCAAAGACCCTTCTGCAGACATTGTGCCTTTGTGAGCTGACTGCAGAGGCCTTGTGTAGGCAACGTGTATTCGAATGTATGCGTTGTTTCTTTCCGATCATGGGTCTGTGTGAACTGCTGACCGGGAAAAAAAAAAAAAAAAAGGAATGGATTGTTGAAAAGATTTTGCAGTCCGAGTGCTTGTTTGTGGTTGTGTGGTATGTGTAACTGGCTTTTTGCCAAATGCGCTGTTACTGGTTCCAGCTCTCTCCTAAAGTTTAGTAGTGGCCGGCTAACAGATTAAGCCAAGACACAACAAAAGTCAGAATTTAGAAGAAAATACAGGGGTGACATGAGGTGGAAACAGAAGCTGGCACAAGAAGAGAAAGAAGGAAAGGAGATTTAGAAAGGAAAGAAGGAAAGGAGCGAGAAAGCAGAAGATAAATAACAAATCCGGTCCTTAGGAAGGGGAGACATTTCTGAGGGGGGAGTAATGAGAAGCTTTGCACACTTGATCCTGGTGCAGGACAGTTCCTGTTTTTCTAGCTTGGGGGTTGGGGGACTTATCTCCCTCATTTCTTTCTTGCCATGCTTTAGCTTGAAATGTGGCTGCATTGTGTATATCTTGGTTATACCAGGGGTTTAAATCTCAATTATTCTGAAGAGTATAAATGGCTCTTTGTTTGTTTGTTTGATTGGTCGGTTGGGTTGTCTTCCAAGACAGGATTTCTCTGAGCAACAGTCCTGGCTGTCCTGGAGACCAGGCTGGCCTCTAACTCAAAAAAGATCCACCTGCCTCTGCTTCCCAAATGCTGGTGTCAAAGATGTGCATCTCCAGCCTAATATACAGGTTTTAGGGGATTAAAGTCTTTGTTGCTGGTGGTGATATGGGAGGGTGATTGGACACAGTGGAAGGGTGTTGATTTTGATCTATGACTCATGGAACAGGATAGAGAATTGTTTTGGTGATGGGTAATGTGTGAAGCATACGGCTTATTTCAAAAGCAGAGATAACTGAAATGCCTCCACAGTCCAGGACGTGGCATTGCTATTATTGGCAATTTATTTAAATTGCTGGAAGGGGATGGATGTAGGTAGTCTAACACTGGACGGTAGCCACAGGGTTACTTTTTGCCTTTGCCTGGCGAGGGTAGAAGAGAGGGATCCTAAGTTGTGTTGGGCTACCTTTTTTGTAGACTGTTTCACTGTGTAGCCCTGGCTGGCCTGAAAAGAGCCAAGTGGTCCAATCTAGCCTCGAACTCAGATGCACCTGCCTCCCCTTCTCAGGTGCTGAAAATAAAGGTGAGCTCCACCCTGCCCAGCTAGCTGCTAACTAAAGCCTTAGTATCAAATTTCAACTTCTGAGGTGTCTTCCATCCCCAGCACTTCCCCTCCATATCCCTGCCGTTCTAAACCTATTGATCACTAGAGATCACTACAGTCACACCTGAAGCTGGAATTTGCTCTGCTCCTTAATCTGCCTCTTCTCTCATTCTGCCACCGTTTCCTAAACTCTTTCCTTCTAGTCTCCTGGTTTTCTGGGTTATCAATTAATCCATGTTCTTCTTCCTTTTTTTTTTTTTTCTCACCATAACTCAGGTTTTTGCAGGTTTGTCTTTCTCCCGTTGCTTTTATGGTGTCTTTGTCTCTAGCGGACTAAATGCAGAGGCAGGGAATAGGCCTGGGAGGCAGAAGAGGAATTTCTGCTTCAACTACTTCTCCTACCAAAGGCTGACTTAAAGCCGTCCTGCACATCCCCTCCTCCCATCAGGAGGTCTCAGGTCTCACGTGCAGAGAGTCTACATTTCCCCACCTCAAATTCCACCCTTCCCCCCACTTACCCTGTGACATCATTCTTCACCAGCTGTGACTGTCAAGGACACTGACCTACTTTCAGCCAGTCTGTTAGACACTAAATCCTGGTTTTTCTATTCAACTAGATTTTCTGCTTAACCCCTTTTGTTCCCCACGTGTCAGCAGGTCCCCTGACACCTTGAAATATTTTATGGTCTCTGAAAAAAAAAAAAGTTTTACTTTTCATGCCTGAAAAGAAAAACCATAATGATAAACATAAGCAAATCCCCTTATGACTTAAATGTATTTATTTTGTCATTCCTCAGAACAGAACCTGTACATAGCTGAAGAATCATGCACTTACTAATTTTTGCTGAATTGTTATAGGTGATACTTAGCTAATGGATTCTTTTGTCTTTTAAAAATTTGAACGCATACAACTATCTTTCACATTTTTAAATGCCATTACGCTCAGCAACACAATTAAATTTAAAAGAAGTGGGAAAAACCTGAAAGCATCAAGTTTGCAATCTTTGAATTGATGGTAAAAAGAACTGGAATAAACTATAGCAAGCTTGGCTTTGCCACTTATCAGCTGTGTGACCTTAGACAAGTTACTTAACATCTTTTGCCTTGAATTGTTTATTTGCAAAAAGATACTCAAACCCACGAGGGTTGTTGAGACCTAAAGGGCTTAATGGATATAAAAATCTTAGACGATTCCATGTCCTAAAATAGGCTTATTGTGACACCGGGGACAGGGATCTCTGTGCACTCCAGATCCTCTTGACAAGCCGAAGTCTGCATTTACTATTACTTGAGCCGGTATCTTGTGTATCCAGCTGTTTAGAAAAGTTTTGGAGACGGAAGTTTCCTAGCAATTCTGGCATTTCTACCCATTTTATTTTCTTCTGGAGACAGTCTCATGTGTCTCAGGCTAGCTTCAAACAAACTTAAGACGATCCTGCTCTTCCAGCCTCCCCATCCTGAGGACTGAGATGTCGTGGGCACCACACCAGCTGAGCTATGCCCTCGACTCCCCACCAATGATTTTTTTATTAAAGATTTATTTTTATTTCACATGTGTGCTATCTGCGTAAATGTTTATGTACCTGGCACCCTCTGAAGGAGCCCCTCAGTGGATCTACAGACAATTTTAAGCCTCTATGTGGGTGCTGGGAAATGAACCCCGAATTTTCCGGACCAACAGTCAGTGCTCTTAAACACTGAGCCTTGAACCTGGGTTTCCTGAGTCCTGAGATTACAGGTGTGTGACTCTTCCATCAGTGGCTAATCTTATTTCATTTTTCTCCACTTAATGCACACTTGCTTTATTTCTTGTTGACACACGGAATCTAGTAGTTTAGGTTAACCTCAAAGTCAGTAGGCAGCAGAGGGTGACCTTGAACACTCGCCAAGCCCTGTGTTTTCTCAATTTTCCCTTACCCTCATTATCTGTCTGGCTTTGCATTTGCCTGTTTAGGATAAAACTCCAACTGAAAGAGAAGAGAAGCTAAGAAAAGAGGTAGTCAACGGATCTGGAGTTGATCGAAAAGGAGAGGTGAAAACAAATAGCTCAATGATTTTTTTTTTTTTTTTAAGATAGTAAAGTAGAAATGTTTTTTAAAAAATGGAGAAATAGAGCAGTAGTGAGAATTTGGGCACACCTTCAATCCCAAGCCTTGGGAGGCAGAGGCAGGCAGATCTACATAGTGAGACCCTGGAAGGAAGGATTTTGGACAGAACAAACTTTCTTTGAATGAAAGACAGGGACATGAACTTCAGCCAGGAGTGTTTCTCTCATTATATTCTTTACACGCATGTGCACACACACATACGCACCACCCCCACACACATGAAGTAGACTAGTACAATTACAGTGTCGCCAGTCCTTATAGGATGCTTGATTAATCTGTGTATGTTCCTTACCGTTGTCTGCTACTGCTGAAGTACATGGGCGACAGATCTGCTATAGCTGTTGAGTGGTTTGAATGTAATCGTTTCTGTGTCCACTGGTGAACTGTCTACCAAGTCAGCCCTGTTTTCTTGCACCAAGTGAGGCATCGTTTTCTTTCTTTTTTCTCTACCCCTCTCCCTTTATTTGGCATTACCTCTTAATAGGGAAGAGCACGTTGCCTTTTCAAATTTCTTGGTCTTATTGTTTCCCTCAAGTCTTCCAAAATTGATCTACTAGAAAATACCCCGGATGAGCATGAGCAGTCAGGAGAACAGGAAATTATCACCAGTGATTTAATCTCATCGGCTCACCTTTCTCCTGTGGGAGGGGCTAGCAATATTTACTCAACCATATGAGGTTGCTGGAAGCTCCAGTAAATGTTGAGTGCCTTGGAAAAAATAGCATTTTGCAAATGGTTACCTCGATCTCTTTAGCAACTTTTTTCTCTGTGTACTAATCACCTGGCTTGGTTATTATTTTTTTTAAATGCAGAATTAGGAATAGTTTTAGAAGCGTTAGTGGCTCAAGAGCTGCCACAGATTTCGGGTCGGAGGTAGGGACCACACACAACTCGCGTTTTAAGCAAGCATCCAGGTGATTCCTCTTGGGCGGGGGGGGGGGTGGGGGGGACCTCACAGCCAGAAGCAATTAAAGAAAGGGAGGGGAGATCACCTCACTAAGATTTTCATTCTTTCAACTTTATCATTCTGTGATTCTGCGACTACAGGAGCTCTCTTTCCTTTCCCGACCCACCTCCCTTTGTGTCGGCTCTGAGCATTAGCATAGTTAGAAAAGAGGTGCACAGTTTAACGTGCAGAAATGGGAAAGGAGGCGGGGTGTGGGCGGGGCAAGGCTTGACCAGTGTTTAGCTATTCTAACTGCGAAGTCTGCCTGGCTGGTTCTAGCCGGCTGACTCTGGCAGAGGAAGTCGCAGAGAGAAGGGGATTCAGCAACTCCTTGTTTGCCAATGGAGGCTCTGACAGAAGGCGCTCAGCACTTTTTCTCTAGCCACGTGACTTTTGCAGTTAGATGTGCTATAAAGAAAACACTTAGGTGCTGGTAACCACCCTAGGATTCAGAGAATGTATGCTACTTTGCAGCCCTCGTTTGCTATTTTGAGCCCTTCATTTTTAATCAAATCCCAGCCTGTGTTTCCTTGTCCTGAACCTCAGAAGCAGAAGATTTGCAACAGATGGTGCCTACGGGGCACTTAAGATTTTTCCCTTGTTTTACAAGCTAGGAGAAAAAAAGAAAAAGAAAAAAAAGAAAGAAAACCCACAATTTTACTGTTGATTGCTGTGTGGATTGGTGGATGTGTGTACCCGCGCACCGGTTCATATCAATATACACAATGCAGAGAAGTAGAACCTGGAGTTACCAGGACCTGGGTGGGTGTGGTGGTCCATGCCTGTGATCCTTACTCTTCACAGGGAGTTCGAAGTCAGCCTAGGCTATGTAAGACCACATTCCCTCAAGACAACAAAAAACAACAAAGAGACCAGTGTTTTGAGGCATCCCTGTAATTTCAGTACTCTGGAGACTGAGGCAAGAAGATTGAGTTCCAGGTCAGCCTAGATTATTTAGTAGTGAGAATAAGTCTCAAAAAAAAGCAGCGACAATAAAAACAAGGAAAGAGTAATAAGAGTTGGTTGGGTCTGGACAGATAAATCTTATTTGATAATGAAGAGATAATCAGAGAGACCCAATTCTACAGGTAATATTTTTGAGGTGTACTCAAAGTTCATCTTCCCTTTGACCAAGCGCTTCCAAACTTACTAATGTCTTTGCAGCTGGGGGCATACATTCAAATTTAATTATTTGTATTACTATCACACGTATCTAAACATATTTCTCTTTGATTGCTACTCTACTATTTTGGTATCAGCTTGAATACTGGCTAATATTTATTGAGTTCTTACTATGTTTGAGTTATGTTAAAGTGCATGAAGTCTTCGTAACTTCATTAACCTTCATAATTAAATAAAGCAGCACTAATAAGATTTTTATCTTATTGATGCAAAACCAAAACAAAACAAAGAGTTTATGGATGTTAAGCAATAGTCCTAGACAGCTAGTAAGTAAAGCTAAGGTGTCAAATAAGATTTATCTCACTCCAAGGGTGTATAGTATAACCTGCATAGTACCGACTTTCCAGGGGATTCAGCTTACCCTACAACCTTCAGAGCAATATTAATTCACCAGATAGGAGGCTGGTGACCCATTGCTTCTCATAGCAAGCACTGGCTGTTCCTCTAGAGAATCTGAGTTCGATTCCCAGCACCCACATTTTGGCTCAAAACCATCTGTAATACCACTGTGACTTAGGTAGTACACATGTAGGCAAAATACACAAATAAAGTGATAGTTAAAAAACAAACAAACAAATAAACCAAACCAGTGGGGATAGAATTCAGCCAAGCCAAAATACTTATACTGAAGTATATTTAAAAGAGATCTGAGAACTGTCTAAATATACCAAACATGAAGCAAGTCTCTGTGTATGGCCATTCTTAGCATTGGGTTCACAGATGGGAAAGGTGGAGATTTCAGCACCAACACTTCATTCAAAATAATTAAATGAACCGGGCAGTGGTGGTACACCCTTTAATCCCAGCACTTGGGAGGCAGAGGCAGGCGTATTTCTGAGTTCGAGGCCAGCCTGGTCTACAGAGTGAGTTCCAGGACAGCTAGAGATATACAGAGAAATCTTGTCTCAAACCCCCCCCCCAATGATTATGTGTTCATCTAGCATTTAATCACAGTTTAAAATGAGCAGTATCCTTAGATAACCCTGAGTCGGATAATCTCTAAAATTCCACGAAGAAGCTCTAGGAATCCAGTTTGAGAGCCGACTGTTGTAAAGTTGGGTACCAGCTTATATGAAGTGTTGATTACATTAAGCTTAAGGGTTATGCTTGTTTTATCTAACCCTCAAAGGATTTTTTGTGAACATAAAATAATGTAGTTTGCTGTTCAGATATGACTAGGGAAAAGTTTCAAAGGATTTAGACTAGATTTTTGGCATTCTCCTTTAGAACTTAAGCCCAGGGATGGTCTTTGCTCTATTTTGTAGTCTTTTCCAGGTCCCTAATGTGTACTTTGGTTCTATTTTAATGCTAAACATATAAACACTAAAAATTAAGACAAAAGGCCATGCATTGGCTTTGTTTTCTTAAAACACTACTTCTTTTTGTCCCTTCATTAGCATACATCAAAACCAATATTGTATACAATCAGATCATGCAGGGAGGGAAATATGGTGGATGATAGGTAGCATTTGAAAATTGCAAGTGGCCAGTGAGTTGATAGAATGCCTACAGTTTCACCCGCACAACCTACTTTTTCTGGAAGGTATTCGGTTACTATCAGCTGGATTCTGTTACAATAAAAGAACAAGCTGTTCTTGCTCTGTGCAACTTCTGCCTCTGCCAACTCCCCCCCCCCAGTGTGTGTGTGTGTGTGTGTGTGTGTGATCAAGTGTTACAATTTGCTTTTAAGAAGGCATAGTCTTTGGTGGACCATGCTTTATGTTCCAGGGGGCTATCAGAGTAGCTCCTTCCCCGTTTCTTAAGGCAGTATAGCATACTTCACATTGGCTCCTCTAAATGTGTCCTTAGTGAAGAGCATCAAACCCTCTTCACAAAAGTTAGCTTAGGTTGCCCTCAATGGTATATCAAAGAATAGCATAGCCACTCATACTTAGCAGGTGCTCTGTGTCAGGCAGTGCTATGTATAGTCAGACTTCTTTGGTGGACTTATCCAGCTGTGGGTTACAATCAATTGGAAACTTGTTCAGGTGTTTACTCTTGTCGTTTGTATATTTGTTGTATTCAGTATGACATTGTCGGGAGATGGTTTAGGAAGTGTGTAGGTTCTATGCAAGCATTACCTACCATTTTATATATGCAATTTGAATATCCCTAAGAGAGTCCTAGCTCCAGTTACCATGGATATCGAGGAATTGCTGTGCTTACTAGTTCCTTATGACAATTCTAAATAAAGTAGGCGTGGTGGCTATTCCTGGTTGTCAACTTGACCATAGCTGGAATGAACTACAATCCAGAATTAGAGGGCTCACCTGTAATCCAGATCTTGAAGCTGGAAGACACAGGCTTCTGGACCGGATCTTGACATGGAGATCTTAAGGTATAGTGACCATGAAAAGATAAGGTATTACATACCTTGAATCCCAGGAGATTGAGGCAAGGAGATCAACCTGGGACAAAGCAAGCCCAGATCCAGGCATGGTGGTACACATCTTTAATCTGGGCCACACCTTCTGCTGGAGGTCTACATAAGGACATGGGAAGAAGGAAGATTAACTTTTCTTGCCAGCACATCTGTCAGAACCTTCTACAGGAGATGAGCTTAAACAACTAGCCTCGTGGGACTCATTCACAGCTGCCCGTTGTTGAGTTAGTTGGAATACAGACCGTAAGTCATCACAATAAATTCTCTTAATATATAGAGACATTCATAAATTCTATAACTCTAGAGAACCCTGACTAATACAGCAGGTAACTCCTTTTTTTTCCAAAGTCACCAGGGAGGCGAATTTTCTTCAGAAGATCACGCAGGTAGCAGGAACGGGCATCCAATGCTAGCAGTGTGTCTCCGCAGTTCCCACCCTAGGTTACGGCACAGCTCTTAAAATTTATATAATTTCTGTATACACACATGGGGAGACAGAGGTAGAGCTAGGTCATCCTTGTGGGAAGTGGTCTTCTGGCTATAGAGGTGAAAGAGTGCCTTATTCTCTGAGTAGTTTCACCCACCCTCTAGACCAGTGGTTCTCAACCTTCCTAATGCTGCCACCCTTTAATACCATTCCTGATATTGTGGTGACCTCCACCATTCGTTACTTCATAGCTGTTAATTTTGCTACTGTCATGAATCGTAATGTGAATATCTTTTTTTCCAGAGGTCTTAGGTGACCTCTATGAAAGGGTGGAAGAGGCTGAGAACCACCTGTGCTGCTGGTCTTCAGGATTCAGTTATCTGAAATCAGCAGCTATGATCATACTCCCCCTCACCTCCCCGCGCCGCAAAATGACAAAATGACTGAGAAGCATGGAAAGGAGTTGTTGGCTGAAGTGACTTTGACGCGGGGTACAAAGTGCTTAAATTATATCTGGGACCTCTGATGACAGAAGTTATTTAGGAATGAATTATCATATGTAAAGAAAGACGTCACTCCCCACCCTTGGTTTCATTCATGTTGTAGAGAAGGGAGTTAAGTAGTGGAGTGTGGTCAAATGTTTCGCCTCTTCTTTGGACGATTTATTAGAAGGTTTCAGGATGTAGGAAATGCTCCTAAATATTATGATGTTTATTCTGACATCAGCTCTCCGAGCTGGCTCTAACTTCCTTGTCTATCTTTGAACCTGCCCAACCCATAGAATTTATTACGTCGCTTATTTTCTTTTGTGGCATAGGGTCGTCTGTGATCCTCCTGCCTCAGCCTCCCTTAGCGTACCAAGCTCGGCAGAGACTGCAGTTAACGCGCCTTTCCTTACAGAGAGGTATTGTCTTCGGATCGGGACTATTACAGTTACCATCATCTTTGTCCCCCAAATCTCTGCCTTGTGGTGAGGCAGGACGCCAGGGAAGGAGGGCTGCTAGCCCCACTGCGGGCGGCACGAGTGCCCCGGGTCAGACCTCGCGCGGGAGGCTCGGCGGGGTGGCCGGGCATCAAAGCGCTCACGGCCGCAGCCCAAGGAGGGGGCTGCGCCGGCGGGAGGGCGCACAACGGCAGGGCCTACTCTCGCGGTGCCGAGCGGAACAAACCTCGCCCCCCACCCGTTTTCCCCGGCTCCGAGAGGACGGTTTGGGGGGGCGGGTGGCGAGGCGCGTCCTCGGAGCGCCCGCGTGCCTCCCCGCGCGAGCGCGCGCCCCGTGGCTCCCCTCCGGCCGCGGGGCGGTCTCCTCGCAGGTGTCAGGCGGCCCGAGCGCGCTCGCCGCCCCGCCCCCCGCCGCCCCCCGCCCGCGAGTGCGGCGCTTGGGGGCGGGGCCGCGCGGGTCCTCGGCTCGGGCGGGGGGCGCGCGGCGCCACGGTCTGGGGGACGCGGGGCGGCCTCGCCGGCGTCGTGCGCTGTGTGTGTGTGTGAGCGGGGTCGCGCGCGCGCGCGCGGTCGAGCGACAGGCGAGTGAGGGAGCGAGCGGCGGCCGGGCGTGAGCGAGTGTGTAGGAACGGGAGTGCGGGCGTCGGGGGGGGGGGGGAGGGAGGGAGAGGCCGGCCGACCGCGAGGCCGTGAGAAAGTGGGCGAGTGGGTGAGGACGCGCGGCCTGGCTGCGGGAGCCGGCGGCGAGGAGAAAGGAGGCGGCTCCCGGCATCCCGCCCCCTCCCCCTCCTCAGCGGACTTCCCGCGGCCCGCGCTTGCTCCTAGGCGGCGGCCGGCCGGGCAGGCGAGGGAGGAGCCGGCGGCCAGGTGAGCGGCAGGCCGCCCGTGGCGGCGGCGGGGGAGTGGGCCGGGGGCGCGCCCTCGAGCCGGAGGCTTCTGCCGGGGACCTGGAGCCGAGCTCGGCGGCGGGAGCGGACGCGGCGCTGCGCGGGGGCGGGCGCCGGAGGCCGGTGGTCGCTGGGTACCACAGTCGGCGGAAGCTGAGAGTCGGCTGCGTGCGGGAGGGGGCGTGAGGCGGCGATCCGATCGCGGCGTGAAATGAGTCTGGTTTCCCGTGTCGCCGAGGGGGTGTGGTAAGCCTGGGAATGCTGCTTCGAGTCAAACCTGCCGGCTGCTCGGCTGTCCTTAGGGGTGTGGTTGTCGCCACTGTCCTTGTTTCCTCTGAGGAATTTGATGTGACCGAGGCAGGAGGATGCTGCGAGCCTCACCCTGCTGTTACTACGTCCCTCCCAAGGAGTAAAATTTAGAGTAGCGATCGGCTATTTCCATTTTTTTTTCTTTAACAACCTTTGGAACAAGAAGGAAGGAGGTTACCAAATAATTGAATGTTTGACTAGAGTAGACCCCCCCCCCACACACACATCCAGATAGAGAACAACTTCAGTCCTATTAATGTTTCTTCTCCCAGGTTTGTAATTCCTGTATTCTGTGTGACAGAGTGTTAATGAGGTTTTTTATTCTAACCAAGCTGTATGTACCTTGAATGTAAATTCTTTCAATGTTATTTTCCCAACAATTGCCTACAGTTTTCCCAGTGTCTCTGAAGTTGGGTTAAGTTCCAAATCTAGGTGCAAAGTATATCAGTTGAATATGGAGGGTTTTTTTGTTGCTTGGCTTTTTTCTTTTTGGACATTCTTAAATCATTAACCATAACCATGAAGATTTAAATACCATTTAAGTCTCTTCTCCTTCATAACGGGTACTTTGGGCGTTATTTCTTCTGTTGTTTTAAAACAACTGACAATATTTTTTTAAAGATACTTGGAAGAAAACAAGGAAATTTCAGTCATGGAGATTGGAGTGGTAAACTAAACCATTGTTGATCTTTCCTAGTAGTTCCTTGTGTCGTTGCTTCTTAGTTGTTAGTTTGGCAAACTTTATTTCCATCTCCCTGTTTCCTTCTGTTTGTTGGTATTCCCTTTTTAGGTACTGGAGTTCACGTGTTAGGGAGCCTGTGTGTTTTCTCCGATTCTGACAAAACAGCTAAGAGCTGGTCCAGTCACATAGCCCTCCACCTAGTCAAGAACCACTGCCTGGGCCCTCTTCCTTCCCACATCAAGTAAGGAGCACGGTACCTAACCTACATTAGCCTGTGGCCCATTGCCTACCAGCTACCATCTGGCTTCTGTTAGTTTATACTGGACAGTTTTATGCGTGGGGAAGTGGGAGGGAAGAAATTTTGAGTCCCTATTGAATATACACCTCAGTAGTTGCATGGGGATTGGAATGACAATACAAAATCATTTTCCCCTGCCCCCCATTTCCTCTTTGGCCATTGAACTGCTGGGCCCTGAGCACAGAGGCAGGGACTAAGGACAAGGAACAGGTTCTTCACTCAGAGAAGCAGGAGTAGCTTATCTCAGGGCAAAACATCTTAAATTGAGAGAAAAGTCGGTGAAGGAAAACCTGTGAGAGTGAGAGAAAAAGCAAACGTAAAGAAAGGATGGGTTTTATTGTAAGTCGCTGTGAGCACGTTAACTTCATATTCCTAGTGAGACTTAGGGCAGGTGAGTTCACAGTATTCTGTAATCTCAAGTCATAAACAGTCAAAACTTAGGAAATTACAGTCATGTAATTTTAAAATGTGAGGGAGAAAATGTTAGCTGTGCTGATATAGTCGTTCCAAGAGAAGCTGAGTAAGGTTAGGTACCGATTTTAGAGAAACTGTCTTCTCTTGGAATTTTCTTGCTTGTCATATTAAGATTGTTGAGAAATAATATGGAACCTCCAAAATATCCATACATAATACATATGTATTTTAGATCCATGTGCCATATGTATTTGTGCAGTTTAGGTTTGTAGAGAGTTCTTTCTGGCTGTATAGTAACAACTGCCAGGCTGTTGTTTTTAATGTTTTCCAGTATTTTCCCCTTCCCCAAATTGCCCTAGACATAAAAGCTACAATCTAGTTACTCCTATTCCCTCTGAGGCTGGAGTGCATGGAACCCCCATGTATGTGCTCCCTCCTTTTACTAAATTTTGTTTTTGTTCTTCCAACTTTTAACTGTTAAAACTTTCAGGATCAGAGAGGTAATAATGGACAGTGACATCAGGTTGTCACGACAACCTTGGCTTCACTCACTGTGTGGACCAGGCTGCATTTGAATAAAGAGTGTTGTTATGCTAGCTACTCTCTCTGCTCTCCCAATGCTAAAGATGTACAGGGCTTTGTGTATGTTAGTCAGACTATCACTCCTGCTCCCCTTCATTAGGAAAAACTGGGAAAATAAAGAATGAACATTGGCAGTTTAACTACCAATGTTTTGTTAAGATGACCAAATACCTGACATGGAGCAAGTTAAGGGAAGGATGTAATTTGGCTTATAGTTTTAGAGCAGTGGTTCTCCACCTTCCTAATACTGGAACCCGTTAATACAGTTCCTCATGTTGTGGTGACCCCCAGCTATAAAATCATTTCATTGCTACTTCATAACTGCAGTTCTGCTACTATTGTGAATCACAGTGTAACTATCTAACTCCTGAAGTGATCATAACCCTAGCTTGAGAACCACTGCTCTAGGGGATACAGTCCTTCATGGTGGGGAGGCAAGGGGACAGTGTGTGTGGGGGGGGTGGGTGGAGTGGGGTGGGAGGTGGGTGTGGTCAGGAAGCAGTATGAATGATGCTGGTAGCTTACTTTGTTCTTTTGATTCAAATCTAGACCTACAGAATGCACTCACGCTGCCTGTATTCAGAGTAGTTGTTCCCTCTTCAGGTGAGCCTCTTTGGAAACATCCTCATTGACATACTGACATCCTCATTGATGAATTTCCAAAGTGATTCTAAATCCAAATTGACAATGAAGAATAACCATCAAAGATGGTTAGTCACATTTGAATTTTATGGGACACACATTTGTCTGGTGTTTAATTTGTGTTTGACACAGCTAACTCAAAACATTTCTTCTCAGTTTTATCTGTCTATGGTGTGTGGGATGTAGCAAGTGTGTGTGTGGGCTCTCAGAGACCTGAAGATTGTGTCAGACCTACCTGGAGCTGGAGTTACAGGTGGTTCTGAGCCACTTCCCACATGAGCACTGGGAACCAAACTCTGGTCTTCTCAAGAGCACTAAGCACCCCAACTCATAGCCAGCTTTAGTCTTATCCTGTCAGTCTAATATATACTGTGCTTTGTGTCAACCATTGGGGATCACAGCAGAGGGTAAAACAGATGTGATTCTGTCTTTAGAGTTTGCAGTCCATTTCATTGATCACAGTACTAGTTTTTGTTGTTGTTTTTTGTTTTTTTTTTTTTTTTTTTTTTTAGACAGGGTTTCTCTGTAGCCCTGGCTGTCCTGGAACTCACTCTTTAGACCAGCTGGCCTTGAACTCAGAGATCACCCTGCCTCTGCCACCACAACCCAGCTGATCATGGTACATTTTAATCTGCCAGATTTCCCAACAATGTCTGTAAAGTATCAAATTCTCATATACTAGCTCAGTTGATAAGCTGGTAAGCAACCTTATGTTTATGTGCTGGATTAATTTTATACCCTTTCTCCCACAAAATGTCAGTATGTCATGAATTACGACAAAAATTTAAAAATGTACTCATCACCTAAATGGTTCTGTACCTTTAACACCCTTCTGATACTACTTAGCTGGTTCGTGGTCTTAATACTTAGGCACAAAGTCTGAAACAAACAACATAGAGTTGCTTTGTAATATAAGGCCATTTGTCTCATACTGCTTTGCTCTCCCATTTTGGGTAGTGTTTCAGTTTTTGTATTTTATCAGAAAACTACATTTTGGAATCTTAGGTAAATTTCCCCCAACAGTATTAGTAATTATCTCATACTGTTGGGCTCCAGGAAATGAGTAGCTTTCAGATTCCTTTATCAAAGCCAGGAATGTCTGGAAAGGAAATCTGGGTAGGTTTGGCATTTTGACTTAAATGTGAGGAACTTTGAGCTACACTGTGCTTTGTACCTCAGACTTTTTTTCTTAAACTTTGTACCATCTTGTAGAGATACTTTGTAACAATCCTATTAAGTAAACTGGATTTTTGTTTTGATTTTAGAGTTCATTTATAGTTGGCTATAGATGATAGACCAAAGGCTGGTAATTTAATAACTAAAGGTTCATACAATTTAAGTAAAGGATAATGTTTTTCTGATTAGTGTTGGAAGTGTGTAAAAACTTTCTTAGAGTTTTTATTTTTTTTTCTAATTTTCATGTATTACAATAAGCACTGCCATTTTCACTAACTTACAAGTATCCATTTTCAAGATCTTACCTGCAAAACTGAACTTCTGTTCATTTGACAATCTCTCATAATTTAGCCCTATGATAATTACCATTCTATATTCTATCTCATGATTTTAACTAGTTTAGGTACTTCATACAAGTAAAACCACACCTTGTTTTTCTGTAATTGTCATATTTGATTTAACATGTCCTCAGTGTTCATTCAACTTGTAGCATTTATCAAAGTTTCTTTCTCTGTCTCTCTCTGTCTCCGTCTCTCTCCCTCTCTCTCCCTCTCTCTCTCTCTCTCCCTGTCTATGAGTACACTGTAGCTGTCAGACACACCAGAAGAGGGCATCAGATCCCATTACAGATGGTTGGAGCACCATGTGGTTGCTGGGAATTGAACTGAGAACCTCTGGAAGAGCAGTCAGTGCTCTTAACCTCTGAGCCATCTCTCCAGCCCCCCTTTTCTATAAAGACTTAGTAAATTTTTACATTTTATTTATGAGTGTCTTACCTACATATATGTATGTGTACTGCATGTGTGTGTGGTTCCCCACGGAGGCCAGAAGAGAGTGCCAGATCACCTTGAACTGGACTGAGCACTCTAGGTGCTCTTAACTACTGAGTCCCCAAACTTATTTTCTTTTAAAAACGGAACAATTTGAGCTGCTGCTGTGCTGCTGCTGGTGTTGGTGGTGTTGGCAGTGGTAGTGGCACACACCTTTAATCTCAGGAGACAGGCAGGCAGATCTGAGTTTGAACCCAGCCTGGTCTGCAGAGTAAGTTCCGGAATGGCCAGGGCTACACAGAAACCCTGTCTTGAAAAACAAAAAAAGGGCTGAATAATTTTTTGTGTACACACACACACACACACACACACACACACACACGTCTACTTATTCATGTGTCATTAACAGCTATTGTGAGTAATGCTACTGTGAGCGTCAGTGTACAGAGACCCATTTGGACTCAGGCCTTAATTTTTGAGTTGGGGGTCTCTGTAGCCTAACCTGGCCTCAAAGTCATTTCTTCTCCTTTCGATGGTAATCCAGGTGTGCTGTCAATCACCATACACAGTGCTTCAATATGGTTTTGGCTTGCATTTCCCTTAAGTGATGTCAAACTTACGGTATTTAAAAAATGATTTATTTGATTTGATTTATGTTTATGCACGGGCTGTAGGTCTGAAAACAACTTTTGGCTGGCACTCTTTCCATCCTGGGCTGCAGGGAAGGAAGTTGAGTCATCAGATGGCAAGAGGTTTTACTTGCCAAGCCTTTTGCTGGCCCACTCAGTGACAGGTTTTTTATTTTTTGTCTTTTTAATGTGCTAGCACTATGTCTAGTTCTATCTTTAATTTGATATCATCAGGTATCAGATATTAGATATTAAAGTTCTGATGTGACTTAGTTAATTGAATCCTTTATTCTATCCACTTGTTTTTTTTTATTTTTGTTTTATTTGGTAGTGTGATTAATTTTGGAGTAAACAATAGTGTGCTCTTTCTATTCTAGTAGAATTTTGTTTTTGATTTACTTTTTTGAGAGAGGGTCTCTACATAGCCTTGAGTGTCCTGGAATTCACTCTGTAGACCAGACTGGTTTCAAACTTAGATCTCCCTGCTCCTGCCTCCCAAGTGCTGGGTTAAAGGCGTGCAGCACCATGCCAAGGCTTAGTGGTAGTGTTTGTTTGAATGTAGGCATGCTTAGATGCCATGCAAAATAAAATGCCAGCATAAAAAATCCAATAGTCTTGTTAGCGTGAAGAGAGAGTTGTACACATGAGTACTTGCTAACTACTGCTGACATGGAGCACAGATGGTCAAGGAAAGTGTAAAACAGGGAACTTACAGCGTCAGTGAGATAAGAGTATATTTCTTTCTTATAAGGTCCTAGAGTACTGGTTCTCAACCTTCCTAAAGCTGCAATCCTTTAATATTTTAATCCTCTAATACTTTATGTTGGTAACCCCAACCATAAAATTTATTTTTGTTGCTACTTCATAACTGTGATTTTGCTACAGTTATTAGAATGTAAATACCTGTGTTCTAGTGATCTTAGGTGACACCTGTGAAAGGCTCTTTTAACTCACAAAGGGAGCATGACCTACAGGTTGAGATCTACTTTCCTAGAGGCTCCTGGGCCCTGGCTTTACACAGCTGTCACAAGGGTCAAGCTCTGACACAGCTGTGGTTTGTCAGGGTTGACCTCTCCTTCAGTGGGCTGCCTGTACTGCTATCACAGTGCCCGTATTCTGGATGCATGGTGAAAGAAGGGCTAGAGGACTAGAATATGTGCTAGAAGGATGACTTACAGAAGTTGCAGTATTACTTCAGCTCATTCAACCAAAAGTTCAGCCAGAGTAGTAAGTACTGTATCTAGCTTCAAGAAAGCCTACAGAGTTTATAGCCTTTTGTTTACATGGTAGTCTGACCCTTTAGATCTGTCTGCTAAACAACTTTACTGTCAAATGAAGTCAGAATTATGTCAGAGGAATGGTTTTGTTGATTAACTTGTAAACTAGTATTGTATTTGGTATATATAACCATTTTTGGTTTAAAACCCCAAGTGAGTTTTTCCTTTATCCAAGTTTTCTTTCTTTTCTTCCTTTTCTTTTCTTCCTTCCTTTCTTTCTTTTTCCTTCCTTCCTTCTTTCCTTCTTTCTTTTTCTTTCTTTCAGATTTATTTCATGTATGTGAGTACTCTGTTGTCACTGTCTTCAGACACACCAGAAAAGGGCATCAGATCCCATTACAGATGGTTGTGAGCCACCATGTGGTTGCTTGGAGTTGAACTTAAGACCTCTGGAAGAGCAGTCAGTGCTCTTAACCGCTGAGCTATCTCTCTAGCCCCAAATTTTCACTGATACAATTTTTGTGTATAATAAAATGTGAAGAGAAATCTAGTTTTTAGGGAAGGGGTATAAGGGACAATAGTGGGGTGGGGGAATGATGGGGAAAGAGCATTTGCTAAATGCAGTTTCAAAATGCTGAAACCAGAAAACCTTTATTCCTGGCTTTATTGTAGCATCTTGGATAGGTTCTTGTAGTAATACATGCCCTTCTCTTTCATTTGTATCATATGTAGCTTAAATGAGTTAATGTCTGGAAAGTGCTTTGTGAACTGTGAAAGTTTTTTCAGCCTTTTACCTACATCCATGTTTCACATCTGTCTTGATCTTGTAGGAAAAGAGCAGGTACTTGTCTGTGTTTATAAGTGTTGCCTTTGCCACATCTCAGTTGCCTTTTGTGGTTTTTATAAAGATTGATGGTAAAACTTTTTTAGTCTTTTGGTAGAGGAACCATGTTGAATTTGGGTAGGAAAATGGTCACATAAAATAAGATAAATACTTTTTTTAGTGTCATGATAAAGAGTATAAATGGACGCGAAATGAAAAATTTGAGGGATTTTGTTTGGTCTGTTTTTGTGATGTATACTTATATCAGGAGACAGTGGTGATGAGATTCCTGTCACTGCTAAAGTCCTTTTAAGTCGTCTGTCTGCCTTGAAGTGTATGAGGTTGAGTCTCGTCACTCAGGACTTGCAAGCTGTGATCCTAGAAGTGAGGATATGTAGGGATTCTCTAAGTCAGAGGATGTGATAATTTGTTGGTGACCGACATTTGCAGATGGAGGGATGATTGCGTGCTCTATGGTGTGATGGTTTGAGGAATTTCCTACACAGCTGTAGCTATTTTTATGAAGAATTACAGAGAAGGGTGATGGTGGCACATCTTTAATCTCAGCATTCAGGGAGGCAGAGTCAGAGGGTTTTCTATTAACATTTTCTATTTCATCTCTATACTATGAAGTCCCTTTTTCTTTTCAACAGAAATTTAGATCTGCCTTTGGGAGGCAGAGCTGGAGATTGTACCCAACACCTTTAGTCATGTTAGGCACAATGAAATACTTGACCATTGGAAATACATACCCAAAGTTATGTCTGTGATACATGATCTAATTTTATGTGAATTCTAAATTGTATTTTCTCTGGGTTAAAGGATTTGTAGACATTAGGATCTGTTGAATTAAGGAGAAAAAGCTTTGATTTGAAGACATCTAAAAGTGTAAAAGATAAAATTCTATTAAATAAATTACTAGGCACAAAGTGTGATTAGGACAGACTCTTTTGACACTTAGGGCTGTACTGGAGATGCAGGCTCTGCTGCTAAGGTATTTTTGATGGAGTGGGGAGTCTCCATCTCTCTTTTCCTAGTGTGCTGGACTTTTAACCCATGCCCTTTATCACCTGGCTACGTCTTTAGCTCTTTTAATGAAGTTTCTTAGTCTGTGATGGCTATTATACTACTGATGGATGAGTTGAAATAGTGTGTGGAGAAGCATTCCTTAGGAGCTGAAGGGGCTTGCGGCCCCATGGGAAGAGCGACAATACCAACTAGTCAGAGCTCCCAGGGCCTAAACCGCCAGTCTGGGAACATGAACACCCGTGGCTCTAGCTATATATGCAGTGGAGGATGGCCTTGTCAGGGTCCCATGAAGGCAGGATGCCCCAGAGGTCGGGGATGGGGGAGTAGGTAGATTGGTGGGGGCACACCCTTATAGAAGCAGTGGGAGGGGGGACTGGATGGGGAGTTCCTGGGGGGGAATGGGGAAAGAGGATAACATCTGAAATGTAAGTAAGTAGAATATATATAAAAATATAAATTCCTTAGAGCTGGAATAGGTAAGTTGTATGGTGTTTGATTAGCAGAAAGCTAAGGTTTATCCCCAGAACCTGATAAAATCAAATGCATTTAATTATTGTGTGCCAGGCCTGAAATGGGAAGGGGAGACAGTCAGACCAGGTGTTAGAGGCATCTTTGGTGTTAGAGACATGCTGCCTGTAGTGTGAGTATGGAAGTTGGGACAACTTTCAGTTTTTCCTTTCACTCAGGGTTCCTGGATCAAGCTCAGGTTGGGGATTGAGTTCAAGTTGTCAGACTTAGGCTTGTACCGAATTTTTACCTGCTGAGCTGTTGCTTCTGGCCCCATTTGTTTTTGTTTTTTTGTTTTTGATTTCAGTCTGGGTGTTTACTATGGTAGCCCAGGCTATCCTAGAAATTGCTGTGTAATTCTGCTGGCCTTGAAGGATTAAGTGTCGCGTCCGCTCGACCAGCAAGTAAGACACGACACGGTTGGATCCTTCTCAGACAGCTTTATTCCAGGAACGAATCTTGACCACGGGGACCCGAGTGACAGAAGCCAGCTGCTTATATATCCACCCTAGGCAGGCTAGGTGGCGTGTTCTCTCAGGATAGGTTAGGCTGCCAATACCTCATTAGCATAAGCCTGCTCAGGGAGGTCTCAAGGCCGACGCATGCGCAATGGGCTTGTTTACTCAGGAAGCTGAGCTGACCTGGAAAACCGGCGCCATCTTAGAATGGCGTCCAGAAGTAAAAGGTACTCCATCCTGGCAATCACGGGTAGTGGCATGGTCCGAGCCCATAGGTCCAGAGCGGTCAGATGTAACCTCACATCACTGTCAGCACAGCCCCACACCATATAAGGAGTTGTAACTGGCAAGGACAAGCCAAGGCTCACGTCCGCCTTAGGGGCGTGGCTAAACGGCTCTCCACAGTTCCTTGGGGGCGTGGCTAAACGGCTCTCCACAATTAAGGGTGTAAGACTTGCTACACTGGCATGAGAAATTCTTTTTATAAACACAATTAACATGAAAACACTGTGTGCTATATGGCTTATCTGTCTGTGTGCTTGTCTATATGTTTGTATGAAATCTAGGTATCTTCCTCTTGTTTTCTACCTTTTTTTTTTTTTTTTTTTTTTGTGCAAGGAATCTCTCCTCCAAGTAGCTAGGCTAGCTGGCCAGTATCTGCCCATCAGTTCCTCCTGGTACTGGGTTTATAGACTGATATACCCAGCTTTTATATGGGTACTAGGGATCTGAACTCAGATACTTGTGCCTGCAAAGCAAACACCTTAACCACAGGGCCATCTCCCTAGGCCTCCCCCACTTATTTATTGACTTCAGATAGGGTATCATTGTCCCAGTTTGACCTTAGTCTTCATGTAGCCTAAGGATAACCTTGAACTGAGAATTTGTGCTTCCACATCCTGAGCCCTGGGACTACAGGTGTGCACCTGGTTTATGGGTAGATGGAGTTTGAACCTAGGGACGTGCTGGGCAAGCACTCAAAGCTGAGCTACATCTCTAGTCCAATTTTTTTTCTTACTTTTTAGATTAGCATTATAGGCCAGAAGGCATAGCTCAGTTAGCAAAGGTACTTGCCAGCGAGTGGATCAGCCTGAGCTCAACCCCTGGGTCTTACATGGTGGAAGGAGAGGCTAACTTTTCAGTTATTTATTTGTTTTACATCCTAATAGAAGCTTTCCCCTCACTTCTCGAGAACCTACTTCTAAAAGTTGTCCTCTGACTGCCACATGAGCCCATGGCACATATATTTACTTACACACCTTATATAAATAAAACAGAGGGAAGAACCAAGCAGTCCAAAAGTAATGGGCTTCATATGGCATTTAAGAAATCTTTTATCATTATTGTTGTAGTTGATTGTGCATTGATGTTTTATCTGCATGTACATCTGTGTGAGGGTGCCAGATCCTCCTGACCTGGAGTTACAATTGTGAGCTATCGTGTGGGTGCTGGGAATTGAATCCAGGTCCTCTGACCCTGAGCTCTTACCCACTGAGCCATCTCCCCAGCCCCTCAAGACATTTTATACAGAATTTGGCCAAATTGTCACCTACTACTCACCTCCCCTGCTATGGGCCTTTCTCCTTAGCCCCGCCTCCTCCTAGCTCACACACATTTATTGTCCTCCCTTCCCCTTAAGATTTCCTCTTCTCCTTTCATGGTTTTTATAGTTTCATGACTCTTCCCATATGTACACACATGTAAAAATTAAAACCTAGGATGTGCATACGAGAGAAAACAATATTTGTCTTTTTTTTTAATCTGGTTTGTTTTATATAATTGTCTATTTTCCAGCTCTATTTTTCTATAAATGCCATTTTTCTTTAAAGCTGAATAAAATTTCATTGTGTGTGTTGTCACATCTCATTATCTAGTCATTTTGACTAGTGCCATTTCTTAGCTCTTATGAATAGTATAGTAATAAGCATAGATATGCAGATACCTCTGGTATGAGTTCTTTAGTTATATACCCAGAAGTGGTATAGCTAGGTCATGTAGTACAATTTTTTTGTTTGCTTACTTGTTTGTTTTTGAAAATCTCCGTACTAACTTTAGCAATTGCTGTACAGTAGCAAATAGCCATTTCTCTTTACCTTATCAGCATTATTTGTTGTTTCTTTACTTGATAACCATCCTGACTAAGGAGGCAGAATCATTGTATTTCCCAATGGCTCACAATATATTGGCCATTTTTGTTTCTTTTTGAGAATTGTTCTCAGTTCTTCTTTTTTCTTCCCATTTGTTTGAGACAGGGTCTCTCATTATTTATTGTTTGGAATGTGTTTAAAAAAATATTTTTATTATATGTATGTCTGAGTGTCTGCCTATATATTACACCATATGTATCTGGATGCTGGCAGAGCCCAGAAGGCATCAGAACCTCTGGAACTAGAATTATGAGTGGTTATGAGCCACCATGTGGGTAGTGGGAACTGCAAGAACAGTGCATGCTGAGCCATCTCCCTCTCTTTTTAAATTGTATTGGTTCCTTGTGAATTTCACATCATGCAGCCAATCCCACTCATCCCCCCCCTCATACCGGCCCTTGCAACCCACCAAACAACAAACAGAGGGGGAAAAATCTCATTGTGGAAGCTGTAGTGTGTTAGTGTGCCCCACGTATTCCCTTTTATCCACATCATTTTGCTTGCAAATGTTCATTTCGATGAGTCTTTGTTCTGACATCTACTCTACCAACACTGGAATCTCCTGTCAGATCCTGTTGTTGCCCTTTGTCATAAAGATCCTGTAGTTTTGGATCTGTAGGCCTAGCCCCTTCATGCACTCCAGCAAGTCATCCATGGGTTAGATGTTGGGAGTGGGCTAGTTCAAAGCCCTGACTCTGGGCCTAAGAGGTATTTGAGATGGTCAGCCTGCTGGCTCTCAACACTTAAATGCCCTTGGGCAGGCTCACCATAATCAGGGCCATCTATTCCCTGCTGTCTAGGTGAGGTGCAGGGCCTGGCTAAGCCATCTCTAGCTCTGTGTGTGTGTGTTTGTGTGTGTGTGTTTGTCTTTGTAAGCAAAAAGTTTGTAAACAAACTTTAGCAGTTCTTATAGCTTCTTATAGTCTAGATAACAATCATCTGAGGTATAATTGACAAAGATTTTCTTCCATTCTGTAAGGCTATCTTCACTTTGAATGTTTCCTTTGCTGTACTGCATTTAATTTCCATATAATTCTGTTTGTGCTACTTATTCTATTGGAATCCTTGGAAAGTTGTATCTTAAGCTTATTATTTTGAAGTTTTCCCTACATTATAAAAACATATAAGGCTTAACAATGATTGTACTGGAAGATCCTAGTTTATAGGAACTTGAATTGGACAGGTGGCTGCTGGCCTGTATCACCAGCCGTGGAGTTTTATTTCATTTCTTAATGATTTCTGTCCTGAGGACTGAGTCCCTAGATTCACTAGATAGAACTTGCAGACAGAGAGAGCTAAGTATAAAGAGCTTCAGCATACCATCTGATGTTAGACCATCTGATCTATATGACAAGTGTAGGAGCCTGGTATGGTGCCACATGCCTTTAATCCCAGCCAGGTTTACATAACAGAGTTCAGGCCTGTCAGGCTTACATGGTATGACCTTGTTTCAAAAAAACAATCAACAGCAAAAAACATGGTTGGCATGATAGATTAGCAGGTAAAGGTGCTTGCTGCCAAGTCTAGCAACCTGAGTTTAATCCTCAGAACCCGCATGGTGGTGAGAACTGACTAGGTTAAGTTGTCCTTTAACCTCTGTATTAGTGCACTGGCACATAAGTATTCCTCCCAATAAATCATACTCCCCAAATTATAATATGATAGTGCTAGAGTACAGATGTAATAGTAGACAGGGCCTCTTGAGTATATTAGAGGATGCTAGAGGAAGGAAGAACAGGGACAAACGTCTATATTAGGTCTAAGTGTAGATTTTCAAGTAACAGGAAATAGAGAATAGACCGACAGTGAGGTGGTGCAGAGGGGAGGTAATTTATAGCATTCTGGGTGTATGATAAATGAAGAGACCAGTGAAATTGAGATAATACAGAAATAAAACATTGTATGTATGTGAGCCTTTTCAGAGATAGCAAAGAAGGCAAGAAAGAAGCAAAAAATAGTGACTACGTTTCTGAATTGAGTACCACTATTAGGATATATATCAGCCACCGGGCGTGGTGGCGCACACCTTTAATCCTAGCACTTGGGAGGCAGAGGCAGGTGGATTTCTGAGGCCAGCCTGGTCTACAGAGTGAGTTCCAGGACAGCCAGGGCTACACAGAGAAACCCTGTCTCAAAATAAAAAGAAAGAAAAAAAGAAAAGAAAGAAAGAAAGAAAGAAAGAAAGAAAGAAAGAAAGAAAGAAAGAAAGAAAGAAAGAAAGAAGAAAAAAAAAAAAAAAAAAAAGAAAAAGAAAAGGGGGGATATATATCAGCTGCCGTTTGCTAGAAGTACAGAGTAAATGTATGAATGGATGAGTTACATTAAATCCAAATCTGTCAAGATGGCTAACAGTTCATAAATACACAAGTTGGAAATTGCTGCCTTTGAGCCACACTAATCAGCTGAATAGGCGTTGGGAATTTTGACTCTTTCCTGTGAGACCTGAGACTTGGCAGAGTTTTGTATTTGAGCAAGGTCTTCAATTGATTGGACAATGGAGGTGTTCCACATCATACTTAGAAGTCAGTAGATATAGCTCTTGATTACAAAATACCTTGAACATATAGACAAGTATATGATCCAGCAGATGGGCACTGTAGCCTTGCTAAACTGGTCTAGAAAGTTTAATGATCATATGTGGAGGATATAGGTGCTAAAGCAGATGTGAATTGTAAGCTCAGTGAGGCAAGAGAGGATGGCATTTAGTTAGGGAAGCCAGTGACTTCATTTCAGTGATGAGGACAGCCAGGGCTATACAGAGAAACCCTGTCTTGAAAAACTAAAAAAAAAAAAAAAAAAATTTGAAAGGTGAAAAAAAGTAACCGTTTTTAGCTTTAGTTTAGTATGAGAATTAGAAATTTGAAAAAAGTCATAGTCTAAAGAGTGTATAGCTGGGCATGGTGACATTTGCCTATGTTCCCAGCACTGCTAGTAGGGGTAGGAGCAGGGTTGGGGTGCATTTAAGATCAAGGCCAGTTTGAGCTACATTTTGAGACTCTTTAAAAAAAAAATGACCTAGGCAGTCTTAAACACTGAAAACAATAACTTTCCTATGATTGAAAGAACTTCATTTTTGGAAGCTTGTGTGCTTTCTTGGCATGCTAATGCTGAACTTTGCAAGGGGAAATTGCCAAACATGCAGATGACTCAGTCGTTCAGAGCATGCTACTCTGCTACTCGTGTAGACGACCCGGGTTTGGTTTCCATCACCAACATGGTAGCGCCCAACACAAGTTCATTTCCAGGTTGTCTGCTTTCTCAGCCTCCATAGGCACCAGGTAGAACCTGGTGCAAGTAACAAAGAGGCAGACATACACATGAGATCAAAACCTCCTTCTCACTAGAATTTATAATTGAATATTTATACATTATTTTCCTTGATAATTTGCAAGAAAGAAAAAGGGATAAGAATTACTTGACCTGATTTTACAATATAAGAGAGGAAATGAGCAGGCTGTGGTGGTGCACACTCATACCACAGTATTTTGGAGATAGAGATGGAATGATTTCTAACTGAAGTCTGGCCTGGTCTATTTAATGAGATTCTGTTAAAAAAAAAGGGGGGGGCTGGGAGGGGGTGGTGGCAACACTACTGTGCTTCTGTAGACATTTGCCAACATTCTATTTACCTTATACCTGTAGGAAAAGTAACCATTTCATTTTACAGGGGGGACTCTGTTCATTTAAGATAGTAAAGCCAGTGAGATGACTTTAGCAGGTAAAGACATTTGTTATAAGACAGAAAATCTTCCAAATATTCCATGTGCATGACATCATAGTCTTGAGCATATAAGGAAGAAATAGGCCTTTCCTTGCCTAGGACCCAAGAATGAGCTCTAGGACTTGGAAATGAGGCACTAATCATCTCTAGCTGTGCAACTGTCCAGGAATGTTGTATACCCTCCACAAATACACCTGCTGCTCTTCTGGTCAGAGAGCTGAACATGCAGCATCCCAGTGATGCCAGAAACTTGTCTCAAAACAAAACAAAACACCACCTACAAAAACCCTTCTGTTCAAGGAAAAAGGAGTATAAATTTGTGTCTTGTAGACTGTATAGGATATCCCATTATAGGGAAAATAAAACATTTGTTATTTCTATTGCAGTTATCTTCTAATGAGATTTAAGTATCTTAAGCTACACAATTATTATGATTTACAGTTTTCCAAAATTGGGGACGACTATGGCATTGACTGGATTTCTTCTTAGCTTTAATTGAGTTATTACTGTATGTAGCAGAGGTTAGCCTCTGGCTTAAAACCATTGGTTTACCTTGTGATAGAAATGATTGTGATGTAGGAGAATTATCATCGATAGACGTTTCAGTGGTAGGCTTAGCAAGCCAGATTACTGAGGGTCTATACTGTTGGCTTACCATGTGGGTCTGAAAGAAGTCCTCCTCAGATGATATCTGGGAAAGTGGGGAAGGGTCTGCTGAAGGACTAGTTCTGTCTTGCTGCTCAGGAAGCTGCTATCTGCCTTGCCTTTGCCTCCTCCTAGTCTTGACCATTGTTTCGGGTGGCATTCCATGCCATCTGGCATGATACTTGAACAGTCCTAACTCCTCCTGCTCACTCACAGGCTCTGCATCAGTGGTCTCAACTAAGACTGCTGTAGCGAATATGTACAGGCTCCGTTCCTGCTCTTGGAACAGTTTAAGTATTTGTCACTTTAAAGTATACAAGAAATATGTGCAGGTTATGTGGAAATACTTCATACATTAAAGGCCTTGAACATCAGTAAACTTTTGGTGTGCTCTGGATGGGAGGGAGGGATGTGACTAGGGTTGGGGAGCTAGCAAGGGACAGTTCTGGAAGGTTTTTAGGGTTGTATTAATATTTTTTTTTTTGGAGTGGGAGAGACAAGGTCTCATTTTGTAGAGCAGGCTGGCTCAAACTCACAGAGATCTGCTTATCTAAAAAAGGCTTTTAAAACTTTCCCCTTTATCAAACTGTGAGTGATAAGCTTTGCTTTTCAGGAAGACAATTTTTTCAACTGTTGCCCTGATTCAGATTCAGAGAAATGGCACTCTGTTGGAAAGACATCCTCATTTTTATTCTAGTAAAATATGTTTCAAATGTTCTATTTAAAGGGACACAAATAAAACACACATAAGAGAGTGATGTCCCTGAATCGTGTCATGCACAGTGATGAGGATGGGGTCTGCCTGCATTATGTGGGGCTCTCTTTGTTATTATCTTCTCTCTTTATTACTGCCTAAGACACTGAGTTTTGCTTATGTAGTAATACACGTTTTTTTATTATTTGTAAGTTATTTATTATTATTGAAAAGTTTAAATATAAAATTACAGATAAAAACTTAATCTAGTGATGGGAAGTAGGATATTCTCAATGATTTATACAATCCATTTCATACCAGGAAGGGAAGTGATTTTCTTTTTTCTTTTTTTTTTTTTTTTTTTTTTTGGTTTTTCGAGACAGGGTTTCTCTGTGTAGCCCTGGCTGTCCTGGAACTCACTCTGTAGACCAGGCTAGCCTCGAACTCAGAAATCCGCCTGCCTCTGCCTCCCAAGTGCTGGGATTAAAGGCGTGTGCCACCACCGCCCGGCAAGATATTTATTTTCTAACACAGGCTTTCTCTCTGTTGCTCTTGTTGTTCTGAACTCAGAGATCCACGTGTCTCTGCCTCCTGAGTACTGGGACTAAAGGTGTGCACCACCATGCTCAGCTGGGATTAGATTTTTGTATTATTGCTAAAAGTTTTTTTAGGTTTATTAAGTATATAAGTTTTTGCGTGTACACTTTTGCAGTATATGCTTGCCTGTTGCCCACATGTGACACCAAGTCATAGGAGGATGTTGAGTGGAACTGGAGTTATGGATGGTTGTAAGCCAGTGTATAGGTGCTGGGATTAAACTTAAGTTTAACCATTTTATAGCCCACAAGAATTAGAATTTTAGAGAAGGGTGAAACAGTAAAATAGGTAATCAGATTAAGTATAATTCCGAGACAAAATTATATAATATAATATTATTATTATTTATTACAGGGAAATTGTACTGAAAGTTTGTGCTGTGTGACCTACTGTATGGCTAGCTTCCCGGGGGAAATGGAGAAGTCTTATTTTCTGAGAAGATGTCCATATTTTTACTGGTATACCAGCAGAGAGAAGGCATTTGTTTGAAACAGGGTTACTGAAGTTGGCCTTAGATTCTCTAAGCAGCCATGTATGACACTGAGTTCCTGATCCTCCTATGTTTAACCTTCAAGTAATCATATTAGCTGGAAATACTCCTCTCCACTTGTGTGTTTAGTTAGCATAAAACTACAAAATTCATCTATGAAATCCAAAAACCTAGATGATTTCATCAATCTCATGTGTATTTTCTTTCCTTTCTAGATAAAAGTTTACATCAGGTAATCCAGGAAAGGAAGAACAAGCAGACCGAGATGTGTAGCTCAGGGCCGGTAAGCTGTGGTTCTTGACAGATCGTCGCATCAGGGAAGACTACCCACAGAAAGAGATCTTACGAGCCTTGAAGGCCAAATGTTGTGAAGAGGAATTGGACTTCAGAGCTGTAGTGATGGATGAGGTGGTGCTGACAGTGGAGCAAGGAAATCTGGGTAAGACTGTACACATGCTCTTCTGTGGTGAATCTGTTTCTGGAGTAATGAGGACAAGTGACATCATAATAGCCCCATCATAAGTACTACCCCTCACATTGCAAGTCTGCTTATAGAAGAATAGGAGTTCTAATAGTTCCTAAATATATGAAAGAGCGGGAGATATCTTGAGTTCAAGTCAGTAGGTGTATAGAGAGTTCTAGGACAGCAAGAGCTACACAGAGAAACTCTGTCTTTAAAAAAGCAAACAGGGCCAGGCGGTGGTAGCGCACACCTTTAGTCCCAGTATTTGGGAGGCAGAGGCAAGTGGATTTCTGAGTTCGAGGCCAGCCTGGTCTACAGAGTAAGTTCCAGGACAGCCAGGACCACACAGAGAAACCCTGTCTCGAAAAACCAAAAAAAAAAAAAAAAAAAAAAAAGCAAACAGTAAATAAATCAAAATTTATCTACAAAATTTAAATAACTTTTCTTAAGGAAAGTTCCTTTAACTAGTGAGAATTCTTGGTGTGATTTTTTTTTCCTTTAGATAATATCTGCAGCATTAATTAAAATAACCTATCAGATGGCAGAGTATCTTATGACCTGCCTCAGCAAGTAGTACATGCATTTCTAATGTTTCACATGTGTTCAAAAGAACGGGCATAGTGGTTCATGCCAGTAGAGGCAAGGCCAGTCAGCTATGGAATAAAGAACGTGTCCCCACAAACAAACAACAATATAAACAAACAAATCTGGTGGTAGCCTTCGGGGGCTGCTGCTGCTGGTGCTGCTTCTCCTCTTCTTCTTCCATTTCTTATTCCTCCTCTTTTCCCTCTTATTCCTTCTTCCTTTATTTTTTCATCCCCAAGACAGGCTTTCTCTGTGTAGCTCTGGCTGTCCTGGAACTTACTCTGTAGACCAGGCTGCCTCTACCTCTCAAACACTGGAAGTAAAGGCCTGTGCCTCTCCTGCCTGACCCTTTCCACCTTCTGACCTGTAAAAATGACTGCTAGTTAACCAGAATTTGGGAGGTAGAGTTGGCCATCACTCAGTGTGATGGTCAGTCCACATGACTTGGTAGATGATGGTGGGCTTGCTTCAAGGATCTAGAGTTACCCAAAAGATGTGCTTCTGTGCATTCTCGTGAGGCGTCTTAACCAGGTTCATTCATGTGGTAAAAGTCACCTGGATTGGGATCCTTCATCAGTGCACTTCTTGTGGGTCTAATCATTTTTATACTTAAATTTTTAATATTTTTAGGTTATTGGAGCTGGAGAGATGGCTCAGTGGTGCTCTTCCAGAGGTCCTGAGTTCAATTCCCAGCAACTACATGGTGGCTCACAACTATCTGTAATGGAATCTGACGCCCTCTTCACTAAAATTTTTAGTGCTCTTCACTGCTTAGCTGACTGTTCAGCTCTGTATAGTATACTAAATGCCATCCTTTGTAGGGAGGTGACGGAAACAGCTTCTTTCACAGAACTCTGTTTCTCTCTCTTTTTTTTTTTTTTATTAAAAATATTCTTCAAATTCTTTTTCTCTGGAAACGTTTCCTCAGTATATACTTAATTATAGAGCAAATCCAAACTATACTGTTACACTAAAGTGGAGTTGGTTGGCCCAACCCAAGTTGGGCCTGTGGGGCTCTGTCCTTGGGCTGCCAGTACTCTATTTTCCCCGCTTATCTCTTAGTTGTACTGACTGTGGTTTTGACTTAGACTCCCTGCTTCATCTCAAAGCCACCCCATTTGATAGCAGGGTTCCTTGTTTTCAAAATTGAATACTTGGGTCAAGCTCTTGTATCAACTGACCCGTTAGGGTAGAAACAATAATGAAAACAGCTTTCGTCAAACAAATGGCAGATTTTCATCTTGCATGCTTATAATGTGGAATATTGCAGCCCAGGGTGGCCCCAAATGTCCGATGATTTCCTTTTTCTACCCTTCAGATCTCTACCTGAGATTAGTGGTATGGGTACCACATGTGGCTCTCCTAGATGTAATTTATGTGGTATTGATATTTGTTGATTTTTTTTTTTAATGAGCTTTCTGCTTTGAAATGACACTGACATTAATTTGAAGAAAATTCATAGTTTAAAATGCTTATTTTTCATTTTCAGTTACATGCAATATCTGCTACATATGGATTATATTTCTTGTTGCCACCCTTAAATTTTTGGATAATCTCTTCCTTTTAAAAAAATACCTTTCATTTTTAGATGATTGTCATGTTAATTAAGTTCTGAGATTAATTTTCCAGCTAAGTCAAGTGTAGTGAAGTTTTTCCCAAAGACCCTTTTTATTAGTGAATGTACCACTTTTGTTTGTTTCTCTGTTGTTATATCCTGTCTGCTTTTCCCATAGAAGGTCTTATGCTACCAGTCACTGTTACTGCACTCTTACCTAGGCTGACTTGGAACTCCAGTAACTCAGATTGGCCTAAAACTTTCAGTGAATCTCCTGTCTTGGCCTCTCTCGTGCTGGGACCAGAGGCATGAGCCACTGTGCCCAGCTTAATGGTGTTTTTAAATCTGACACTCTGTAATAGCTGACCCTGTTTCTGATGATCTCTTCAAACTATTTTTTACTCTTCTATTGGTATAATAAAACACCCCAGCAAAACCCAACCTACAACTTAGGTGAGAAATGGGTTTATTCCAGCCTACTGTTGAATCTGGCATTGTAGATAAGGGAGGAACTTGAGATTGCTAGTCACCAGTAGAGTGAGTGCATGGCTGTCCGTTTGCTTGTGCTCACCTTGATGTCTATGCTCTGCTTAGAGAATGGTGTTGCCCTTAGTGAGCTGAGTCTTCTCCCACTGGTTAAGGTAGTTAAGACAGTTCTCCACAGACATGCCCACAGACAGTCCCTCATTGAGACTCTCTTGCCAGGTTATTCTAGGTTGTCTAGCTGGCAGTTAAAACCGACAATATCTGTACCTTAGTGTCTGATCTATCCCATTCAGCACTTTTTTGGGGGGTGGGGGGGTGGGGGTGAAGGGTTTCAGTGTAAACCAAGCTGATCTGGAACTCACTGTAGTGCAGGCTGACTTTGAATTTGCCTCTCAGAGTGCTGTGATCACAGCGTGAGTGACAGCCTGGCTAGCCGCATGATTTCAGTAGAGTTCCATCTCTTGTAATATACACGCATCAAACTTTCCTTTTAAAAGCCAAGTACTAATTTACTGTGTTACTCCACATTGTATCTACTTGGATTCATGTCAGCAGTGCACAGGGTTCCAGTATTGTACTATGTCAATTTGTACTGTGTTATTCTATGTCAATTTGTCTGTTCTGGAAATGAACTTAGGGCTTTGTGCATGCTATAAAAATGCATACCACTGATTACATGCCCAGTCCAACTTACTTGATAGTGGCCATTCTAATGGATATGAAGTACTGTCTTATAATGGCTTTGATTATTGGTGTTGAATATCATTTCAGTTAGTAATAAGATCATCAAGTAATCACTCTCTAGGCAAATCTCATTGGATACAGTGGTAACTGACAAAGAAGGCTGAGTATCTTTTCCGGGGGAATGGTATTTTGGAGAAATACATATTCAAATCCTTTACATTGGCTTGAGGAGAGTTTGTGAGAACTTGGGTCTTTTCTGAGTAGGTTTTGCTTGGGTTTGTGTGTATTTTGATCCTTTCTGGTCTTGGGTGTCTCCATTTTCTGCAGCTTAGCCACAGGGCCAAGATTGTTGCTCTGTTCCTGTAGTGACTTGCTTCAGGTAACTGCTGATCTTTAGGTTTCCCGTAGCTTTCAGAAGCAGTGCCTTTAGCTTTCCAACCTGGGAACCTTCCTAGGTGAATCAGGACTCGATTCTTTTGCAGTACCCTGGTAGGTCTGAACACTTCATGTAAGATCTGTGTTACTTTCAGTTCCCAGGGAACTGTGTTGCTGAGGTCTGTAGGAGACAGTGTCTCCACTGAAACGGGGATGTAGGCACAGGTAAGATAGGATTCCATGAAACTAGCCTTGAACCTTTTGATCCTCCTTCCCTCTGCCTCACAACTGCTAGGTTTGCAGGTATCTTCCAGCATATCTGGCTTTTTGTTTTCAGTCTGGCTATTTATGTATTTATGTGAAACGGAGTCTTTCTGTGTAGCTCTGGCTGGCCTGGATCTTACTTTGTAGACCATGCTGGCTCAATAACATCCTGCTCCTGCCTCCCAAGTGCTGGGATTATAGGTATGTCAAATAATGTCTGGATTTCTTTTATTTTTTTTATTTGTACTTGGCTGTTTTGCCTGCATATATGTACCACTTTCATGCCTGGTTCCTGAAGAGGCCGGAAGGTGTTCTATTCCTAGGAACTGGAGTTGCAGACAAAACGGCCATATGAGTGTTGGGAATCAAACATAGCTTCTCTGCAAGAGAAGCCATGTAACTGCTGAGCCATCTCTTCAGTCCCCTTCTTGGAAAAATACCTCATTTCTTATAATGAGTAAATAGAGTTAAGTTATACAGAATAGTAATTTGACATGTCTGAATAATTTGTAAAAACAAATTGTATAAGTGCCTCTGCGTGTTGTTGTGTGTGTGTGTGTGTGTGTGTGTGTGTGTGTGTGTGTACATTTACCATGTGCATGCCTGGGGCAAAAAGAGGTCAGAAGAGGGTGTTAGAAGCCATGTTGTAAGCCACCCTATGGGTGCTGGGAATTGAACCCTGGTCCTCTACAAGAGCAGTAAGTGCTCTAGTCCACTGAATAAAAATAAATATTTTTTTATTTTCTGTATATTTGGGTGTTTTGCCTGCCTGCATGTCTGTATACCACATATACAAAGTGCCTACAGAGACCAGAAGAGAGTGTTGGATCCCCTGGGACTGGACTTACAGATGATTTGAGCCACCATGTGTGTGTTGGGAGTTGAACCTAGGTCCTCTGGAAAGAGCAGCTAGTGCTTCTTGCTACTTAGCCATTTCTTCAGGGATGGATAATACAGAATTCATGTGCCCTTCTCCCCACAGCATGTGAAGCAGGGTGCCATTATCTTTTATTGCTGCTGGTCTTAAGCTGGTTTCTGCTTGCTTAACTTTTAAAAAAGTTTCCCCTTTGTGACTAAAATACTTAAAAGGAATGATTCCTTTGAAAATGTAGATAATTTCTCCTTAATTGAGTGGGTGCTGGGAATTGTAACTGGGTTGTAGGCTTAGATTTTTAAGAACCTACTTTAATAAGGGTTCTCAAATGCAGCTGCCCTGCTTCTAGCTACTGTCCAAAGGTAGAGGAGAAAAGATGGTAAATAGGACAAGGGGATGTGGATCTGTTTAGAAGTTCTTTGGAGTGATTCCATTCTTCGTTGCCAGGATACCATCAGTCCCGTTCAGTAGTGTCAGGATACCAGCAGTCCCGTTCAGTAGTGTCAGAATACCAGCAGTCCAGTTCAATGGTGTCAGGATGCCATCATTCCAGGCCTGAGTCAGCGGGAGCCTCCAGGACCAGCAGTGCCAGGAGTTCTCTGCTGTGCCTCTCTCAACAAAGACTGGAGACCAGAACCATGTCTGCCTGCAGGCTGCCATGTTTTCCATCGTGATGATAACATACTAATAAACCTCCCAATTAAACATTTTCCTTTATTAGAGTTGCTGTGGTAATGTCTCTTCACAGTTCTTCATTTATTCTTTCAGAGATTTTCTATCTATATATGTGCAAATAAAACTTATTTCAAATTTTCCTTTATAATAGTTCATATATTTGGACTTTTCATTTCTGAATGTAAATATGTTATACAGTCTCTTTAAATGGTAGTGTAAAAGTTCACTGTACTGCCCACACACACCATAATTTAGTTAATAAATCAGGTAGAATTTCTGCTTTCTTGAAGAAAAATATATCCCAATCCAGTATTAATAACACAGTGCTTTTGATTTTGTGATAGAAGCTTTGGCATTTTATTATTCCTCTATAATAGTATTACTTTTATTTAAATTTCAGATTATAATATAATTACATCATGTATTCTTTCCTTTCCTCCCTCTAAATCCTCTCATAGACCCTTCCTTGCTCCTTCAAATTCACGTCCTCTTTTAATTAATTGTTGGTACGTGGGTTATATGTATGTTTATATATGCATACTTATTGCTAAATACATAATGTACAACCTGCTCAGTCTGTATTATGTTCCTTGTATGTTTGTTTTCAATACTTTCTCCCACTTTATGTAGGGTTGATATGTAGGGTTGAGGCAGGCCTCTTGGGTTTTCCCCTATCCACATTAGCATGTCTATTGCTATTCTTATTCAGCTCATGGTTATACAGTCATATTAGTGAAACTTAGTGGATGTAGCCTCTGACAAAGCTAGGAGACACAATCTCGCAGCAAATTCCCGATTCATTGGCTCTTAAAATCTCTGTTCCTGGGCCCCCTCCCTTACTGGCATTCAGAAGAGCTGGCCCCACTTCTCCAGGACAGCAGCACCTTGCCCAGGTAGTATAGTGGGTCTGGCCTGGTAGCAGAGGGCATTGCAGACCCTGAGGGCATAAGTGTAGGAGAGCTGACCCCTGCCACTCATCTGCTGTGAGGTGGCATAGGCATGGAGGTGATTTCCTCCCTCCCTTTGCCCTTGCCACCTGTGGTAGTCCAGAGACCTGACTGTGAGGTCATGAAAGCAGGAGAGCTATCCCTGCACCTCACCAGCTGTGGAACTCAGGAGAGCAAACCTTGTACCTCACCTGGGCAGCATAGTAGGGCAGGCCCTGATGGCAAAGGCATGGGTGAACCAACCCTGAGGAATTGGAAGCAGGAGAGCTGGCCCAGCCCCTTGCCTGCTCCAGCACTTGGGAGGAGTGGTTCCATACCTTGACGGGCAAGACAGTATGACTGAGCTGAGTGACTCTTCCTCCTACCAGTGGTGGCATTGGGTGGGCCAGACAGCTGAGTGCTGGAGAGCTTGTCCTGGTGGTGCTGATCTGGAAGAGCTGGCAGGCTGATTAGCTCAGATAATTAATAGTGTGAGTCCTGGTGGCCTTTCCAGACATCTGTACTGTTATTTTGCCTTCCTTTGTCCTGCTACCTCCTCCTCTACGCTTTCCTAATTAGAGTCCCCACCCTGCTCTTTCCATATCTCCCACCCACTCACCTCTACTCTACTATTCTCTATGTTATTGCTCCCTACTCCACCTTGGCAGGGATTCCCTTTTACTTTTCTGGGTTTTGTAGTTACTCTAGGAAATGTAGTCATGTCTGAAGAGTCAGAGCTAGGACCGTTACATGTGAACATGAAGTGTTCTCTCAGTATATTTTCTAGTTCCATCCATTTGCCCATAAAGTTCATGCTTTCATTTTTCTTTGTTGATAGCACAACAGCATTCCACAGTGTATAGGAAGCACATTTCACTATCCATTTGTTGGTTGAAGGACATTTAGGCTATTTCTGTTTTCTGATTGTTGTGAATAGAGCCAAGGAACATAGTTGAGCAGGTATCAGTAGAGTGGAGTGGGTCATATGGCAGATTTATGTTTAGCTTTTTGAAAATTCTCCATATTGGAGTAGAGGTTGGACAGTTTTGTAGTGAATAGTGGCTTCCTTTTCCCTCACCCCTCCAGCATTGGTTCTTTGCCATTCTGCTGGGATAAGAAGAAATAATCAACAGAGTTTTGATTTGCATTTCTAATTGATAAGGACAGTAAACATACTTATTTTGTTTTTGCTATTGTTCTTTTGAGACAGGGTCTCTCTGTGTAGCCCTGACTGTCCTGGAATGCTGTGTAGACCAGATTGCCCTCAAACTCACAAGAGCTTCTTCTGCCTCTCCCTCCTGAGTGCTGTGATTGAAGGCATGTGTGTCCAGGTTCAGTGTTCCCAGGCCCACTTTTCAGATGGGTTACTTGGTTTTTTTGTTGTTTTGTTTGTTGTTCTGTTTGTATATTCTAATTATTACTTCATTGACAGAAATGTATAGCTCGAAGATTCTTTGGGCTTCTTCACAGAGTTGATTCTTTTTTTCTTTATCCATTTTTAAAGTTGATTGTTTCTTTAGTTGTGAACAAGTTTTATGAAATCCTTGGTCAAATGGAGCACTCTTTAGACAGTCCTTTCCCAAACACCTATATCCTGCAGGATACTGTCTGTTTTCTTCTAGCAGTTTCAGGGGTTCAGGTTTCAGACTTAGGCCTTTGATCATTTAGAATAAGTGTTTGTATAAGGTGATAGATAGATAGATGGGATCTAATTTCATTCTTCAGTATGTGGATATCCAGTTTTCCCAGCACCATTTACTGGAGATGCTTTATTTTCTCCAGCAAATCCTTTTGGCATCCTTGTCCTAGTACCACCCTCTTTATGACATGACTTTATAATGTATCTTAAGATCCTGAATGGCAGCCAGTCCATCCAGCAGTAGGGGTTTTCTGTTTGTTTGTTTGTTTTTGTTGTGTGGGATCTTTGTGGTTCCATAAGAATGAGTTTAGTTTTTTATATTTCTGTGAATGAGATGGAGATTCGGGTTGGGATTACACTGACTATATTGTCACTTTTTAAATAGTAAAGAACTTGCAGAGAAAAAGATAGGATCTCACTTTCTAGTCCTGGCCTTGAGTCTCAGTCTCATGAGTGGATTATAGGATGAGCTGCCAAATCCTTTTGTTAATACTCCTTCCAGTGATGTTAGCTTCACTATTCTGTTTCAGGTCTGCGGATCAATGGAGAGCTAATCTCTGCATACCCACAGGTGGTGGTAGTGAGAGTACCAACCCCATGGGTGCAGAGTGATAGTGATATCACTGTTTTGCGCCACCTAGAGAAGATGGGGTGCCGACTGATGAACCGACCTCAAGCCATCCTGAACTGTGTTAATAAATTCTGGACATTTCAAGAGTTAGCTGGGCATGGTGTGCCTCTACCAGATACTTTTTCTTACGGTGAGTTCACAGATAAGAAGAATGTTTCTTTTGGGGGCCTAAAGAGATGGCTCTGTAGGTTAGAATGCTTACTTTACCAGTATGAGAACCTGAGTTCAGACAGCCTGTAGATAAATGGATGTGTTCATGTATGCTGTAGCCACAGTGCTGTGCAGAGTGGACAGGAAGATCACTGGCTACCAGCATAGCTCCAAGTTCAGTGAGAAACACTGTCTCAGAGAATAAGGCACGTTCTGGTGATAGACTAAGACCTAGCATCCTTCTGTGATGTACACATGGACTAGTGCATGCATCACACAGAAACACATAGAAGGGTGTTTAGTATCCCAAATTTAACTAATAGAAAAAACAATTGAACCAGAAAGAGCTTATCTTATAGAAGTAATGTTCAAGATGGTTGTGATGAAGAGGTAAAGGCAAGACGATTTGGGTTCTAGGCCAGCCTAGAGTATATAGCAAGGCAGAGAAGCATCCTGGGCAAGAAGAGTCATCATGTTTATTTTTCTAAGATTTATATGTGCAAATGCCTCCATGGATGCATTTGCACTCCATGCATGCAGTGCCCCCCAGAAGCCAGGAGAGGTTGTTGGGTTTCCTAGAGATGGAATTACAGACAATTTGAGCTTTTCATGTGGGAGCTGGGAATGGAGCCTGTGTTCTTAACCAGTGAACCGTCTCTCCTGCTCCTTGAGTCACATTTTAAGGATAGCTTTGTGACATGGAGTTTAAAAGGTTTAGCACAACTTTTCTGTAAAGCCCAGTTAGTAAGCATTTTTAGTTTTACAGTCCAGAAGTTCTTTGTAGGGACTGTCAACGCTACTCTTGTAATGTGATAGCTGCTAGATACAGTGCTTAAACAGATGAGTATTTCTGTATTCAAATAAAACTTTATTGTAAAATGTAGGTCAGAAATACCCCACAGGCCATGGGTTTTTTCATAGCTTATATTTTTATACTGTTTAAGAAAATGATCTTATTAAAGATGGATTAAAGACTTAGCAGTGAATGCTCACTGTAGGAACACCTCTGACTCATAACACAGATAAGAAAGAAATCTTATGTTTGAAGAGTGGGGTGTCAAATTTAAAAATCAAAATAAAATCATGCTGGGCCTAGTGGTACAGGCCAGTAATCCCAGCTACTCAGGAGGTAGATAGAGGCAGGGAGATCACATGTTAAGCACAGTTTGGACTATGAGTTCAAGGCTAGCTTTGGTAACGTAGTGAAATTTTGTCTACAGTAAAAAATAGATGGTTGCAGATAACAGCCTGGTAAGCATGTTTGCTTAGCATGTGTGAAAGTGGGTTAAATCTGTAGTGCTACACACAGAACAACCCAGTGAAGCACTGGGACAAAAACAGATGTTAGATTTTGGGGTATAATAGGGGCTCAGATAACTCATTTAGCTGTATCCATCGGATTCTCTGCAGAAAGAATGTCCAAGAACATACATTGTAATAGGGACTGTTGCAGCTGGGAAACCTGGGTAGCCAGGAGTAGAAGAAACTAAATTCCTATTTCTCACTCTGCAGAAAAATAGTATCAGAAGTGATTAAATTTCAGTATAAGCTCTGAAACTAAGCAACCACTAGAGGAAAAACACTTTTAAGATAAAGGTTAAGACAATTACCACACACACACACACACACACACACACACACTCTCCCTCTCTCTCTCCTCCTTTTCCTCTTCTCCTCTCTCCTCTCTGCACCAGGTGAGTGCTGCCAGTGGAGATCAGAAGTGGATATTAGATCCTCTGAGACTGAGTTTTGAGTAGTTTAGAACTGCCAAGTGGGCACTGGGAATTAACTAGGTCTTCTGGAAGAGTAGTCAGCTGTTTTCAACAGATAGTTTATACATAACTTCTTCAAGAAAAACAGAAATTAGCCATCAGTCTCTTAACCTACCTCCCTTGTGCTGTGCTTAAAATTGGTCCCAACATACTTTTGCTATTAGCCAATTAATTTTTTTCCTCAAACCAGGTGGCCACGAAAACTTTGCTAAAATGATTGATGAAGCGGAAGTGCTGGAGTTCCCAATGGTAGTGAAGAATACACGGGGTCATAGAGGTGGGTACGACTGGTGGACATGGTATTTAGTTTTGAAATTGCTTTTGCAAATTTAACAAGGGGATTTTGGATCAGGACTTCTGAAGAATAATTGAAGACCAACCAACAAGTGATATGAGACCACAAACTTAGAGATTTCCAAAACTACCATGTGGTAAGATGCTGCTCCTGTTGAGAAGTTATAGTAGAGGTGTTAGCGTGCATAAATAATTCCAGAATTAGTGCTCCTCTTCAGTAATAGTGCCTAAGTTGAGTCACCCCCATCCCACAGGTTGTCTAGTTGGAAAACTTGAATGTCTAAGGCAGAATTGATAAAAAACATTTAGTAAATTAATCATACTGCATCGTAAATGCTGGCTTTGTTGAAATTTTCTGCATCATACTAACTATTCAGTGACCTTTAAATGCAAAATCACATCAGGTCTCAGGACCTGGACAAATAGTTCTTTACCAGATGTCATGTCTGTGGCCTCTACTCCAGTTCCCAGTAGTCTTCATGGCCATCTGAAACCTCGTGCGCATGGTCTGCTGTAACATCTCTAGAGCTAGCATAATGAGCACACATCTTCCTGTGTGTCCAAACTCTTCCGGGAAACAGTCCAGAGGGCTCTTGCCCACATACCTCATCAGGAGCAGGCTCAGCAGTGTGTGAAGTCTTGGTTCTATATCAGTCATTACTTTGATAAACATTTGACCCAAACATCCCTGTTTGGAGTAATATTTCATAGGTTTTTATTCTCTGTCTCAAGAGTGCTGCTGCATTAGCAATACATTTTTCTTGACCTTCTTTCAAGAATGTTGTTTTACTAGGTCTTTTCTCTGGGTCACTGGTTGTCGTCTCCCAATATTTATCAGTATATTATATAACATTCTTTTTGAAGAACATGTTTTTCAGAAACTTGCACTGTGATGGTAGGTTGGCCAAAGATCTAAGGTTTGTTACCTTAAGATGTTTATGCCAAAAGTGTCAGCATTATATATCCCACGTAGCCATTCTACCTACCCTAACTGTTGGGCGTTCCTTCCATATACAGAGTTAGAGTCCTCCGGTGCTGTTGTACTTGGTGCGCCTTTCTCCTCTCAGTATTTCCCACAGCTAGGCTCTGTTCCTAGGGCAGCAGTCTATTTCTAGCCATTGTATTTGCAGCCATTCTCAAGCCAGCCTGATTCCTGTTGCTGTAGCAAATACTGTTGACTTTTAAGCAGAAAATATAATAAATGCAAGGATATGATGTGTAGTACCTTGACTGGGACACGTGATTCAAAATTCAGTTAAAGCCATTGAGTTTGTGGTTTACGTGGCTTCTCTAATATGATAGCTAAGAACCTGGGACCTCCTGTGGTGAATGCTCAGTAAACTACAGAGCTGCGCACTGTATGAGACTTAAGGGTTAGAAGTCAGCAACAAGGAACCTAGAGTCAGTTCCCCCAGGGAAGAACTTACAGCCACACGTTGAAAAGAGCTACTTCTACTGGCATAAAGATAAACAGAGCAATGGGGCAGATAGACAATTCAGAAATAATTGATGATATTGCTGTTACTGTGTTGTAATAGATTGTTAGTATGTAATAGGTATGCATATTTAAGTCAGGACAAGGGCTTTGCTAAGGAATGGGCTAAATTGACTAACCTTTGGAAGAATACAGTGTGGGTCCTCTACATTATAAACTCAAGGTGAATAGTTAATGGTAAGAGTTTGTGTTTGGGGGAAATATAGGAGATACTAAGTTTGACTATTTTTCACATTATCTCAGTAGTCATAACTAAATCACTGTCATCAAAGAATACTGTAAAAATAGACAAGTATAATTGGTTCTGAAGGAGTATATTGGAGTATATTGACCCAAGAATGTATATTTATCAACTATTCAGTTTCATGACTTGCATGTATTGTATATTTTTATTCTTTTTAAATCTAGGCAAAGCTGTTTTCTTGGCACGAGATAAACACCATTTAGCAGATCTAAGCCATCTTATTCGGCATGAAGCTCCATATTTGTTCCAGAAATATATTAAAGAGTCTCATGGAAGGGATGTGCGAGTCATTGTTGTGGGAGGCCGTGTCGTTGGCACCATGTTACGTTGTTCCACAGACGGAAGGATGCAGAGCAACTGTTCCCTAGGTAAAGACGCTGCAACATGTTTCTGTTGGCTTTTCAGTGAATGAGCCTTACACATGGGAAACATGTTAGAGAATTCGGTTTCACGGTCATGGATTTACTCTCTATTTTGTGATAACTTAAATTTTTCATTTCTGTTCAGGTTTTTCATGCTTCTATACATTGTATGCTTAGCATATTCCTCATACCCAGCCACTCTTGCTTTCCTTGCCTCTCTTCCACTGGTCCCTTTGTCACCTTAAAAGCTTTTAACTTTAATGGGCCTTGCCACATCCATTGCTAGGATTAAAGGCAGTGATCCACCCCACACGTGGCCACCATCCCCACAGTTAACTTGTATTTTAGTAAGCTGTTACTCTATAAGCTCCAGAAAATTTCTCCTTTTTGTTTTTATATATACAAATACATATATAACTGTTTTGCCTGATGTGTATCATATGCTCTCAGAGGCCTGAAAAGGGCATTGAGTCCCCTGGAAATGCAGTTACAAGTGGTAAGCTACCATGTGGGTGCTGGGAATTGAATCTGGGTCCTTTGTAAGAGCAACTAGTGCTCCAACCTGAGCCATCTCTCTAGTGCCCCCTCTCCTCATTCTGTGGCTTATGTACTTCTGATACAGTTTCCCAGATTTTCTACTTCGTTTCATGATTTTAAGGTTTTGGGGTTTTGTTTGTTTTGGGGGTGGTTGTTTGGTTTTTGAATTGTGCTTTAAGAATATCCCCTATATTTGATTTCATTGAATGTACTTCTTTTTGTTGTTTGGATTTGTTCTGTTTTGAGAAGCTGGTCTTGAATTCACTGTAGCCTAGGCTGATGTTGAGTTCTTCCTTGTCTCAGTCTCATGACTGCCCCTTTAGCACACTCCGCTCTCAGAAACTGCACTGTCCTTTATTTCTTCTGTGCTCGTAGCTGCTGAGCTATCTCTCCAGCCCCCTTTGTCTCTACTTATGTGTATATTAAATTAATTATTTTTGAGACAGTCATACCATAAAGCCTTTGCTGCCCTGGAACACATTTGAGACCAGGGTGACCTCAAATCCCAGCTCCACTGGGATTGTACTCTAGACCTGATTCGCTTGTTATATAAAACCAGATGGTCTAACTTTTTCTGCAAAATTTTTAACAGAACTTTCCATATCTGGGGGTTCAAGTGATTTAACTCAGGTGAATAGATCTCTTTGTATGTATGCTTCCTAAAAGTTCCTAAAAGCAGACACTATGCTAAATCAGTAGGAGTCAGTAAATAGTCAGTCATTCTCTACGTTAGCCTCCTGGGATCCGCTCCTTTCCCTGGCACTGTTAGAATATTTGGATTGAGTTTATGAACTGGAAAGTTGAGCCTACAATGGTTGCTCCTGCATTGAACATACTGTCATTGTTCTTAAGCACTAACATTTTACCAACTCTTTGGAGTTCCCATTGTAGCAGGTATTAACTACACTCTAGACCTGACTTAAAGTGTGCTGGAGGTTGTAAGTACTACAGGCTCTGTTAAGGGCTTGGGACCTTCTTTCTGTACGACTGTTATCTCTGGAAGCCTTCCCTTAAGATACTGAGGGACACTATTTGGTTTATGTTATCATAAGCAAGATAGACCCTAAGGGCAATTTAATTCTTCCTAGACTTCTCACTTTTCTTATGTTCTGGAAATTAAAAACTTAATTTTAAGCAGTGGTAGAAGTGCATCCAGAATTTGGCCCTCAGAGCTGAGGCAAAGGATGGTTATGTTGGAGGTTTGGACTACGTGATTACCATCTAGCCTTGATAGGACAAAACAAAATGCCAGTTACAGTAGAACTGTGTTAATTCTTTCTAACTCTCTTCCTCTTCTCTCTAGGATGGTGTGGGGATGATGTGCTCACTGAGTGAGCAAGGGAAGCAGCTAGCTATCCAGGTGTCCAATATCTGGGAATGGATGTATGTGGCATTGACCTGTTGATGAAAGATGACGGCTCCTTCTGTGTCTGCGAGGCCAATGCGCAATGTAGGTTTCATCGCCTTTGATAAGGCTTGTAATCTAGATGTAGCTGGTAATGATAGCAGACTATGCTGCCTCCTTCTGCCCGCTGGCGGCTCACCGCGCATGTCCCTGCTCCTTGGTGTCCCTGCCAGTGAGACTGCTGAGCCGGGTTGGTCCCCCGCCAGGCTGCTGTCCGAACTGAGCGCCAGTTCCAGCTCTGTTGATAGCGACCCGAAGTACCACCGGGAGACGCTCACCAAAGCTCCCAGGGGGGCTGTTCAACATGAACCAGCTGCAGCCAATGAAATTCAAATCCTGGTGGAGTGACTCCACTGGTAAATAGTTGAGAACTCAACCTTGTAAAACTGTCCCCTGACATCCACCCTCTCCCCTTAACCAACCTTGCAATGCATGTTCATGGAGAAGGTTGGAAGGTTGAGATAAGGTATGTAAGATTGGTTAGAAGAAGGGAAACTAGATGAGACCCCTAATAGTCAGACTTAACTGATTCACTCACAGATTTCACAGAGGAGTACTCGGTGACACAAGAGAAATGGCAGGCTCTCATGTTAACCTTTTCAGTTACTGAAACCCTGCTCTTAGGCCATGAGGAACATGAAAGGTTTTCTTTCTCCCCATGGTCTCTTGGTTTTGTTTTTATGTAGAATGATTTTGATCCAAATACTTGGTAACATGACTTCAGTTTCAAGATTTGTAAAGAGGAAAACATCCGCTTAAAATACAGAAATGTTTAAAATAATAATCTGAAATAGCCGTTTCTCTCAGCTAGCATTTAGCGCATAGTTGTTTATGAACTCTAAGGGGCTCTGACTGGAATTTCTTATTTTCATGTTTGTCTTTGTTTTTTTCCCCTTAATTTTGGTGGGAGGGTAATGTGATTATAATCCAATAAAGATTTTTAATAACAAAATTGGCATGTTTGCATGATGAAAGGGAAATGAACAGTATTGCAATGTCTGGTATACAAAGTAACATTTACTCAATGTAGATAAAGTTACACTAGTTAAAAGTTTGTGCATTGACTTGTATTTGTTAGTGTTTTAGTCTCTTTTTTTGAAGGATATATGCTGTTAATGTTGCATTTTTAATACATGCTGGTAACACCCTTGCTCTATGACTGCATCTTTAACAATGGCCAAAGTAAACAAAATGCTACTTTTTTTTGGTTAATAAGATACCACTCAAAACACACACATTTAAAAGCCTCCCTGCCTTCTTTTTTCCTCTTTTGATGAGTTAGACATTTAAAGGATATAAAAGACATTTCTGGGAGGCAAGTCAAGGTTATTAGATATAAAGCTGAAAAGATTTCTTAATGCTCACTTTTTGTGTTTGCATTTTTTCACATTTTAGAAAGGAGTATATATGTCGCATGCAAGTGTACATGTTTTATTCTTTGTTTACACCAAACAGAAAGAATAGATTCTAGAGAATGGCATGATGGGAAGCAGTTTTTTACTTAAAACAAAACAGATGAATTGCCTTAGACCTCAATAGTATAGAGATAACTCCCCTAAAGACAATAGGAAAGTAGATGTTTCTTAGGCTTTTTGTGTGTATGTATGTTGTTTGTTTTTGTAGACTGTTTGGTGTATGATTTATTCAAGGGTACATGCTTTTATTTAATGTTATGGCTGTGCATTTTCTTTTTTATGCTTAAGATCTGGAGGGAGGTGGGCTGGATGTCTTTTGGGGGGATTTATTTAAGTATTGAGTCTCATATAGCCCTACTCCTACGCCTTCAGTACTGACCACTCTGTTCCTTTTTTGAGTTGATGAAAGCCCCAAACTGCATATAATAAGAGCCTTTAAGTCAAGGAATAAAACAATCTAGTGATGAGTCTGGAAGATGTGTTAAGAAGTGGAGATGCTTCAGGGATCAACATAATTTTTCCCCAAGCTTTTCTTGCTTCTCCAGTGCTGTTTTTCTTCAGATGGACCTTAACATAATTTCTTGGACACTACTTAGAGACTTCAAGGCGATAATAAAACATCAGCATCACCCAGCTCTGACAGAGGTTTGATCATGCGTAACTGTATAGCTCTTCCATTTTAAAAAGGAATGTAATAAAACTTGGTTTTCCCCATAGAATTAAATAATATTAAAACGGAGTGAAAGGTTTTATTGACAAATAGAATAGTACCTTAATCTGTGCACTCTTCTCATTTCACCTCAGAAAAAAGATACATAAGGAGTTTCTAATTATCTTTAGGATACTCTAATTGCATCTGCATGTTCCGATTTGCCCAGGATTATTGGGAGTCATACATACTTCTGATTCATTAACAGAATAAAAGTACTTGGTACTTTGCTGAATGATCATATTTTGGAGGGTACATACTATTTGGTATAGTCAAATAAATGAACAACTGTGTAATCAGATCCTAAGACCATCTGGTTGCCACATACATTATGATATACATGTATATAAGTTCATGCATTTGAAAACAAATAGAACATCTTCACTTGTTGAAAAATTCGCTTTTTATGGTGGGATAATAAAGAAACAGGAAAATTATAGTTAGCCATTTTTCTAAAGCAAGCAGTGCTCTATGAAGCTTTCCCAGCAGTTTCAGCCCTGGTCATGCAGCCACTGTGCTACGTGCAGCTCTTTCCCCAGCCACCCTCGGTGTCACACTCACTCAGACTGAAAGTAGGAAGGGCGCTCATCTTGAATTCTCTCAAATTAGGTACACAATAAGAACAAATCATTCTGGAAAAACTCAAAGGAAACAAGTGAGAATGACATATTTTCATAACTTTTGTATAGTCTTCATCACTACTGTGAGAAAATGTATCAAATTTGTGTAATCTTGCCAAAAATCTGAATTACTGTAAAATTTTTGTACACTGTTAAAATTGTAATTGTTAATTGTATTTTAATGATTCTGATTTTGTTTTTATGTTACTTATGATCAGAATTGGACTCATAGATCCATGCATTATGAACTACGCCACTTAAACTTTCTAATTGAGTAAATTTTTTTGATATTTTGTTCATTTCTGCTGGCTTTTCTCCAATGAACTTTGAAATCTTTCTCTATGCTATCAATAAGAAACTACTTGGAACGTTAGAAAAAAAAATCCAACAAGAGACTCGCTTTCATCAAGCACTTTATCAGACTTTAATACAAAGCACTGGAGGCATTGGAAAAGGTCCCTGACCATCATCATCTTACTCAAGAAGGAGAAGAGTGGAGACCCAAATGCCCTTCACTCAGTGAACCCCCAGTGTGTGGTTGGGGGGTGTGGTTAGAGACACTGTGAAATCAAATCTTGTGTTATATCTTTCTCCTGGTCCGCTGTTTTTGAGAAGGTTTGTGGGCTATTTGGCTGGTGAGACACGATCCCCTCCTAAGAACATGTAGGTGCTCAGACAGGTAACCTGCTGCTGTTTGTTTGTCTGTTTGTTGGCTTTTATTTAAAATTTACTTTTGTTGTGCAAGGATTTTTTAAAAATGTAATATATTGCAGGATTTATAACCAGGTTCACTGCTTTCTTTTGTTTCTTAAAAAAAGAAGAAAGAAGTTTCACTTAATATAATGTAGGCGCCTTGGAATGTTTGAGTGATGGACAGAAGTCAGCTGTTCGGAATCATCTAGTCTTCCAGATTAGATTTAAAATGGTTTCATTTTGTTTCGGGGTGTCTGTGGTATTTTATTTCCTTTATCCCTATGTACTTTGCCATGCCTTTTGGGGTGGCTGCCTAACTCTAGGGAAAATTTTTTTTCTATGTTAACAAAAGTTTGGTTCTTAAAATTTCCTTAATGTTTACATTTTAAAAATTGTTTTTCAAGAAATATTCTAATATTTTGCACTGTTACTGTTCTTTGCCAGCCTTTTCAGGAGCCAAAATATACAAATACAAACAAACAAAAAATACTCAGAGAAAATACTTTCCTTCTTCCCCCTTCCTGCTGATGAGTGAGCCGTTTTGAGAGCTTTGGGGTCAGTGCCCTTCTAAACTTCCCCTCCCCCAGTAACGCAGCTGTGCAGTGCGTGCTCAGTGCAGTGGCTCGGACCAGGCCCAGCCCAGCCTGCCGGCAGGTAATTGATTCCTCCTCAATTTCTATCAGAAGGCTAACATTTTACTTTTTTAAAGTTTTCTTTCTGTAACACTTTAAAAGTTTATCATAACTTGGTTTTTACAAATGCATAAATATGGTAGCAAGTAATGTAAAGACTTTTTGGGGTAAAGTTTGAATTGATTGGGATGAACTGAGAACGTGGGGATTTTGTTTATCCATTTAGAGTCTCCATTCCTTGCATATATGTCTATAATTAAGTTTTTCCGAGTGTGACTTTGGCTTTGTTTTGTTGTGGGTTTGTTTGTTTCTTCCATTGTGCTACTCTGGCTTAAGCTTTTTCAGGGCTTGGTGTTCCGAACACACAGTGAGCTCACAGTTTAAAGACATCAATTAGGAGTTGACAGGTATGGAAAACTAGAGCTGTGTAAAGTAAATTAGGCTTTAGGTTATATATATGGTTTTAAAATACTCTGTAGTGTTTATTTGGTCATAGTGAAGTGCAAGGGACTTGTGAAGCACAATAGAAAGCCTTTAGTCATTTTAGAGTTAATGTATACAGAAGTAATCGCTGTAGCTCGATACACTAGTCCTAACAGAGATAAATGTGGTTAAAGACTATCAGATTCTAAAGCATACACATTATAGATTTATTTCTGAAGCACAGCGTGGTTAACCAGATTAGTTAGCCAGGGTCATAAAACAAAGTCAGTGGCAGAGTAGTAGAACTAGTTGTACCGTTGGATAGTCTTTCATTAGTTATCTCTTCCCCTTTCTTCTATCCCTGTCTACTTACTGTTTCCTCCTTTGCTGTCCTTTCTAAAGTTTTCATTCTGAAAGCTAGTCCTTGTCTCTTACATTTGGGGCAGTAATCTCTTTATAATAGAGGATTTCAGAGACATTAGCCAGCACCTTCTTATCTGCTATCTTATAATGTCCTAACAAAGAGTGCAAACATTCAGCAAACCACTAGTTAATGAATAAGAAACCCTAGTCCTTGGTGCTTTCTACACCTAAATAGAGGCGTGTGATTAATTATTAGCCTATTCTGTGCTTCAGTTGACACATGAGATAGGGACATCCTCTAGCATCTTAAGATAATTATCTGTTGAACTGAACTGAAATTACTTGTCCAGGAATCCCAGCTGCACTCCTGCAGGGATATATAAAGTGCTCTGAGAAGGAGTCCTGCAGGAGACTCTCGTTCTCTGGATGACAATGGCCACCATTACAATGTTTGCATAGTATAGGGTGTGCAGAGTTTATTTAAACAACCTCCATTCTGCTGTCCCATTAAATACTGCTGACTTATAAGGACTCTTGCTTTAGATTTTATTGTACTCAAAGTTACTAGGTAGACCTTATATAGTATGTTTACCTGGCTGCTATTTGGGGTTTGGGGAACATGAGGGGTGGGGTGAACTGTTGTTGTTTTAGGTTTCAGTCAGACAGACATCCCTGCGCCTCAGTTCCCAGAAGCACAGCAGGCCTCTAGGAGCATCCGTGGGAAAGGCGCAGTCCTGCATCACCAGCTTCTCCTGCTCAGGCTCATCCCATATGCAGAGGTCAAAAGGGTGGGGCTTGAGATGGGGGAAGGAACGAGAACGTAGAAGCCATGGCATTGCAGTGCTGCTGTTGACCAGCTTTTGGTGCTTCTGTCAGTGTGTGTTTGCTTGTTTTAAGTTGGCAAGTCTGTACATACATTTATTTGGGAGGGTGGAAAAACAAGCCATTATTATTGCTAGTCAGTCTTGGGAATAGTTCCTCAGTATGTAAGGTCAAATAAATTTCAAATGTAGACTCCAGTGGCAAAGAATGGGAATAGGAATATTAGAGTTTTAAAGGCAGAAGACAAAATCCGGTGTTAACTCTCAGCTCTTAGAACCACGTTTGTCATTCTTTTCCTTCCCCCAGATTTTGCTGTGTTTGTAAATAGTTTAAGGAAAATACATTCATGGTCAGCTGTTTCTAAGGGACTTATCGAATATTAACTCGTTTGCAAAAAAAAAAAAAATACCCAATGCTTATCTGGACATACAAATGCTACCCTATTTTAAATGTAGGTGGCGTATGTGTTCGTGCTTTAATGTATTCAGAGCCATTGGGCAATAAGCAGTCCAGAACATTGAAATCTCAAGCAGGTAAAGCACCTAATACCCTTAGTTTCTAGAATTATTTTAAAGACTTTATATTGTGTGTTCTTTGGGTAGTCTCTGAATTTGAAATTTGTAGGTGTTGTAGACTACCTAGATAAATTTTCCATAGTTGTAGGATATGTAAGGAAGGGAAACAGCAGAACAGACCGTGGCTCTGAGACAATGACTGTGGAGTGGACAATCATTCCTCTCCTTCCTTTCCATTTTTAATTTTCCTAGCTTAGCATGAACACTGACCATATGATATTTGGTTTTCTGTGATTGGGTTTTCTCTACTGATTATTGAGGTGGGATGGCAAGATATGAAAGTGTTGATTCACATGTGAAAATATGTAATGCTAAAGCTTTTGTTTAATTTGAGCAATAAGCAAGGCCTTTTTCTATATACCCTTCTGCTGCAGCAGAGAGATAGACTGGTAGGTGGCAGCAGAGAAAGGAGTTCTTCAGACTGATGACTGTGGACATTAAACCTACATAGGAGAAGAGATAGCATGTAACGTACCAAGTAGAGCGAGGAGCAGAGAGCTGAAAGCTGACCCGGGAATGCTGCCTCTTTACTGAAGGTAAGGTATTTCCAACCCAGAGGGGGATTTGACTGCTGAGTAAGGTGGGAAAACTTGATGCCTGTCATTTTCTGCTTCAGGTTGAATCTGACCTTACTGGTGCATTATCACTCTTTGAAAAATTTAGCATTATGTAAAATTAAAATCCCACCAATACATAGAAACATGGACTTTTAATGGTGTCAAAACCATGTTGAATGCGTTTTAAAATTTTATGAATTAAGACCCTCCCTTTAGTAGAATGCTAGAAAGGACTTCTTGGTGCCCAGTGTTGACGGTATGAGCAGTCTGACTCTCCTCCCCTTTTCGTACATGCTCTGTTCTGTTAGACTGGTCTTCCTTCTTTACCTTCATCTCCTGATTTCACCCTGCCAGTCTGGCAGTGTTGCCTGCTCCTTGTCCCTTTTTGTTGTTCTTCTTTCTAGTCTCTCGTTGTCTGTCTAATCTTGTCTCTGTTGACCTTCCCCTTACCTGCTCCAGGTTTATTAAGATCTTTTTGTTTTTTTCTGTTTTTTAAAGTTTACTTTTATTTTTTTACAGTCCAGTTATTGCCGTTTTCTCAGTCCCCCTCATACAGTTCCTTGTCCCATTCCTCCTTCCCCCGTCTCCAAGAGGATGTTTCCTCCACCCCCACCAGGCCTCCCTGCCTCCCCACTCCCTGAAGCCTCAAGTCTCTCGAGAGTTAGGTGCATCTTTTCCCCCTAAGGCCAGACCCTGGCAGTCCTCTGCTGTATATGTGTCTGTGGCCTCGGACCAGCTCCTGTATGCTGCCTGGTTGGTGGCTCAGTATCTGAGAAATCTCAGGAGTCAAGGTTAGTTGAGACTGCTGGTCTTCCTATAGTGTCACCCTCCTCCTCAGCTTCTTCCAGCACAGGGCTCAGCAGCTTCTATCAATTGGTTGGGTGAAATATCTGCATCTGACTCCTTCAGCTGCTTGTTGGGTCTTTCAGAGGGTAGCCATGTGTTGCTCCTGTCTGCAAGCACACCATAGCATCAGTAATAGTGTCAGGCCTTGGGGCTTCCCCTTGAGCTGGATCCCAATTTAGGCCTGTCACTGGACCTCCTTTCCTTTAGGCTCTTCTCCATTTTTGACCCTGCAGTTCTTTCAGAGAGGAACAATTCTGGGTCAGAGTTTTACCTCATCCCTGTACTTGATGTCCTGTCCTTTCTGCTGGAGGTGGACTCTAAAAAGTTCCCTCTCCCCACTGTTGGGCATTTCATCTAAAGTCCCTTCCTTTGAGTCCTAAGAGTCTCTCACCTCCCAGGTCTCTAGTACTTTCTAGAGGGTCCCCCACCTCCCACTCCCACCCAGAGGTTGCATATTTCCATATTTCCATTCATTCTGCTGGCTGTCAGGTTTCTCCCCTGTCTTCCCTCCCTCCTTACCTGCTCATGTGTACCCCCCCCCACTTTCTCCTCCCCAACACCTCTCCTACCCAGGTCCCTCCCTCCCTCTGCCTTCAGTGATTATTTTCTTCTTTTTCCCAAGTGGGATTGAAGCATCTTCACCTGGGCCCTTCCGCTTGCTAACCTTCTTGAGTTCTGTGGATTGTATCTTAGGTCTTCTGTACTTTTTTGGCTAATATTCAGTTATTAGTGAGTACATACCATGCATGTCCTTTGGGTCTGGGTTACCTCACTCAGAATATTTTCTAGTTCTATCCATTTTGCCTACAAAACTCATGGTATTCTTGTTATTCCATTGTGTAAATGAACCACATTTTCTGTAACCATTCTTCCATTGTGGGACATCTGAGTTCTTTCCAGCTTCTGGCTATCACAGATAAGGGTGCTATGGACATAGTAGAGCATGTGTCCCTGTGATACGGTGGAACATCTTTTGGGTATATGCACAGGAGTGATATAGCTGATCTTCAGGAAGATCTACTTTCAATTTTCTGAGGAACCAACAGATTTCCAGAGTGGTTGCACCAGTTTGCAATCCTATCATCAATGGATGAGTGTTCCTTTTTCTCCACATCTGATGTCACCTGAGTTTTTGATCTTAACCATTCTGACTCATGTGAGGTGGAGTCTCATGATCATTTTGATTTGCATCTCCCTGATGGTGTTTTGTTTTACATCAGTGTCTTTTAGCCCAGGCTGTCCTCAACTCCTGATCCTTTGGTTTCTACCAATGAGTGCAGCCATGCACACTATGAGCAGCACAGATAAATGGTAAAAACAATTGACCCAAACAGGAAATGCTTCTCAGAAGCATATTTGTTAGATGTCTTATTGTTACATGGAAGTAATTGTTTTCAAATATACATGGATAGAAATAGGATATCCAGAGATGGGTGACATTTGCAAAGATTCATTATCAAATGTAGTCTTTCTTGAATTCAAGCTCAGGTTAGTCAGGTTTGCACTTCCAGCACTTTTACATGTTAAGCCATCTCTTAAGCCCTAGGCAAGTCTGGGCAACTTCTCTGAACTTTAGCTTCATCCCCAGAACCCATAGTGGAAAGAGAGAACCAGCTTCTGAGAGAGTTGTCCTTTGATATGCTTGCATAATGAACACAATAATTTAAATAAATTAGGAAAAGATTTCCCAGGATTACAGAGCTAAAATGGTTTTATTTTAAAGTGTTCTTTACATTTTACACCACGCATTCTTTAACATCTATAGTTACCAGAAACATACCCTGCAGTGGGAGCTATACTTAACCAGTGTAAGCCTGGGGGATCTTTTCAGAAAGCTTGCTAAGATACCGTACCACCTTTGTGTACTTCTGTGCATGTTTACTGCTTATATGGCCTTCACTTGTTTACATATATGTTTATTGTTTACATGCACGGTGACTTGGCTTCCTGTTCTTTCCAAACCTATTTGGAGCCTACAGGTGGCTCACACGCTCCTGTAACTCGAGCTCCAGAAACTGAGCTGGCATTCACCAGCACTTACATTCATGCCTACACACCCACTCGCAAGCATATGCATAATTCAGAACAAAATCTTTGAGTAAGGAAAGATGCAAAGACTCCTTTGTGCTCTCTAGAATATCTGTTGGAAAGAGAGCACATTGACACCATGAAGCCTGCCTCTGTTTTGCACATTCCATTCCTGTTTCAGAAATGAGTCAGTCTGTCACAGAGATGAACTCTTCTGAAGGTCTTTTTTTTTTCTTGTAGATTTTAAAACTAAAAGAGGGACAGGTAGAGACAGCAGGATGAGTAGAATAACACGGTAGTGTGAGACACCTGCTTGTCCAGATGTCCTAATGTTGAAAAATACTCTGCTGCTTAAACAGATACATCCCAATATAGAAATGTTAAAAAAAATTAAGGCTGAAAAAAATGACCAACTTGAATATTAATCTGAAGTAAAATTTATTGTACGTGTAATTAGACATGAGTAAGAGAATTATAGTTATTAAGGAATTAAAGTGTGTTTTGGGCCTTATACAGTAATTTTATTATATAAGAATTTTCATTTTTGCTTCCTTTTGAAGTAATACATTTATTTACAGTAACATTCTTTAAAAATACTATAATGCAACTCATGATTCTAGTTTTAAAAAATTATGACCATTAAATATCTTTGTTAACTAAGATTAAGCCAAGTTGAAAAATGGTAATAATAAAAATTGAAGTTTTATAATATATGGTAATGTTGGTGGGCTTTTTGTTTTTTTCTCTTTTTCCCATTTTCCCCATTAATGAATTTTGATTTTCCCCCAGGTTCTCTTGAAGTAACCAGTGATCTTCTGGATGAAGACAGACCTGCAAGTGGAAAAGGAATGCAGAATAAGAAAGAAGTAGTTCTTTGTATCTTGTTATATTCAGTGTGGGTTTTCTTTTTCTGAATTAAAAATACTAAATGGAAATAAAACTCATGGACTGTGATTTGTTCATTTAGTAGCTGTCATTTGTACCCACTCCATCTTATGTGTCAGTCACCTTAGTACAGGGTTCTAGACTCAGCCAGAGTTCCTTTCATTCTTTCCCACTAGCTGTCTTTGCAGTGAAGTGAGTGCTCCATTTGGCACATAGGCACTAAGCAGTGTTGAATGGTTTCCCCATCTCCTTCTGCACACACTGAATGTTCATGCTGAGTATTGTTGCTGTGTGTTAATCTCTGAAGAGCACTCCTGAAAAAGGATAGTCCTGTTGCCTCAGATTTCACATCTAACAATGGTTACATAGACTCTGCACACCTCTGTCTCCAGAATAGAGTATTTTTTTTCTAAAGAAAGAAAATGAACTTAGTTTGTTAGATTAATATGTAATGATTACCTATGATACAGTATCACCCATTGTTGAATAATGTTAACACTGTCAATCTTATGCATTTGGCTATTGATAACTTATTGAATTATTTAATTAACTTGCTAAAAGCTCAGCATGCTGTCTTGCCCATATTGGGCAATCACTCTACTGAAATAAATGTATTCCTAAGATTGGTGTTTGTGTTTAATTCTTAGAAGATCTTGTACTTAGATGGGACCTTGTGCTGTGTATGCTTATGGCATTTTTTTCTAGACTCAAATTCTTCTCACATTTTATTAGCTGGATTGTTTACAGTGGACCATTCCTTTAGTCCTTAGGAGGCAGGGGCACACAGATCTCTGAGTTCCAGGACACCCAGGGCCACACAGAGAAATCCTGTGTCAAAAGGAAGAAAACAGTGAAACAAATTAACAGTGGAACAAGGTTTGGAAAGTACATGATAGAAACATGTTTGTTGTTCTGGAAAACACGGAATAGTGAGATACCCTGTGTGCTTCCTAGTTACCGCATTGCTGTGACAGTAATGACCCAACCACAGCAGCTCATCACAGTGTGGAGGGGAAGAGTGCTGCTCACGGTACATCCTCATCAGGACGCAGAGATGAGTGCTGGTCCACTTGTTTGTTTTCAGTTCAGGACCCATGGAATGATGCTGCCCTTACTTAGTATCTGGGAAGGGTGAGGGTGGGAGAGCTTCCCACCTCAGTTAACCCAGTCTGGCAGATCTCTCACAGGTGTGCCCAGAGGTTTAACCATCACACCTAGCAATATAGTGTACTCCTCATGTAGCAGGCCATTATCCAGTGAGAAGTATCCCATACCCAGCAAGATCACAGCATTGGAAGTATTTCTGAGGGAAAGGTCCTGTTTTGTAGAAAACATCTGTTGAAGAATGAGCAGATTGAATGTCTTATGAAATGACCTACAAATTGAGACTCTGGTAATAGCACAGTGTAAAAGGAGTAAGAGATGATATCTCATGAAGTTAGTCCAACTGAACCTGTAAACAGAAAGCCACCCTTCGTAGTAAGATGCCCAAGTCTAAGTACCAAGTACTTCAAAGTACCAAGACATCAAATCTAAACATCCAGTAAATGTCAACTTCTTTATTAGAAACACATGACTTTTGACAGATTCGGGGTGTTGTTTGCTTTGGGTTTTGGTAGTTCCCTGTAGTCAGCTCCTTTGATAGGCAACACTAACTGCCCTCAGTCTTGTTTATGAAATCCATACATCGTGTAGATGACCTAAGAGCTGATGAATGAAGATCTTAAAAACTGAACAGTCAAGAGATAACAGTTTTGAGGAAAAGATGAAAGGAAAGGGAGCAGCGGACAGGAATGCTGTTGGGGTGCAGAGACAGCAGACTTCATCTGCATGCAAACCTGCCGGTCTGAACAGGTTACCCATTAGGATGCTCTAGTACTGCTTGGGTAGAAATGACCTAACTGGTGTGCCCTAGGAAGCCAGATCTGGCTGCTGCTAGAGGTTGTCAGCCAGGTGTTAGTGTCAGACCTGGGTGCCGCACACCCATGGCAACCATGTTTCACCCCTTCCTTAATACTACACAGACACATTTCACACACTTTGAGAACCCCTTCGTGGTTTTATAATCCGCTGAAATTCCCTGTGCCATTACCACCGACCCTTTTCATGCTCTTAGAATTTGCTGCAGACAGTCCAGTTTGCAAAGCCATTGGCATGTCGCCTAGAATCTTCCTGCAGCTACCCCTTGTTCTCAGCCCTTTCTCAAACTTAGCAAGGTCTCCTAATAATTGAGTACAAAGAAAGGTTGAAGCATTGTTTCTGGGCAGATTGTTACCTCTGTACCTCGAGTGATCACCAAGTAGTGTTTGTTTTCTAATAGCACGTGATGAAAAGTGTAGTCACATTTCTTTTCATTTCCCAGCACACCTTTGACAGGCCTCCTAAAATATTAGAACAATGGCAGAATCCTATGTCTTTGGAGATTTTACATCTACCCAGAATACATTGTAGCCCAGTTAATGCATCACGGGTGAAATGGGTTTTGTAATACATTATCCAAACAGCTTAATTATGTCCCAAGAACTGCAGTGGATGCCTGAAACAGCAGATAGTACTAATTACTGTGTATATTCTGGTCTTTGTGTATAACCGGATGCTTCCCAGTACCAGAGTTCATTTGTCTTTCCGTGTCTCCTGTCATGATACCTCCGTGCACCTTCATTCTTGTGCTTTGGGCCATTCTCGAGTGAAATAAAGGTTACTGAGACACAAGCAGTGAACGATAAAGCAGTCAGCTTAGTAACCAAGATAGCTACCACCTGAGCAGACAGGTGGTACACAGGGTGGGTATGCAGGACAGAGGAACAGCTCAGCCCTAGTCTAGGTTGAACAGCAGAACAGTATAAGATTCTGTCTTGCTACACACAAAGGTGTGCTACTTAAACCTTTGGGAATGGGTCTGGAGTGTAGTTCTGTGGTAGACTGCACACCTATCTTGTACAAGGACCTTAACTTTCCCAAAAAAGTTCAAAATAAAACTTAGGAACTATTGATTCTTAGAATAGTCCATTACATATTTTCAGACCACAGTTGATTGAGATTAACTAGAACTGTAGATTGTTGAGGGATGTTCTTTGGGACATACTTGACTATCAAAGATTAAGCCATCCCCAGAGCAAAACTAAATATTGTCTATTCCCCAGGCATGAGAACGTTTCTGTTTCTTTTTCTTGATAGAATAAAAGAGAACCCACATTTACTAAATCAGAGGTTATATGTGAACGGTATAACAGAGAAGTATATAGTCTGTGCAGTATTACTTGGTCTGACGTCTAACATCAACAAATTCTTTGGGTCTGAAGTGGACCCCGAAAGTGGCAGCTGGAAGCCAGCCAGCCAACTACATTTCTTTATTATTTATTTTTGAGATAGGGTCTTGCTGTGTATGTGTGGATGGTTTGGAACTGGCTCCATACACCAGGCTGCTCTCAAACTCACAGAGATCTGCCTCCAGAGTGCTGGGATTAAAGGTATCCACCAACATGCCTGGCATCATTTTTTTTTTTTTGGTCAAGATTTTAAAAATAAAGGGTTGGAAAAACTGGCTCAGTGGTTAAGAGCAACTGCTGCTTTTGCAGAGGACCTAAGTTCTGTTTCTAGCAGACGTATTAGGTAGCTTACAATCACCTGTGACTCCCAACGCCACAGAATCAGATGACACACACTTCTGCTTCCACAGGCACTGTATAACAGATTGCATGCACACACAAATATTTTAAAAGTTTAATTATGTATTTAACTTGGTCTTACAAGACCACGAAGTTTCCATGGGTCTTTTGTGGATGTAACGATGGTGTCAGCTATATGCATGTGCTATGTAGCAGATCTCTAAAATGTATCCTGTGAAACTAAAATGTATATCCATTTCATTGCTTGTCAGTTCATTTACCACTGCCCCAGCCTTGGCCGTCTCACTTTGCCCCATCCTTCTTCACAGCATATCCTCAAGGTAATTGTGTTCCATGACATGGCATTTTGTGCGTGTGAGTGTGCACATGTATATGTATGCCTATGTGTGTATGCATGTGTACGCGTGTGTGTTCATGTGTGTCTATGTGTGCATGACTGTTTTTAATTAATTAATTAATTTTTGATTCTGGGTCTCTCTATGTAGCCCTGGCTGGCCTGGAATTCCCCTGTAGTCCAGGCTGGCCTCTAACCTCAGATCTACCTGCCTCTGCCTTCTTGAATATGGAAATTAAAAGCTTGCGCCACCATGATAGCCCAGCAAGCATTTACTTTTTAAAAGCTTAATTATATCTCACCAGGCAGAGGCAGGCGATCTCTGAGTTTGAGGTCAGCCTGCTCTACAGAGTGAGTTCCAGGGCAGCCAGGGCTACACAGAGAAACCCTGTCCCCCCAAAATAAACAATAAAAAAGCTAAAGCTTAGTCATCTCTCATTCATTCCATGAATATAGCAAATTTTTGAAATTCTTGTCATCTGTCAATGAACTTGAGGCTTGTCCCATAACTATGCTAAAAGATTATACAAGAAACATGAGAACAGATATATCTATTTTTTTAAAAAAAAAAGCTGATTTCAGTTCTTTTGGGGAAATACCCTAAAGTGGGATTGCTGGGTCACTAACATGACTATAGCTGTATGTTTAATATGGGAGTTGGGTAGGGGACTCTATACTGTAGCCTCACTATTTCTCAGTGAGGTTTATTACAGGAAGTCATCAGTATTTATGGTAGACAAACAGTTTTCAGTAGGAGAAAATATATTAAAGTCAAATGGATGCTACTTGCCTCCTGTTGGCCGTATCTAGAGCAGTGGTTCTCAGCCTGTGGGCTGCGACCTCTTTGAGAGTTAGATGTTTCTTCAAAGGGGTCGTCTAAGGCCAGCAGAAAGCAGATATTTACACTGTGGATTCTAATGTAGCAATATTACAGTGATGAAGTAGCAACAAAAATACTTTTATGGTCGGGGGTCACCACTACAAGAGGAACTGTATTAAAGGGTCTCAGCATTAGGAAGGTTGAGAACCACTGCTCTAGAGGAAATTGCTTTTGGCATTTTCTTTCATATTTTTGGCACATTTATATTTTTTCTCTCTTTTGAAGACAGTATCTCTTGCATCTCAGGCTGGTTTTGAACTCACTATACAGCAGAGACTGGCTTTGAACTCTTGATTCAACTGGTTCCATGTCTCAGGTACTAAAATGACACACCTGGCTCACTTATAACTAATTTTTGTTTGTGAGGTTGTTTTTGAGGCAGGATCTAATGTAGCCAAGGCTGGCCTCAAATCACTATAAAATTGAGGATGCATTTGAACTTCTTACCTTCCTTCTTCTGTCTCCTAAGAGTTGGGATTGCAGGTGTGCCCCCCACACCTGTGTGTAGTACCTCTTAACTCAATTGGATCATTACAGAAGCAGTGTTCTGTAGCTTTGTATCCTGATATTTTGTCATACAAGCAAGTATACATTTTATTTTGTTAAAAGATTTATTTGTTTTATGTATGAGTCCACTGTAGCTGTCTTCAGATACACCAGAAGAAGGCCTCAGATCCCATTAAAGATGGTTGTGAGCCACCATATGGTTGCTGGAATTGAACTCAGGACTTCTGGAACAGCAGTCAGTGCTCTTAACTGCTGAGCCACTCTCCAGTTCTCTCTCAACATTTTAAATAGCATTTATAATCCATATTTGCTTCTATTTTAATTTACCTTGGTGTAGCTACATATATATATGTATAGCATACTGGTTCTGTTTTAAGGAATCTCCTCCCTTTTTGCTAAATCTTATTTGTAGATGCATTCTAAGAATTCTAATATAAAAAAGGACATTTATTTACCATCATTAATTAGGGTGACCAGTTGAAAATTATTTGAACACATTACCATTCCTGGAAAAGTAACTATCCCTGGGGTTGGGAATCTGTATACTTGTGTTTGAAAATTACCACCTGGCCAGGCAGTGGCGCCTCATGTCTTTAATCGCAGTCCTCAGGAGGCAGAGGCAGGCGGATCCCTAAGAGTCTGAGGCCAGCCTGCTCTACAGTGTGAGTTCCAGGACAGCCAAGGCCACATACAAGAAAAAATAGCACCTGGAGAGCTGTGGAGAGTAACAGGAATCATACTGTAGTTAGGTCTCAAGGGAACTTCAAAATGTGGTTATAATTATCAGAATCAATAGAAAAAACATGGGTTAAAAAAAAAAAAAGATTGCTTTTTCTCTACCAACATAGTCAGGAATTCTCTTGGGACCTGGCCTAAGACAGCTGGAGGATAATGGACGTGACAGGGGTAAGGAACTGCCGGGTCCAATTAACATCTGGGGCCTGTAAAGTACCAGCATAAGGAGCAAAGTCATTTGCACTTGCTTAATAAAATCAGTTGAATATTTGAACGCACACTTGGGAAATATAATCAAACCTCGTGTTTGGTTAACGAGGGTATGCGATCATAAGGAGAAGCCCGAAGGGAAGAGTCTGCCAAGAATTCAGTACAGCTCAGTTCCAAAGCCATGTTCTATAGTCTTAAATATTTTCACTTTATTCCCCCATTTCATTCCTGAATCTACAAGATAATCTCCATTTAAGTGAAAACATGATGCTAATATTAGCTAATCTATAATAAAGCAACGTGTTTGGGTTAAATATTCGTTGGCCACAGGAACAGACTGAGTTTATGTTTTAGCATAGGGGTCACCGCAATTCTAGACCTCTTCCTGTATGCAGAGCTAAATGGCTCTCGGTCTGATTGAGCTATAGAAATATGTAGTGTAAATACGCCACTCTCAGAGTACATCTATGCAGGTTTCCCAGCTTGAGGTGTTCATAATGGAGCCAGTAAAAGGAACCAATTGTCTCTGCACTGGAGTCTTTACTATCTGACCTAATTATTTGACAGACGGAGTAAGCAAATTTCAGTTAGAGTTAAATTTAAATGCAGCTTTGTAGCTGGGCATGGTGGGGCACACCTTCAATCCCAGCACTCTAGAGGCAGAGGCAGGGAGATCTCTGAGTTCAAAGCCAGCCTGCTCTACAATAGTAAGTGCTTGGATAGCCGGTGTGTGACACAGTGAGAACCTGTCTGAAGAATAAATAAGAACACCATGACATCTGAGATAAGAAAACCAAAGGCACTTGGCAGGAAAAATAAACCTGGATACATGATAACTGACACACAGAGGGTTAACAAAAGTTAGAAAGTTGGGCACACCTTTGTAGAAGACCAGTGGGAAACTCCTCACTTATTCTGAAATTAAAGGACATAGATTTGAAGAAAGAAAATAAGAGAAGTGCAGTTTTGCAGAGCAATGACACGAAAATTCTGTTTGGATCATGCCAATGATTAGTTACCAATATACCCTTTTACCCTCTTCTTCTATATTAAGATTTTATTACAAAAATCAAATTATTCTTATTTTATCTGAGTGTTTTGACTACCTGTGTCTGAAAACTTCATGTGTGCAGTGTCTGAGGAGGCCAGAAGAGGGCATCAGATCTCTAGGAACTGGAATTACAGGCGTTTCTGTGCAGTCATTTGGGTGCTGGGAGGTGATACAAGAACATTATCTATCGGCCTGGTGGTAGTGGTGCAACAACCATTTAATCCCAGTACTTAGAGGCAGAGGCAGGGGGATCTCCAAGTTCAGCCTGGCTTGGTCTACTGAGTAAGTTCCAGGCCAGTCAAGACTACCTCTCGGGGGAAAAAAAAAAAGAAAGAAAAAGAAAAGGAAAAGAACCTACTCTTGATGAGGGGCCCAGGGGATGGTCTGCCCTAATCTGCCCTGAATTCATCAGACTGATAAAGTAAATGGAAGTAAGGATGCCCCAGTGTCTGTTAATGGCTGCATTGGCCTCATTCTGCACCTTCCAGTCCTGCGTCAGCACTGCATCCTGTATGTTTTCCAGGGACGTCATGAGAAGAGGAACTTTCCTGCATTGGTGTAAGACTCCCGCCCATTGATAAAGAAGGCTCATAAGCCAAGATAAGCAGATAAGCTCTGCCTCTGTTCAGTGTGTTCTCTTTGCCTGTAATTCAAAATTAAGGGCAGTATAAAGTCACTCCCCAAAATGGAAGCAGACATTACCCATGTCCTACCCTTGTCTACCAAGATCAAATGATAATGATGTTGGAAGCCATTTTTGCCTGCTTCTGTGAAAGCCTGCATGTCAGGCAGGTCAAGGCAGATCAGGGTCTGCTGGCAGACTTCCTGGCCTACTGACACATGAAATGAGAAGAGGGGATACACTTGAGGCTCAAGGCGAGGGGTTGAAAGTTCCGTTAATCTTGGTGGAAGGATCAGGAAGGCCTCAGGGATGGGAACAGGTATCCTATGTGTGTCAGCCATTGTCTGGCTAACTTGTGACTTTGTTTCCCACGGCACTGTAAAGTATAAAAAGGCCAAGAGAAGTAAACTCAAGGCGGGTGTGGTATTGACCTGCAGTCCTCCTGATTTCTAACTTTTGTCTCTGAGTCTTCTTCTGTCTTTCCTATAGTCATCATCACTCCTATCTTCAGAGGACTGTTTGACTTTGTACCAGCAGGACAAGTACAAAAACTTCCCTGAAGTCTGTGGGTCAGATACTTTGTTAACTCCCAAGAGTTATCAGTCAGGTTGGGAGACAGCTTCTGACACAATGCTTGAGGAGATGACTCTTTTTTTTTTTTTTTCTTTTATTGGATATTTTTATTTATTTACATTTCAAATGTTATCCCCTTTCCCAGATTCCCCTCCAGAACCCCCCATCCCATCCTCCCTCCCTCTGCTTCTGTGAGGATGCTTACCCACCCACTCATCCACCCACTCCCACCTCCCTGAAATGACTCTTGATATAGAAAGTTTTCTACAGCCCTCGTGTTTCATTTCTCAACACTCCACTGATCCAAATTCTGCCCTAAGGACTACCATTGGTCCGATAAATTAATATAGCTTGGCTTAAGAAAACAAATGGGTTTTAGGGAGTGTAACAGAGACTTAAGTGTAATGGTATATTAAAGCACAGAATGCCGCTATAGATTCAGAGAGGGTCGGAGCTGGGGCAGGGGTATGTTCTGGGTAGACAGAGTAATGGACCCAGGACTAGGTCAGAGGGTACTAGAAGCTGGATTTTCAAAATTCAGGGGGCAAGCCTTGACTCAGAGGAATTGGTAATATTTTTATGTTTCTGGCAAACCACACCAGATATACAGGTAGACAGAGCAAGGATTAAACGAGCTGACTGAAGAGTCCTACCAGAATCCAGTGACTGAGAGGACCAGGTTTGTACTAACCCTTGGAAAGTGATCTTGAGGACCCACAGCAGAGTCCCAAAAGATGAAACTGCAACCCTTAGTACTAGTCCCACAGAAGAAAATAACATTTCAACCACCCTACAGCTTGGTCATCTCCTAAACACCAATTACACCTCACTGAAAGAAGAAATGTGAGGTTGGAGAGACGGCTCATCAGTTACAGCATGTACTACTCTTGCCGATGTCTTGATTTGGGTTCCCAGCACCAGTGTTGGGTGGCTCTCAACAGCCGGTAACTCCAGCCAGCTCTGGGACATGACACCTCTCTGAGCTCTGATAATACATGCTGTGGTGGTTTGAATATGTTTGGCCCAGAGAGTGGCACTATTAGGAGGTGTGGTCTTGTTGGAGGAGGTGTGGCCTTGTTGGAGGAGGTGTGTGAATGTGGAGGTAGGCTTTGAGACCCTCCTCCTAACCACATGGGAGCCAGTCTTCTCCTAGCTGCCTTCAGGACAAGAGGTAGAACTCTCAGTTCCTCCAGCGCCATGTCTGCCTGGACACTGCCATGCATCCTGCCATAATGATAATGGATTGAACCTCTGAACCTGTGAACCAGCTCCAATTAAATGTTGTCTTTGGTCATGGTGTCCCTTCACAGCAATAAAATCCCTAAATGACTAAGAGTTGTAAATCTTAAAGACAATAGCAGGGATTTGAACGGAAATGCTCAACCAACAAAGTGCCGAAGATGTGCAAGCCCCAGTACAGGAACAAAAAGCAACATGGAAAACCACAGTAACTGTCTCTCTCCCACATTACGAACTCCACAGTAATGGCACTCAATGGAAATGACCTGGAAGAACTTCCAAAGAATTAAAAAGAATGAGTTAAACTCTGTTCAGACAACTCAAAGAAGATATGAATATACCTCAGAGAGTAAAACCCAAGCTGAAGGAAACAGGATAGTCCATTCAAAACAGCTGGGCAGGGTGGTGCATGCCATTAATCCCACACTCAGGAGGCAGAGGCTGGCGAGTTTCTGAGTTCAAGAACAGCCTGGAAAGGCCTCCGTGCTCATGGGCTGAAAAATTAATACCATTTAAATGGCCATTCTACCTAAAGCAATCTACAGATGCAATGCAATCCGGATAAAAATTACAGACAATTTTTTTTACAGGCATGGAAGAAACAATCTCAAAAAGTGAACCTTCAGGACAAGCCACCAGGCTGACCCCGCCTCCAGGTACAGTGTCCTATCAGATAACTGTGGTAAGATTCAGTGTGAACTTGGGGAAGGGAACATAATTTAACCCGACACTGTTCAAGAAATGTTCATTGACAAAATATCTTTCGCTCACAGAGTAACCTGAGTACGTGATTTCCTTGTTTTTCCTTCTGTCTTTTAACAGAAACTTCCTTTTCTCTCTTACTTTAGGGAGTGCACTGTAGGTTCTCATACATCTGTCTAAAGCTTGAGCCGGGTCATCTCTCTCTCTCTCTCTCTCTCTCTTCTCTCTCTCTCTCTCTCTCTCTCTCTTCCTGTAGTGCATTCGTTTGTGAGCTTTGACATATGAAGAGAAAAAGTAAACAGAGCTGAGCTTGTAGTGACTCGAGGATGGAGGGGACACAGAGGGATCAAGGAGTGGCCAAGTGTCACTGGCTCTTCCTTTTCTTTTTCTTATGTTGTGATTTGGTTGTGATTCCAGTTCTCCAGATGTAGTCTTAGTCCCATAGCTGGAGCGAACCCAAAAGGGGCCTCTCTCTTCTGGTCTCTGCTAAAATGAAGAGAATAGAACCCGGCTACCAAAAGTTCCATCCCTTGGCAGGAGGTACCAGGGTGTTCTTAGGGTGCCACCAAGTGAGTGGATTAGGAGCTTACTGAAACCACAAAGAATGAAAATAAAGATTAGCAAGCATAAGGTATGTGTGAAACGTGGAATAATTGGGGAAAATGAAGAAATAATATGTTTGAGCTGAACACTTTAGAAGCAAATATAAAATACACGGAGGGCTGGCAATACGGTTCTCTTGGTTTAGTGCACGAAGGAGTCTCTGAGTGTGCCTCTAGCACTGCATAAAACTGGGTGTGGTGTTACCTGCCTGTTACTTCACCACCTGGAGATGAAGGTAGGAGGCTCGGGAAACAAAGCAGATTTAATGTCAAGAAGACTGGGATAATGCAGAGATAGAGGAATACATTAGAACAGTGGTTCTCAACCTGAGCGTTGTGACCCCTTCAGGAGGGTCTGCATACAGATATTTACATTGCAATTCATAACAGTGGCAAATTTACAGTTATGGAGTAGCAATGAGATAATTTTACCATTGGGGGTCACCATGACAGGAGGAACTGTATTGAAGGACGCTAGCATTAGGAAGATTGAGAAGCACTGCGTTAGAAAAAAAGCCATTTGATTTTAGTTATATGACTGATAAAGATTAGTACCACTGGGCTGGGAGTGCAGCTATGTGGCTGAGTGATTGTTAGTATGCACAAGGCACTGAGTTCAAATCCCAGTACATACAACACACACACAACACCACAACACCACACACACACACACACACACACACCCCACATGCACATGGCGTGTGTGTAGCAGAATATGCTGGTTAGTTTTATTTTTGTTTGTTTGTTTATTTGACTCAAGCTGAAGTCACTTGAGAAGAGGGACCCTCGACTGAGAAAATGCCATCAGATTGGCCTGTAGGCAAGTCTGTGGCCTTTCCTTAATTGGTAATTGATGTACAGTTCCAGGACATAGTGGAAATGCTGGTTCCTGGGAAAGTCGTTCTCAGATGTATAAAAAACAACTGAGTAAGCCAAGACGAGCAACCTAGTAAACACTGTTCTTCCATGCCCTCTGCCTCAGTTCCTGCTTCCAGGCCTTCAGTTCCTGCCCTGACCTCCCTTCTTGATAGATGGTGAGCTAGAACCGAGACCAGTGACCTGAAATAAACCCTTTGTGTTGCATTTGATCATGGTGGTTATCACAGGAACAGAAATAAACTAGGGCAGAGAGTGGCTTGATGGGAGGAAGGACTTCAGTAGGAGGAAGAGATAGAAGAATGAGGGAAACTCAACCATAGTATAGTGTGTGTGTGTCTGTGTGTCTGTGTGTGTGTTTTGTGTGTGTGTGTGTCTGTGTATGTCTCTGTGTGTGAGAGTGTGTCTGTGTATGTGTATCTGTGTTTGTCTGTGTGTCTGTGTTGTCTGTGTGTGTCTGCATACATTCTGTGTGTGTGTCTATGTCTGTGTGTGTCTGTGTATGTCTCGTGTGTGAGTGTCTCTGTGTGTCTGTGTGTCTCTGTGTGTGTCTGTGTGGTAAATCTTGATTCTGCATAAGAGAATTTTGTGAGTCCAGCTTTTTTGTTTAACATGATTTCAGTGCTGCTCATTTTCTTTCACAAAAGACATAATTATATTCCTCTTCCTAGGATGTGAATGCATGCCACATTCTTATCCACACCTCTGTTGATGGGCATCTAGACTGAGTCCATGTCTTGGCTATTGTGAAGGGTGCTGCAGCAAACATGTCTGTACAATGATCTCTGTGGGAAGCTGGCTTACATTCTTTGGAGAATATACCTAACAGGCATTGCTAGATCATATGGTGTTATAGTTTTGGTTCTTTGCAAAACCCCCATACTGATCTCCCCAGTGGCTGTACCACTCCCCTCCCCTACCCCCCCCATTCCTCCAGCCATGCACATGGCTCCTGTGTCCTTCCCAGTATTTGTAGTAGTTTATTTTCTTGGGTACAGCCATTCTGTCTGGTTGAGATAGAATATCAATTTTAAAATTTTTGTTTTCCGACAGCTAAGGTTGCTCAAAGCCATCAGGAAAGAAGCCATTTGTATTCTTCCTTCTTTTTTTTAAATAGCTGTCTGTTGAATGTGTTTGGCCATTTATTGATTGGATTATTTGTCGTATGTGTGTGTGTGTGCACGAGTGCTCGCGTGTGCTCATGCACACTCAATTTCTGGAGTTCTCTATAGATTCTAGGTCTTCATCTCTTGTCAGAAGTTGGCAAAGGTAGTTTCTTTATCTTGCTTTGCTGTGTGGAAGCTTTTTAATTCCATATGATCTCATTTCTCAGTTTTTGCTATCATCTTATGAGCTATTGGAGTTCTTCTCAGAAAGCCCTTGTACGCGGACTGCCTTGAAGCACATCCCCTAGTCTCTCCTGTCAGTTTCAGTTTTGTGTTTAGGTGATCAACCCATTTCTCATCAATTTTTGAACAGATTGAAACTTAGAGAACTGGTTTCAGTTTCTGATGGATGGATATCCAGTTTCCCAGTTCATTGGCTGTTATCCAGTCCTGTGCTTTTATAAGGACCTTTGTTGAAAGAGACTGACTGGGTGGGGAGTTGACGTAGCTGGTTAAGATGATACTGCCCAGCAGTGGTGGCACACACCTTTAATCCCAGCACTTGGGAAGCAGAGGCAAGTAGGTCTCTGTGACTTCCAGGCCAGCCTGATCTACAGAGCAAATTCCAGGACAGCCAGGGCTGTTATACAGAGCAACCCCCCGTGTGCTTAGATTTTTCAAAACCTACTTTATTTAGGGTTCTCAAACTCTTTCAACCTCCTGTTAGCTCAACCAGAGGAAGGAGGAAAAAGGTTAATAGGAAAAGGGAGGTGTGAACCTGTTTAGAAGTAGTTCCTTGGGGCAATTCCACTCTTCTTTGTCAGGATACCAACAGTACAGTTCAATAGCAAACACCAACCATGAATGAGTAGCCGAGGCTTGATCCAACAGAAACAGCAGGGTTCCACTGAATCATCATATCATTTAGGATACTTTTTCTAGTTTGAGAAGAAATTGGAATTTTTATGGTGGCAATATTGAGTTATATATTGTTTTAGGTAGAGTAGCCATTTCTACAATATGAATTCCACTAACCGTTGAGCACAAGAGATCTTTCCATTTGCTAATGGTTTTCTCAATTTCTCTCTTCATGGTCTCACCATGTTCGTGGCAGGACTGGTCCACATCCTGTTATTCAAATATATGTGGATATATGTGAACACGGAGATGTAGGGACATATATCTTTCATTTTTGTTAATGACATTTTCCCCTGACATCTTCCTTTGTGAGTTTGCTGTTGGTGTAAGAAAAGTTAGCAATTTTTGGATGTTGATTTCATATCCTGCTATTTTGCTGAAAGTGTTTTTCAGGGCTACAGTCTTTATGGTCTTTTAAGTATAGAGTCATATGATCTGGAAATAACTTTTCTTTTCTTATTTGTATTTTTTTTTTTTTACTTATTTTTCTTGATCTGTAACTGTAGATAAGACTCCATGTACTGCATTGAATGAGAGTGGACATTTTTTGTGTTTCCATGGTTTTAAAGGAAATCTTCCCTATTTAGTTTAATATTGGCTTCCATTTTGTCTTATAAGCTTTTATTAAGTTTGTATTGGTTACTTTGTGACAATACACTATGACCAAGGCAAATTATTTTAAAAAGCATTCAGTTGGGTTTACAGTTTCAGCGGGTTAGAGTCCATGACCACCATGCGTGGCAGCAGGCAGGCAGGCAGGCACGGCACTGAAGCAGGCTGTGAGCTCACATCTGGATCCACAAACCGGAAGAAGCAGAAAGTGTACTGAGGATGCTTGGAGGATTTTGACCCCTCAAACTTTTCAAACTATTCCCTAATGGCCCTGTGAATTTCATTGGTGTCTGTTATAATGTCCTGTGGGGAAGGGATGGAGCCATGAGTGAATGTATGTTACTGACATGACCAGGGCAGTGTCAAGAACCTCAATGCCTCAGACCATGGGGCTGGCATGGTCTCCCCTATCTGGCTCCAGATGTTGTATGTGGAGATAATATGAACCTAGCTTTGTCCTCTCAGATGACTGCAGCCTGAGGCTGCTCTCCTACAGAGACTTCCTACCAAGATGGACTAATTTACCTCCTCATTCTTATGTATATAATACACTTGCCACTTCTTTCAGCAGTATATAGGGGTTTCTGAGCTGCTGGTGTGCTTCCATCAGCGTACACAGTCTCCCAGGTCCCAACTTTTCTGTATGCATGGCTGTAGTGTCTTCATTCCACACTGGTTCAGTCAGGTCAATCCCAAAGCCATGTGGTCATGGCTCCATCTCATTTCCCATCTCTACTTTTATTAATTTGGATATTTCCTTTCCTTTGATTAGTTTGGATAAGAGTTTGTTGGTCTTGCTTAGGTTTCCCAAAGAAGCAATTCCATTTCATTGAGTCTTTATATTCTTTTAGTGTCTGTTAATTTAATTCTTTCTCGACTATAAAAAAAACTTATCATATGTATGTGTATGGGGATATATGTGTGTGATGCAGGTGTCTATAAAGGCCAGAGACATTGGATTCCCTGGAGCTAAAGTTATAAGTAGTTGTGAACTGCCTGATATGGGTGTTAAGAATTAACCAGAGTCCTTGGAAGAGAATACATAACCGCTGAGCCTTCTCTCTAGCCTAACCTGACCATTACTTTCCACAACTAAGGCTTCTTTGGCATACTCTGGTTTTCCTAAGGCTTTGGGGTGTCTTTACACTGTTTACTTGAGATCTCTCTGACTTTCTAAATAGCGCCATAAACTTTCATTGCAATCTATGTTGTGACAGACTACCCAAAAGAGGCAATTTAAAGGGAGAAAGGAATTATTTGGGGTTTGTAGTTTAAAGGATACAGTCCTATCAGGGCAGGTAAGACAGAGTTCACAGTGGCTGTAGGTTGGCTTAAGCTTCTTTACATTTGTACAGACCAGGAAGGAAAAAGCTCGGTCAGAAACAGGACTGGGCAATAATCCTCAAAACCTGTTCCCCAGTGACTCACTTTACCCAGCAAGGCTACACACATCTTTTCTTGTTTTATTTTTTCAAGACAGAGTTTCCTTGTGTAGCCCTGGCCCCTGGCTTTCTTCAAAGAGCTCCACCTGTCTCCCAAGTGCTGGGATTAAAGGTGTTCACCACTACTGCCCAGCCAAGGCTACACCTCTTAAAGATTATACCTACCTCCATAAACAGTGCCACCATCTGCACGCCAAGACACGGTGTTCGACACGTGAGTCGTGTGAAACACTGCAGATTCAAAGAATAGCACATTAACTCTGAGAGCTGTCATGCCTGCATCCCAGTATTCTGAAAAATTGTGCTTTCATTTTATTATGTAGTGGGTTTTTTGTTGGTTTGTTTTTTTTTTTTTTTTTTTTTTTTTTTTTGCCTTTCTCAAAAAAAACCACAAAACTACTTTGTGTGTGCATGGTACATAACACACACATACACACCAAGGTACTCAGAGGATGACTTTCTAAGGGTGGTTCTTTCCATCCATTTTTATGTGGTTTCTAGGGATCAAATACAGGGTCACTGAGCACCTTTGCTCACCTGAGCTATCTCCCCAGCCCAGTCTCTGGTCTTGTTCTAGTATGATTTGTTAAAATATAGAAATCATCTTTTTCTTATATTTTTTTTTACAGTCTACAATGTGATCTGTTTTAGAGACCATTCTGTGGGCATAATTTTTTTTTTGCAACCTACTTTTAATAAGGGATCAACCTCTCCTCTGGTCCATCACCCAGTGAGGTAGTAAAGAGTAAAGTTATTAGGGTATAGAAGGGACCATGTTCAATAGTTCTTTGGGAACAAGTTTGATCTTCTTTGGCAGTAGTTCAGTTTCATAGCAAACACTAAATGCGACTTAGCAGCTGCAGACCAGTCCTCTAAGCAGGCAGATAACAGGCACGAACCAGCAGCTACAGTCCAGTGCTTTCAGCGAGCTGACATCATTGACAAACAGGCAACTGTAGTTCAATCTTGAAGAACCTCACTAACCGGCCTGAGGTGAGGCTGCTGAAGCAGCAAGCTGCCACAGGAACCTTGAGAGCAGTTCTTGGTTGAGTTTTACTCGGTGTCAGAGCTATCACAAGTTGAGCTCAACAACACTATATAAGGAGAACCAATTCATGCATGCTTTTAGCGAAGAGTAGTGAGGCGGGAGCAAACCAAACCAATGCTCAGTCCTCCTCTCTCACTGTCTGTGGGGTCATATTTACACTCCTTCCTCAAGCCTCCTTTTATGTGTCTGCTATATCCAAACATCCTTTCACTGGTGTACAAAACATCATTTGACATAACTAACTTTCCAAAGAACCAGAAATTTCCATGGCACAGTTCTATATCCAGCTAAAAAGAATGTGTATTCCATAGCTGTAGGATGGAATATTCTATAGGTATTTGTTAAGTTCATTTGATCCATAGTCCAGATTAATGCTAAAAATTTTTAGTCTGTTGGTTGGTTTTAATTTTTGGCACATATTATGTATTACAGAGAGTGGAATATTAAAATCGCCACTATTTTATGGCCCCATCTGTTCCTTACATCAGTAATGTTTGTTTTATCACATCAAAACTTGCTGAATATGTATTTGCAATCTGTGGCAGTTTGAATAGGCATAGCCCCATAAACCCCAAAACATAAATGTGTTTGTGTTTGAATGCTTGGCTCACAGAGAATTACACTATTAGGAAGTGTGGCCTTGTTGAAATAGGTATGGCCTTGTTGGAGGAAGCATGTCACTATAAGGGTCTCTTATATTCAAGCTACACTCAATGTAGCACAGAGTTCTTTTACTGCTGTGGATCAACTCTCAAGTCCTGCAGCACCATGTCTGCCTGGTGCCGCTACATTTCCTCCATGATGATAATGGACTAAACCTTTCAAATTCTAAGGCAGCCCCAATTAAATATTTTTATTTATAAAGTTGCTGTGGTCATGGTGTCTCTTCACAGCAATATAAACTCTAAGACTCTAACTAAGTTGGTACCAGAGACAGCGGTATTGCTGTGATAGGCCTGACCATGCTTTGTTTGAAGAAATGTGGATTTTGGACTTTGTATTAAGAAGTGAGTGAGATGCTTTAAAGTGGGGCTTAATGGGTCATAGTATCGAAAGCACAGAAGACAGTGGTGCTGAGGGTGATTTGCTTGAGCCAAGAGGCTTCAGAGGAGAAAAAATTTAATATGTTGCTTAGAGATCATTCTTGTGCTATGTTGATGAAGAAAAACAACAAACAAACAAACAAACAAAACACCCAAACAAAACAAAACAAAACATCTGCTTGAGGCTAAGGTGAAAAGATTTAGATTAATTAACATTGCCAAAGGAAAATCTCAAAACAGCTATATAGACTCTGTCTTGTGGTTTGCTCTTCTGAAAGTGTTTTGATTTCCATTTACTGGAGCAAGCTGAGCAAGGAAAAATTACAAAATATGTGGTTCAAGGAGAAAATGGGCACAGGAAGTAAATGGAGCTAAAATCCTGTCTTCAAGGAAATAAAACAGCTTAAAATTTAAATGTAATTAAGGGATTAGTGACTTGGGATAAGATCCCACTCAGCTAAACTTCCATCTGTGAGAACTCATGGAATTAAAGCTTAGGTCTGGGTATAGTGGTACATATGTTTAATTCCAACACTCAGGCGGCAGAGCCATGCAGACCTCTGAGTTCAAGGTCAGTCTACAGAGCAAGTTCCAGGACAGCCAAACTTGGGCAGCGAAGGAAATCATTGAAAACAGAAAGCTGGTGAAGATGTAATTGAACAAGGGGCCATGTTCTAGCCCCAGCAAGCAACAGAACTTGGCAACTTCTAGCTTTAGAGTTAAAAATAGAAGAAAGGGGTTATGGAATCTCTGTCAACAACTAAAGAAATCCATTGAGGCCAAGCATGTGGTAGCAGTGTCCCTGCATGGAGGCCCAGAAAGACCATGTTGTGGAACTGTGAAAGGCCATTGTATGAAGCTGTGAAGGTGAAGGTTGAAGCCTGTATTACTTTGGAGACCCCAAGATGTTAGACATATCAGAGTTACGGGATACCTGCTGTGGGAAAGCTGCTAACAGGGAATGGAACCAGCCCAAGAGAAATATGTATGTCGTAGTCAACAAAGCTGAAAGGAGTTGAAGATCTGCAAAACATCTTGGTATCAAACATGGAGATGCAGAGTGTGGAGTTTGCCCAGCTGGTTTCATTTGCTTTGGTCCAGTATTTCCTCACTATTGTTCCCTTTTGGAATGGTAATATATAACTTGTGCCATTGTATGTTGGAAGTATGTGATCTGTTTTTTACTTTTATTTTATAGGGGATCACACTTAAGAAATTGTATGACTCTTAGAATAGACTTTGAACTTTGGACTTTTTAAACATTGTTGAGACTGCTCTAGACTATGGGGACCTTTGAGGTCAGACTAAATGGATTTTGCATTGTATTATGGCTACAAGCCTATGGGGGCCAGGGAGTGGAATATGGTGGTTTAAATAGGTCTGGCCCTTATAGACTCGTGTTTAAATGCTTGGTCCATAGGGAGGTGCACTACTAGGAGGTATGACCTTGTTGGAGTAGGTGTGGCCTTATAGGAGGAAGTGTGTCACTGTAGGGGAGGACTTTGAAGTCTCCTATGCTCAAGCTACACTCAGTGTGGCACACAGTCTCCTATTGTCTGTGGATCAAGATGTAGAACTCTCAGCTCCTTCCTCAGCAGCATGTCTGCCTGCATGCTGCCACACTTCTCACCATGATAATGGACTGAACCTCTGAATTTGTAAGCCAACCCCAATTAAATGTTGTCTTTTACAAAAGTTGCCTTGGTCACGGTGTCTCTTCACAGCAATTGAAACCCTAACTAAGATATAATCATTATTTTTCAGACAGGGTTTCACCATGTAACCATCCATGGCTGTCCTGGAACTCACTATGTGGACCAGGATGGCACTGAACTCACAGAGATTTACCTGCCTCTGCATCCTAAATGCTGGGATTAAAGGTGTGTGCCACTATGCCCAGCCATTATATCTGTTATATGGATGGTTCTCTTTATTAATATGTAGTGACTCATGGGGTGGGAGCTGTCAGCTCACGTGCATGAGCTTGGGTCCTGTTGGGCTGTTGTGGTTCCCATGGGTCTGCCTCCCCCTGAAGCTGGAACCTCGGCTCTAGGGAGCAGAAACTCGTGAATTTGACTGAGTTCACTTCACTCATAGCCCTGGTGTGGAGAGGTCTCAGCCTGAAGTGCTAGAGGGCAGGGCTCCTGAGCAGTGGTCTCTAGGCCGAGCAGCTGACCCGGGAGACCAGTGGTCTTTGTCCTTGGGCTCTCAGATGCAGCTGGGAGCCGCAGAAGCCCTGGCAGCACCCCACAGGTAGAGACTCTTGGTTACAGCACTCGCTTGGCTGGGTCAGCTAGCTTGCTTGAGTAGGCAGTCTCTGCTGCAGGGAATATAGAGAAGTCTAATATAGTCTAAGGCCCCCTCCACAGTTCTCCATGGCAGGCCCCAAAGAAATGAGGAAGTCCATGGTTTTAAAAGGTTTATTGTCATGGCGGAAAGTGGATGAATCTGGTTGTAACCCCGTACCTCCAGAGAGGGCCTTTGGATAAATACTGTTTGTAAGGAGGAGGGTCTGGGAAGGAATATTTAATAGGCTATGCCCTCTGGCCTTTAGGTATCTCATTAATATGGAGATCTGAGTCTGAGACTGAGGCCTGTAGTCAAGCCCTCTACCTGTGCTGGGTGACACAAACCTCTTTTTGGTAGGGGCTGTAGGGGCATTGCCCTATGTGACTGATGCCCATAGGCCTCTCTGAGGGAGGGGCTGTGGAGGGCTGAAGCTAAGTGAAAGGAACCAGGGGCCCAGGAGCAAAGCCAAACACCTTCCATCCATTTAGGGTCCAGGATTCGAGGCCTGTGCTCGACCAGATGCCCAGCTGCCTCTCACAGCCCACCGCCTGCCCTCTCTCTCTCTCTCTCTCTCTCTCTCTCTCTCTCTCTCTTCTCCCCTGAATAGTTTTCCAATGAAGACTACTTCATCTGATAATAGAATGCTTGGATTCAGCTTCCATTTTTTTGGTATAATACTTTTATCCTTTACTTTTAGTCTGTAGATGTGAGGTGAGTTTTATGTGGACATCAAACAGTTGGATCTTGTTTTTAACCCAGTAATTCTTTTTGCATTTTGAGGGTTTTGCTGATCTTTAGAGATTTGTTTAAAGGCATTTGCTGATTCCTGTTGAACTCACTATGTAGATCAGACTGGCCTCAGACAATCTGCCTGCCTCTGCTTCCCAAGGACTAGGGTTAAAACAGTGTAGTTTCTGTATTCCTATATATTTTTTTTTTAAAATTGCTTTTCTTATTGGTTATTCTTATCAGTGTCTGTTCTTTTACATCACCCTATCAGCATTGAGGGTTTTCTGGTTTATGGGGTTGAGAACAATTGGTTATTTCCTAGTTCCCCTTTGCTCGTCTATTCTCTATGAAACGTTTTTCTCTATTGTGGTCTTGTGATCATGACTGTCTTTTATTCTTTTCTGTGCTTAGAATTCCTTTTTAGTATCTTTTACGGTGCCAGCTTGGTGCTCATGGACTGCCTCAGTTTGTGTTTGTCTGAAATGTTCTTATTTCTCTGTTGATTTTGAAAGATAACTTCACTAAGCACACCAATCCTCAGTTGGTGCTATTTGCTTTCTCAAAATGTATCACTTCGTGCTCTCCTCAATTTTAGTATTTCTGCTGGAATTGCCATAGTATGTGAATTGGCATTTTTCTCTTGTTGTTTTTAATGCTGGTTCCTTGTTGTGTAGTGTTAGCATTTTGACTATATGTCATGGAGAGGTTCTTCTCCAGGACTGGCCAGCTGACAGCAGGCTGGGAAGCGTGTAGACCAAGCAGTGTAGAACCATGGCTCAACATAACCTGGATACTTTCTGTTGCCTGCTGTACCTCACACCCTGGCTACCAAGAGGGATTTCTATAAGATCTTGGGAGTGCCTCAATAGAGGATATAAAAATGGCCTATAAGAATATAGTTCTGCAGCCTCACCAAAGCCCTGATGATCCTCAAACCCAGGGAAAATTCCAGAATCCAGGCTCTGATCATGAGGTTTTGTCAAATAGTGAAAAATGGAAATAGTGTGATACTCGTGGTGAGAAAGTCTTGACAAATGGTCATCAGAACTCCCATGGACACATTTTTTTTCATATTTCATTATATTTGGAGGAACCCCTTGTCTACAGCACAGAAATACTGTAAGAGGAAGTGATATCATCATAGATCTGGAAGTCACTTTGGAAGAAATGTATGGAAGAGATTTTGTGGAAGTACTGAGAAACAAGCCTGTAGTCAGACAGGCTCCTGGGAAACAAAAAATTCAACTATTGACAGGAAGGAGGTGTAAACCACACAGCTGGGCCTGGGGTGCTTCCAAATTACCCCAGAGGTGGCTTGTAGTGAGCCTCCTAACATCAAATTAGTGAATGAAGAACAAACACTAGAAGTAGAAATAGAACCTGGGGTAAATGAATAGAAACCCCTTTATTAGAGAAGCTGAGCCTCGTGGATGGGAACTCAGAGACCAATGTTTCCAAATCAAAGTTGTCAAGCACCGAATATTTGAAAAGAAAGGCATAATTAGTACACAAATGTGGTAATCTCACTAAAGCAGGTTGTGATTGACTTTGAGATGGATGTTACTTACCTGGATAATCACAAGTTACATATTTTCCAGGATTAGATTTCAGGACCAGGAGCCAAGCTATAGAAGAAAAGGGTGTAAACGTATCATTTATTTGCATGATATAATTGTCATCTTGGAAGCTTACCCAAGGTGAATAAGCTTACCCTTTCTAGTTTTTTCTGAACTCTAGCTGGCTGGTTCAACTCAAATGTTCTGGCTCAAACTCCTCTCCAAGCTGACTGATTCAATCTGGCTTCTCTCAGCTTCTCACTGAATTGCTCTGCTTGGCTTAAAACTGACTCCAGCAATTTGTTCTGATCTTCTGGTTCTTTCTTATTCTCTGGCTTTAACTACCTCTGCTGACCTGCACTGAACTGCGTGAACCCATGAACAAACTCAGCTCCAGTGCACAGCGCTCACTGCACTGACTCCCAACTGACTGTCCCAGCTCCACTGCACTGAACTCAACTGTGTTCTCTCCACTGCACTGTGCTCACTGCACTGACTCTCAACTGACTAAGCAGAACTGACTCTCTCCCTGAGCTGCTCTTAAATAGCTTTTCTCCTGAGAGTTGGGTGTATTCTATCTCTGACTTATTCTGTCAAATCTTTCTCTGATTTGTTATTTTGTCTGCCCCTCAATTAGACATCTTTTGTTGGGGGGGGGGGGTTAAAGATGTGTAACTAAAGAATTCCAGCTAGAGGATTAAAGGTTTGTACTAAAGGCATGTCTGCATTCCAGCCAGATCACAGACCTTCTAGGTTGCTGCCATGTTGCTGGATTAAAATCCCTCTAAGGGATTTCTGTCTAAGCTAAAAATCATACATATATTTGTACAAAGCCTATCACAACAGAAACAATTATCAGTCCCAGAAACTTAACAGTCCAAATGTCCTCATGAAGATCCATTGAGCCTTCATAACTGCAGTCCTGATCATCTGTCCTTCAGTGTCTGTCCATTTCTGCATAAAGGTTTTCTGTCTGACAGTCTGATGAACAATCTGTCTTTCTTCAGCTAGTCAGCTGAGCTGTCCCCATGGAGAGGGCTTAACTTTCACCATCTGCATTGCTGTCTTTCTGCATCTCTTGCTTCCTGGAGTCATGCCTTTCATGTGGAAGCTTCTCTTACTCAAATTGGGTCTTTATCAATTTTGATGGAACCCATAGTCTTTTATTACCTCTGGAAATATAGACAAAATCTTTTCCCCAACATAACACATTCCATGACTTCCATTCTGATATTAAAACATCTTTAAAATGTACAGGTTGATCTAACTTAGCAGTTTTGTTTGTTTGTTTAGCTAATCTTATTCCCAGTTTCCATTTATCAAGGTGCAATTAGATCCTTATTAATCCATACATATCAAAAGCTAGCACTTCTTACCTTTTAAATTAGACAGGTACTCACATTCTGTCTGGCTCCATGCCAGCGAGCTGAGCTTCTTACCTGCTTAAGTACCTATTAAGACTGTTAAACAATCAAGCCATATTACATAAGATGCCAATATACAGTGTCAGTTAAAATAGGTATCCGTTTTCTGAGACTGAAGAAGTATTAATCTGAGGTCCCCATTGTTTTATGAGGTCTCTTCCCCATTGGTTTATGGCTATATCTACAACATAAAGCTCTAATTGCCCTATTTGACATTCTGGCCCCACACATTTAATTTGTCTTACTTTTTCTTTTACTTGGGATAATGTTCCAATTCCAACACACTGTGTAGATACCTTCTGAAGGGGCCAATGTGGATTCTAAGATTCTCATGAGATTATAGTTACATCAGTTCCTGTCCACCAAACCTTCAATTTCAATATCATTTAATTTTAATTTTGGTCTCTAGTCATTGATAACAGTTTGCAAGAAAAAAAAATCCCTGTCTTCCAGAATCCTCTTGTTCTTTCAATTGAAGCTGCTTTACCTTTAACATATAGAAGCAGTAGAAGGTGAGCAATCCTGTCTCTAGCTTAAAACTGCATATTTTTCTTTACACAAGGCATAATTTCAATCTCTCCCTTGAAGTCTTCATCTATAATTCCTGGATGCACAACGAATCCTTGAGATGTTAGGCTACTTCTTCCTAAAATCATTCCTACTGTCTTTGGGGTAGAAGCCCATGAACTCTAGTGGGTATTTTATAGTATGAAATTTTTAGTGACAGTGTGAGATTTTTTACTTGTGGCTAAATCTAGGGCACTGCTTCCTTCTGTAGCATGCATTAGGTCTCCAATATTGAATTTAATTTTCTCTAGTTGCTCTGTAGATTGTTGTCAAAAAATATCTGTGTTGTGCTATTTGTTGCCAGGGTATAAACAAACCCCTTTTGGGAATTTCCCATAGTTACAGGATTATCTCTTTGGTAGTTTCCCATCAGGAAGGGATTCCCTCACAGATTTCCTGGTGATCTGCACTCATTTGTCTAATGCCTACCCTTACCACATCTTCTACAAATCCCAGAAGGCTGAGGTCTTCTAGAGAAGTCTCTGGGAATGCCTTGTCTACAATCCCTTATCAAATGATTTTGTCTCCCACAGATAATGCAACAGACTTTTTGGTATCTAGAATTATTGGCCATTGCTTGTTCAATTACATAGTCATTAGGGTTAATATCAGCAGTAGTTCTAATCCATTCATCCATGGGTACTGATCAAGCTTTTATAGGTCTAAGAACTTTTTTTACACTCTGCATTTGCATTTTTGAAAACTAAAGTTTACAATTAATACCTGTCTTAAATTTGGATCTGATATTGTCCTTTTCATAGTGGACGTTAATGTAGACTTATATTTTTCAAAACCTACTTTAATAAGTATACTTAAATGTTTTAATCTCCCTTCTAGCCCACTACCCACTAGAGGTAGTAGAAAGGAAAGGTTAATAGGGAAAAGGAGGATGGGGACCTGGGGACCTGTTTAGAAATAGCTCTTTAGGGCAAATCCAATCTGTGTTGTCAGGGTATCAAAAGTTGAGTTCACATGAATCAACAGTGGCAGCTGAATCCACTCACAAACTCCATTCATGAATCAGCAAACAGTTTGATCTAGAAGAAACCGAGAGGCCTAAGTCTGAGGAAGCAGCAAGAAGCTGCTGGCACACTACCAGAAGTTCTTTGGTGCATTTCTCTCTATGAAGTCACAACACTGATCAGCAAAGAGTAGCAAGGCGAATCAATGCCACACAGCGTTGTCCACTGTCTGTTTGATTATATTTTATACCCTTTCCAAACATCACATGTTCTCTCAAGTATCTGCTCTAGCAAAACATCACATGCCCCTTTTCCAGACACTTCCAGAAAAACCACATGTCTCTGTTCTCTGAAAAATATCCTCTCATGTTTCTGCTTCAGCAAAAACATCCTTACATAATACAGTTTCCAGAAAAAAAATCACATGACACAACTGAGCCTCCAGAAATTTCCACTTTGTATTATTCTATGTAAGAAATCAGTAAAAGTCTCTTTGGGGCTTTGCATAATCTTTGTGAATGACATAGACCCTTTGCCTTGTTCCTCCACCTTATCCTAAGCTGTTAAAGCTACTAAAGTATATTGCATAATAATAGAGTCATCACATTGCATCTGCTGTCTTAAATCAGCCAATTGACCTTCACCTAACAATTGATCTTTCACAGTATTAACACCTTTAGATTTATTATAATTTTCCATAATTGCAGCTTCTTCTTGCCATCATATCAGCTATTGTAATTGAAAGCCAGCTTCCAGTACAGCTGCTCCTAAATATTTTCAGTCTTGGGGGATAATCTTGTTTTGGGTAACCCAAGTATTTAACATCTACCTCACATTCCATAAGTTATTATTGTTTTTTAAGAATGTTTAAGATTTTGTATTTTAAAAGGATTTTAGACTAGTGCATTCTTTGAATTTTTACCATTTTCTGGCATTTGTTCCCAGGTAACTGAGAAAGCCAGTAGGGGTGGTTACCTTTCCTCAGTTTCATTAAGAGGTAGTACCATAGGTTCAATGGGTTGTCTATCTTGATCCTTAATTTCATTAGGTGGCTTAGTTTCACAAATAACCATTTCCTGTTCTCTTTTTTCCTCTGTCTATTGTCTCTCAAGACTTTGTATTATATCTAATTTTTCTTGCTGTACAGCTATTTTTTCAACCTTTTTTGAGAATAAATAAATAAGGATTGCAATTAAAAGTAAGGCAGTTGCAATGAGTACTGTAATGGCCTTTTTGTTTTTTTAAAAGATTTATTTTGTGTGTGTGTGTGTATGTGAGTATACTGTAGCTGTCTTCAGACACACCAGGAGAGGGTATTGGGTCCCATTACAGATGGTTGTGATCCACCATATGGTTGCTGGGAATTGAACTCAGGACCAATAGCAGTCAGTGTTTTTAACTGCTGAGCCATCTCTCCAGCCCCCTGTGATAGCCTTCCCAAATAACCTTTCTATCCCCTCAACTCCTATCCTTAGTGTTAAGGGATCTAAAATGGAGTTTTACTGCAGGAAAAGTCTGTCTATATAATTAAAATTGTCTTTTTGGGTGGTTTACTGTGATTCACTCTCTCTGAGGTTCCTCCATTGTTTCCTGTTCTGGGCTCAGGGCTCCCACTGCTTCAGAGTCTCCAAGTCTCTCTGGGAGTCCAGCCAAACTTGAAAAATTCATGCTTTCTCTGGGGACAGTCCTAGGTGAATTTCTCCTCTGTGGCTTTCTGTTAGATGTCTCCTGTCCCCTGTGACATTTCTGTCAGATGTTCTTAGCTTTCTGCAATGTTGGTGGGCTTTCTTCTTCTCTGATCAAGTTAGGCACCAGATGTAAAAGTAATTTTTATTTTCCTAATGTAGTTGTTGTCTCAGAGACTTACTGCTCACTGTAGTTCTTTCTGAACTCTGGCTGGCTGGTTCAACTCAGCTGTTCTGGTTCAAACTCCTCTCCAAGCTGACTGATTCAATCCGGCTTCCCTCAGCTTCTCACTGAATTGTTCTGCTTGGCCTCAGACTAACTCTGGAATTTGTTCTGATCTGTCTCCTTCTTGTTCTCTAGCTTCCTGTTGACCTGCACTGAACTGCATGAACCCATGAACAAACTCAGCTACACTTCACTGAACTCAACTGACAGAACTGAACTGACTTTCTCCCCGAGCTGCTCTTAAATAGCTTTTCTTCTGAGAGTTGGGCATATCCTATCTCTGATTCATTCTGTCAAACCTTTCTCTGATTTGTCATTTTGTCTGCCCCTCAGTTAGACACCATTGTTTGGGATTAAAGGTATGTACTAAAGGATTCCGGCCAGGGGTTACAGGTGTGTACTAAAGGCATGTGTGCATTCTAGCCAGATCGCAGTGACCTAGAAAGTCTTTGAATGTGTTCAGAGCAGCCATTTGCTGGATTAAAATTCCTCTATAAAGGAGAAGGGCTTCCCAACAGTGACAAGGATAAGGGCTCCTTGATAATCAATCTCAATGTGGATTTTCCAAAAGAACAGCTGATAGAAAGTGGAAGAACATATCCAGCAGCTACTCAAACAAAGATCAGTGTAGAAGGAAAAAAATGAACTGGAGGGTTATTAAAAGTGACGAAAACTAGGCTCAGTTGAAACAGGTAGGTCAATGACACTTATTATCTACAGGTATTTTTTTTTCATTATTTTCAACCTGCTAGTTTGATTTAAATTCCCCTTAATCATCATAACATGAATAATAAAAAGACTTAAGGATCTGTCTATTGCATTCAGAATGAACATCAGAAGGTTAGCTAACACTTCTCCCTTTGGGGATATAATGTCTTGTGCTGCTACCTGAGTTTCAAAAAGTCTCAAGAGAGTGCCAGAGAGAAGAAACCAGATAAGAGTTAGAGACAATTGTTAGCTATTTTAAATTGCAACGGGAGAAGTCTATTTTAAAACATACCCTAGTTTTTGATTTTGTTTTCCCTTGACTCCTGTTTCCTTTTCCTGTGAGCTGAATGGATAATCCTCCCATCAAGCAAGATACACACACAGAGAGTGCAAAAAAATAATGAGAGTCCAGTCCCAGTCCCCACTAAACACACATGGTGTCTTAGAATTTCCATTGCTATGAAGAGACACCATGACCAAGGCAACTCTTATAAAGGAAAGCGTTTAGTTGGGACTGGCTTACAGTTTCAGAAATTCAGACCATTATCATCAAGGCAGGAAGCATGGCACTATACAGGCAGGCATAGCACTGGAGAAGGAGCTGAGAATTGTGTATCTTGTTAAATCTTCTGAAGGGAACCAGAAGAAGACAGTCTCTTCCAGGCAGTTAGGAGGAGGGTCTCAAAGTCCACCCTAACAGTGTCACACTTCCTTCAACAAGGCCATACCTCCTAATCGTGTCATTCCCTGGGCCAAGCATATTCAAACCACCACACATGGTATTTAACAGCAAAGAGTTTAATGAAACTGCATAGAGACGGGGCTATATAAATTAAGGTTATGAAAGATCCTATTGTCTTTCAGAGAATGCATTTTCTCATTTCCTTTGGTAATAATAAAATCTGATATAAGTATTTTACTGTTAAAAATATAACTCTTGAGCTTGAATGTTGATTTCTTTCTCTAGACATAGGAACATGTTCATTATAATTTCATTGGATAGATTTTCTATGATTTCAGTTTAATTTAATTCATTCTTCTAGGGATGCAAGATTTTTGTTTTTGTTTTTCAAGGCAGGGTTTCTCTGTATAGCCCTGGCTGTCCTGGAACTCACTCTGTAGACCAGGCTGGCCTCGAACTCAGAAATCCGTCTGCCTCTGCCTTCCAAGTGTTGGGATTAAAGGCGTGAGACACCACTGCCCGGTGGAATGCAAGATTTTATCTCTTAATTATGTCCCAGAGATTTTAGAAATTGTGATCATACTTGCTTATTATCTTTTCATATGTATAATTTTACTTTCTGTATTGATGATTCTCCTGCATGTATGACTGTTTACCACATGTGTGCTTGATGCCCATGGAGGCCAGAAGAAGGTTTTGGATACCCCAAATCTGGAGTTACAGACAGTTATGAGCTTCTACATAGATATTGAGAATTAAATTTGGATCCTGTGAGAAACAGCCAGTGCTGTTAAGCCATCTCTCCATCTTCACATCCATTCTAAAAAAGAATGATCTATCCATTATTCATTGTTGCCCTGACTTCTTCCTTCCTTCCTTCCTTCCTTCCTTCCTTCCTTCCTTCCTTCCTTCCTCTTTTCCTTCTCCTCTTCTTTCTTTCTTCTTTCTTTCTTTTCTTTCTTTCTTTCTTTTTCTTTCTTTCTCTTTCTTTTTTTTTTGAAACAAGGTTCCTTTGTGTCTCTCTGGCTGTCCTGGAACTTGCTTTGTAAGCCAGGGATCTGCCTGTCTCTACCGCCAGAGTGCTCAGATTAAAGGTGTGCACCACCACATCCAGAATCCCGACTCTTTTTGACCAGCAAAATTATATTATATGAAGGCATCTTCTAATCTATTGTTTTATTCCAGAAATCCCAAGTGCTCAACACCACTAAGGATGAATTGGAAATGTATAATAATACATCTGAATAACAATTACAGATTGAATATATACAACAGTTATACCTAAGGCAATATATGTTACATGTTAGTGTTCTGTCCATATAACAAATATAACACAATAGCTGAGATAGTTGATGTGTAAAACGAAAATTTTCATTTCTGCTGATGGCTTCAGAGCTTCCCTGTCCAAGACTGTCCTGTTTGGGAAGTCCTATTCTTTGGGCATCTGATGGGCCTGCTAGAATAGACCCTACAGACATCTTCAAGAGCACATGCTGCAGTGACTTAAGAACCTTCCACTCAGACCCACTTCCAAAAAGTTTCACCACCTCTCAATAAAGCCATCTTTAAACAGGGACTCTTGGGGAACTTAATGGTTCATAATGCTTTGCAACTTGACAGGATCTAGAATCATCTTAGAAACAAATCTTTTGCCTTATCTGTGAGTTTGTAATTGGGTGAATGGAGGTGGAAAGACTGATGCCATAGCTATATATGAGTGACATCACTCCATGAGCTGGGGAGATTGGACTACATAAGAAATAGAAAGTGTGCCAAGCATTAGCACTCGTAACCCTCCTCCCCCCTCCTCTCCCTGCTCCCCATTCCGGTCTCCTGTCTGCAGATACAAGGTGACCAGTTGCTACAACTTGCAGCTATCATGACTTCCCTGCTATGATGGACTATACCCTGGAACTTCCAGCCTCCTTCCTCCAGGTGCAAGTAAAATAAGTAATATAGACTGACTTATCCAAACCATAGCTTGACAATATACTATTATGATAATACAGAATTGATGCAATTCTTGTTCTATAAATATTTTGTTTACAATAAAAGTCCCAATAGAAAAGCCCTTCCAGGTAATATGATATGTCTAAATATGATAAAATTCTGAAGTTAGAATTCTGGTGTTCAACCGATCTATCTATCTATCTATCTATCTATCTATCTATCTATCTATCTATCTTTCTATCTATCTCTCCTCTCTTTTTGATTTTTGAGAGAGGATTTCTCTGTAGCCATGGCAGTCCTGGAACTCACTCTGTAGGCTAGACTGGCCCCATACTCACAAAGATTCTTCTGCCTCTGACTCCCTGGTGCCTTTGTTAGAGGTATGTGCCTCTGCCACACTCCCCTTCCCCCAGCTGAATCCAGAATTCTGATACCCAGAACAAAACCATGTAAATCAGCTCCTTTACAGAATATCTGTTGACATTGCTCAGTACTTCATTCAAAAGTAAAATTGATAGAAAAAGACTGTACAAACTATTTTACATTCTGAAATACTTATATCATGCTAAATACCTCTGTCTCTTAGAACATTTGATTTTTTTACTAGTGGAATTGTAGGAAATGTCTACCTTTTTGTTTTGTCACCTGAGACACTCTATCATGGAAAAGAGCTTACCTACATCAGGGTTCTCTAGAGGAACAAAACTGACAGTGTGTGTGTGTGTGTGTATTCATGTGAGTACATATGAATACACACGCCTATAAGTCTATATAGATGTATAGAATGGCTTACAGGTTATGGTCCAATTAGTCCAACAGTAGTTGTCCACCAATGGAAGGTCTAAGAATCCATAGGTGTTCAGTCCATGAGGCTGGATGTCTCGGCTAGTCTTCAGAACACTGAAGAATCCTGAAGAAGTAAGCTCTAATCCCAGAAAAGAAATAGACTTGCCAGTGAGAGTGAGGGCAAGCAGGCTAAGAGAGCTTCTTCTTTCATGTTATTTAAATAGGCTGCCAGCAGAAGGTGTGGCCCAGATTAAAGATAGACCTTCCCACCTCAAAAAATCCAGATTAAAAGTGGGTCTTCCCAGTTCAGATGAATTAAAAAAACAAAACTAAACAAAACCAAAATAACACAAAAACAAAACCTTTCTCACAGGTGTACCTAGCTGCTTGGTTTTAGTTAAATCCAAAAGTTGACAACCAAGGATAGCGTCACAGAGCTGCAGAGCTCCGTGCTCCCATCGAATAGTAATGTGTGCTCATTAATGTACTCTCCTGCCTCCTGCTCCCTGCCACTTCTCCTGTTGACTGAGAATGGAGATTAGTACAACCGTTATGTAAAACATCATGGAGGTTCCTCAAAAAATCTAGAATGGAACCTCCTGTGACTGAGCAACCCCACTGCTGTGCAAAGGAAAGTGGCCACCGCTCTACTCCCAACTTCTAAGACATCACTTCCCAGAGGTCATGTGTGCATGAGATCGAGCGGCTCTTATCTTTCTATTTGTCCCTTAATTCACTTAAGGCGACATTCTTCAGTACAGTGAGTGGTGCTGCAGAGAGCACACTGTCCTTACTGATGCTCTGAGAGACGGACACTTCCAACACTTCCTTTTGTAGCTGTTGTGAATCTCGTGTGCTGCTGAGAACAGGGTAGTGTGGTCTCTCTGGCGCAATGGCTTCATTTCCTCTGTAGTAAGGTCATGTGGCCATTTCATTTGAAAAAATTAAAAAATTGAGTTCTTAATTTTTTCAGGCATTGGTACTAATTTTCAATTTCACCAACAGTGTGCAAAGGCTTCTCAATTTAGTCCACAGGCACTGTGTACTGTGCCAGGAAGGGTTAGATTCAGCCTCACTTGGAATTACTTAACCAGACTATATCTCTCTATCTCTATATCTATCTATCTATCTATCTATCTATCTATCTATCTATCTATCTATCATCTATCTATCTATATTTGGTTTTTTTGAGACAGGGTTTCTCTGTGTAGCCCTGGCTGTCCTGGAACTCACTCTGTAGACCAGGCTGGCCTCGAACTCAGAAATCTGCCTGCCTCTGCCTCCCAAGTGCTGGGATTAAAGGCATGTGCTACCACTGCCTGGAGACAATATTTTTTTAAAAATTTATTTATTTAATGTATGTGAATGCACTGTCACTCTCTTCAGAGACACCAGAAGAGAGCATCAGATTCTATTACAAATGGCTATCAGCCACCATGTGGTTGCTGGGAATTGAACTCAGGACCTCTGGAAGAGCAGCCAGTGCTCTTAATTGCTGAGCCATTTCCGCTGCCCCTTAACTAGACATTTTTCCCCCACCAAATTCCAGGCAGATAATCTGTCTGATAAGCGCCCCTTAAAGAGAGATTTTTAGAGTAGATCAGAAGAGATTAACCACAATTAGGAGATCACTTGCCTAGTGTAAGTGGTAGAGTGGACAGCAGCTCCCACAGGAGGCCACTTGGTCTCCTACGGCCAAGGTGGTCATCTCGGGCCTGGATGCTGCCTAGGCAGTGGTGAGACAGAGAAAATCAAGACTTACCCAGTGATCTTTCATGTGTTTCTACCACGTGCTGGTGTTGTGACTAAACCTTTCTCATGGGCCCTCTGGAGCTCTCATATTCTGAAGTTTATTTCAACTGCAGTTTGATTCCAACTAAAAGCAGACGTGGAGGGATTCTCTGATTCCAATCCAATGTAGGTACTCATTAGACAGTAAATGGAATTGATTGGAAAGTACTGAATTAATGCAATGTAGCACTTAACTACTGAAGGGTATCTGAAGCTCCTGAGAAGTGAGATTGGCCCACTGGGCAGTTCACAGCTGTAAAAACATCCATCTTTCATGGACACTCCAGGAAGGGGTGGGAAAAATAAAAGGACATTGTATATGTATGTGTCCGTGAGATTCCAATTGCTGTGACAAAAATCCCTGAGAAAAAAAAAAACAAGTTATACCAAGGAAAAATTAATTTGGATTCATGGGCTCAGAGGTTTTAGTTCAAGTTTTTGGACCTGGGGGTAGGCAGCATATTGCTGTGGGGAGCCTGTGGTTAAGCATTGGGCTACACCATGGTGATCAGAAAACAAAAAGAGGCAGAGAGGAGATGAGGTCGTAATTGCTTCCAAGAGCATGCTCCCAAATCAATAACTGTTTTTCCTTTCAGTAAGCCACACCTTCTGAAGTTTTTTCCCCCTCCCCCCGAGTCTTTTCTGGGGAGCATTTAGGATCAGAACCAGAACAATATAGGCTGGAAGGGTGTATTTAGAGAGAGGGGCTGGGGGCCTTATGGTGGTAGACTTGTCTAGCATGTACCAAGTTTGATCACAGCACTACAAAAACCCAAACCAAGAAACTCTACAAAATATTCTAGGGAAAAAAAAAACTATTCAATTTCATGTTTTTTAAACCCTTATATAATATTACAAGAAAGATTGTTTGTAGTAGGCAAGTGTTTATTTGAGGATTTACTTGGTGTATATCAAAACATTAATTGGATGCAATAGTTTTCCCTTGTGCACAAATCAATCAAAGCCTCCAGGGAGAATCTCCAGGGCTCTGTGCTCAGTAGGCAGTGCTAGCATTAGCATGTGTGCTCTGCCTGCTGTGTGTATGTGGCAGGGGACTTAGAAGAAATACCAAGGGGTTCTTTTGGATTGTGGGAACAAGTTCCCTAGAGTTTGCCTAACGAGGCTCTGAAGGGACACTTATGTCATGCATAACCAGTCTTATGCATGAGCGTACACACACACACTATGTGCGCAAGTGTGCATCTGTGTATGTGTGTGCACAGTTGTACCAATATTAATTGAAAGCTTCCAGGTGCCAAGTACTATACAATTACAATTCTTGGGAGACAGAATTAGCCAAACACAGTCTGCCTGGGCTCCAAACATTGCCCAGGGGAGAGCTTTGCAAAGTATAGATTTGAGTCACATTCCAGGTCTTCAGAGGTGAACCAAAGACCCTAAGGTGTGATTAAATTTAGCATTCGTTGTTTTACTATGCATCACTGCTTATGTGGATGTGTTTCAGAAGAAAATTACACACAATAAGACCTTGAAACAACCCCTCCCAGTTTTGAAGTAACTTTTCCATTAAAGGAAAATACATCTGGATTCATTCCATGGAGGGCTCATTAATTCTGGCACCTTGTTTCTTCCACCCCACATGGTTACTATTTTCATTTCCCTCTTGGGAGCAGAGTTCCAATCTAAAATTGCTGATAATAAGGATAATAAGCTCAGAGACGTCCTGGGGGGAGCAGATGGAAAACAGTTTCCTGGCCTCTCTCTGTTGGCTGTTGGAGAGGGAGAGGTGGGCTTTCTGAAGACTTCTGATCTAAGCACCAGGAGGCCTTTCTGGCCACTGCTCCCTCTTACACTCAGCAGTGGTTCTCAAAGAACCATCCCTGGACCAGCATCCCTGGACCAGCATCCCTGGACCAGCATCACAAGTTCCATCTGTGATGTTTGTGAGCCACCATGTGGTTGCTGGGAATTGAACTCAGGACCTTTGGAAGGGCAGTCAGTGCTCTTAACTGCTGAGCCATCTCTCCAGCCCATCATTAGATCTTTTAATTTCTATATATTTTAAAATCTTCCTTTAGTAGCGGTAATATCTAGGATATCTTTGAGTCTGATACTGTAGACTACCTTGTATTTTCACAAAGGAAACAGTTGCTATTTTACTCTTTTGGTATACATTGTTATGGGTTTTTTTTTTTTTAATTCTTGTTTTTGTTGTTAGAGTGGTATGCAGACCAACGTATAGCTGTACATGTGAGGTAAGCTATTTAGCTCTGAGGTACATCCTCGATACCCCGCCCCATTTGAAAATTGCATTTGAGGGCAGTGAAAAGGCTTAGACAGCAAGACTGCTGGTTGCCAAACCTGATGACCTGAATTCAATCTCCAGAGCAACATGGTGGAAGGAGTGAACAGACTTCTGAAAATTGTCCTTTGACTTTGAATAACATACTGGGACATGTTCCCTACCCCAGCTCCCCACCAAATAGATAAGCAAATATAAATAAAAACTACTTTGAGGCAGGGTCTCACTATATAGTCCAGACTATATATAGGCTAGCCTGAGACCTGCAACTGTCCTGCCTTAACCTCCAGAGTAGTTGGAATTGCAGGCATTTGCCACCACATCAAGCACTTTTTACAATTTTTTTCAGCATTGGGATTGAATCTTGATACTGTAGTTTTTTTATTGAATACCCAGCAACATTTTGTATGTGAAATGAAACAAAATTAAGAAAATAGTACTTGCCCCTGGAAACGAGCACGTCTCTCCACAGGTGCGCAGGACAGTAGACTGAGTCCCTCTCATTAAAAGGTGTGCTGGAATGAGATTTGGCCAGGATTGCCTTCATTGAACCAGAGCATCCCAGTTCCCTTATGAAGCCTTGTGCGTAGGGCCGTGTCTGGATGTCTCAACACTCCTGTTCCGTGGAGTTCAGGCTTCCCATGTGCATGCGGACGTATGCCTCTCTGTCAGCAAGAGGCATACAGCTAGTACTTTGACAATTGCTGTTTTCACTAGGGTGAAGGGAGCAGAAGCAAAGGCCAGAAGAGGGCATTGGCTCTCAACCGTGTGTAACTTCACTTCCGTGGGATCTACTGTGTGGATGCTGGAAATTAAACTCTGGTCCTCTCGAAGAGCGTCCAGTGCTCTTAACTGTTGAATCGGCTCTCCAAGCCTATAAAACATATTTCTGATTTTAATTTTTCTTTTGATGTTTGAGATAGAGTCTTACTATGTATGTAGCCCAAGCTGACCTTGAACTTGAAATCTTTCCCCCTCAGCCTTCTGAATGCTGGGATTATATGTATGGGTACCATACTTGGCCTAAGAAGCATTTTAAAAATTATTGTTATCAAAAAGAGTTTTATTTTACATTTACTTATTTGTAACGGAAGATATTTAGAAAAATCCACGGTGTGGGTCCCCTAGCTAATCAGCTGGGCGGCTCTGCTTAGCTCCGTCCGCCATGTTCCTCACTAGAAGCAGCCAGAAGCCAAGCGCGCCACAGCTAGAAGCAGCCACTGGCGCCACAACTAGACCCATGAGACGCCAGTGTGGTGGCTGACTCTGCCACCCCACCATGCTGTCCCCACAAAGCTGGGCTGAGCCACAGACAATACCCGCCATCCTTGCGGTATCCAGTCGAATGAAGACTCTTAATGCTTAAAGATTATTCAAAAGATTTATATATTTGAAAATGTTCAATTAACAAGATGCCCACACAATTAGAGTTTTTCACAATATTTAACCTTAAGATATAAATTGTTACCCAGGACTGTCCTGGGCCCGTGGTTCTCCATGGCTCCTACATCTCTCCTTTCCTTCTAGCTCCTCCTGTTCCTCTCCTGACTCCTCCCAACTCCTCACGCTGGCTACTTTTCATACTGGCCAATCACTGAGCTCCACTGCAAATACAATGTAGCAGTAGCAGGAAATTACCCTGCTACACTTTTTATTGTGTGTGCTACACACATGCACATAGACAAAGATGAGCACATGGAGGCCAGAGGACAAGCTTTGGGAGTTGTTCCTCTCCCTCTACCATGTGGGTTCAGGGATTAAACTCAGGTCATCAGGATTGATGGTAAGCTCCCGTATCTACCGGGCCATCTCCCCAGCCAGACAAGCATTATCTTTTGATGGTTGCATAGTACTGCTTTATGTTAAAATGACAGCTTATTCAACCAAACCTGTAATATTGGGCACTGTGTAGACTGAATGTTGTATTTTCTGGGAATCTCACTCCAACTTGTTTCCTCTGGGTAATGGTCTCTGCTTTCTTTGGGGAGTTTCCCTTGCTAGCTTTATGGGTGTCTAGCTAGGTTGCCAATCCTGGTGTCCTATCAGTCTGGCCTTGGGATGAGTGGGAGGCACAGGCCCTGCTGAGCACAGCACGTTGGCTGTCAGGACTCTCATTGTGATGGTGGTGAGTCATTGTGAGAATGCTGGGATTCAAATGACTGATTCGAAGTGAAGCAAGTGGGAGTTGGAGCCACAGAACTGGAAGAGTGAGCATGGAGGGTCCATCAGCAATCTTCTTTACCCTTGAAGGCAAGTCTGAGTGTGTAACAAAGAGTCTGGCCTGAGAGTGGGGACTCTGAAGACAACCTGACAACCTAAACCCAGCTCATAAATAGTCTTCCATAGTTCTGGTTCTTTCTATTCTTTCTTCATGTCCAAAGTGCCTAGTTTCCAGAAGCCTTTTTTGTTTAAGTTGCTTTGCTATGGCTCAGACGTTGGACCAGGAAAATATCCTCACTGAGTTATATAGCCCATACAACCTGTATTATAAAGAACACAGAAGAAATGAAGTGGCTGTGTCTCCTCCTGCCTCCCCCAGTAAGATGTGTTCCCAGACTAGGAGATGCAGAGGCAAAGAACATGCACATCTTAAAGACTTTTGCTGCATGTGACCAAATTGTTCGCAGCAGGCTATAGGATGTATTCTTTTCTCCAGACCTACGTATGTCCCTATTTCCACATAGTCACACTGATACTAAGAAACATTGACACTTTAAAAACTCCAAACTAGGGGTTGAAAATGGAACTAGCTTAGTTGATAGTGTGCTTGCTTAACATGTACAGACTCCTGGATTGGATGGCCAGAAACACGTAAACCAGACATCTTGAAGGAAAAACAGATGTTCGTAATTTAATAGAGAACCATTGCTTTTCTTTCTCCTTCCCTTTCTCTCTTGATATCTATCTTTCTCTGTCTCTGTCTCTCTCTCTCCCCTTTCTTTCTTTTCTTTCCTTTTCCTTTTTCAGACTGGATGTCGTAGTCCATTGCTTCAAATTTTAAATTCAGTCAAGGCTGGCAAATTTCTGACCCTCCTGCCTATCCCTCCAAGTGCTGGGCTTTGCGGCATGAGCCACCACCCAAGGCTCCATTTGACACCCTGCACTGATGGGGTGTCTGTGTTCCCCCAGTGTGCTGAACAGAATGATGCAAAGGTGAAGGAGATCAAGGGAGAATGTGAATTTGAAATGAACAGAGAAATGAAAGGAGTACAGGATGTGTTCTGCGGCTTGTCTTCCGGGGACACTCAGCCTCTCCCAAAACTAGTGTTGAGGACTGGCTGGACCACGAGGAATGCTCTAAAGAGTCGAGGACCAGTGGCTCTGCCCTGCTCTGCCAGCCTGGGTGTTTAGGATTTAGGGCGGGAGGGCATCAGAATTCCTGATTCCTGATCCTGGGGACTCTGGCTCATTCACAGAGATGCAGGCCCCACTCCAACTGGAAACACCGGTCCTGGTGGTGGCGGCAGGCTCTTTCTCTGAGTCAGGGTTGTCAGAGCCGGCTGGAGGCCAATGGCTTTCTTTTTTTGCCTGTCTTTCTTAAGCATAAACAAGGGAAGACAAACCCACAGTTTAGAGCTGGGCATTGAGACAGGGGCTGTGTGTCTCTTTCTCCTTTACTATAAAAAAAATAAGGCTCATGAAGGCAGGGTCTTACTCAGCCTAGCTCAATGTTGGATGCTTCTAAAGGAAGAGATTGGCTTTTTATTGATGAATGAATCACTGCTGCTCTGATTTTTTTCCTCTTAGTAGAAAAAAGTACTTGGTAACAATACCGGCCCAGCTGGCCTTTCTCTCTACTCAGAAGGTTCGTTTGGATCTGAGCCCTGGGAACTGTGATGTAAAATTCACTATTACCCTGGAGATCACACGATACAGAAATTGCTAGAACAGTTTGGATTGAAGAAGAACTTCCACTGTACCTCATATTCAAAGAGAGAAAAAAGTAAGACTAGACCGTAAAACTAATCCCTCTCTTCCAGGTCTCTTCCCAGGCTGCTCCATAGTCTGACTTCAAATATGATTCCTGCTACAGAGCGCTTCAGCTGGGTTTTTGATTTTGTCTCCTTAAACTTCAGTTCCGGGTGGGAGCTTACCCACAATTCCCTTGCCCTTGAATCTCTTTCAGTTCATCCCTAACCTCTAATTCTGCTTTTCTTCTTTGGGTGTTGTCATTTTTTCTATTCCTTTATTTTCTTTATTCACTTTACAACCTGATTGCAGGCCCCCTCCCTCCTCCCTTCCCAGTCCCATCCTCACATTCCTTCCTTCATCCACCCTCCTCTTCTCCTCAGAGAAGAGGTGCCCCCAATGGGTACCATCCCACCCTGGCAGATCAAGCCTTGGCAGGACTAAACACTTCCTCTCCCACTGAGACCAGAAAAGACAGCCTAGATAGGGGAAAGAAATCCAAAGGCAGGACAGTCCCCTCCCACTCCAATTGTTAGGGGACCCACATGAAGACCAAACTGCATATCTGCTACATATGTATAGGGAGCCTAGGTCCATCCCATGCATGCTTTTGGTTGGTGATTGAGTCTTTGTGGGCCCCCATGGGCCCAGGTTAGTTTACTCTGTAGGCCTTCTCATCGTGTCCTTGACCCCGTCATCCCCCTCAATCCAATCCTTTCCCCTATTATTTCACAAGACTCTCTGAGCTCCACCTATTGTTTGGCTATGGGTCTCTGCATTGGTTTCTATCAGCTGCGAGATGAAGCCTCTCAGAAGACAGTAATGCTAGTATCCTGTCTGTAAACATGGCAGAGTATCCTTAATAATGTGAGGATTTGACTCTCTCCCATGGGTGGGGCTCAATTTGGGCCAGTCATTGGTTGGCCATTCCCTCAATCCCTGCTCCATCTTTATCCCTGCAAATCCTGTAGGCAGGACAAATTCTGAACCAAAGGTTTTGTGGGTATGTTGGTCTCCTTTCCTCCACTGGAAGTTTCGCCTGACTACAGGAGGTGGCTACCTCAGGCCACCTGCTGATAGGAGTCTAAGCAGGGTCACCCCATATCTCCCAGGAGCCTCCCCTGTCCCAGGTCTCTGGTTTGTCCCAGAGATGCCTTCCCCATCACTGGTTTCCATTCTCTCTCCCAGCTCTCCCTACACCTGATCCCCACCTCCATTCTTCTCCTACCTCTCGCCTCCCAACCAGTTCCCTCTCTCCATCCACTTCACATAACTATTTTATTTCCCCTTCTGAGTCAGATTCCAGCATCCTCCCTTAGGTCTTCTTCGTTACTTAGTTTCTTTGGGTCTGTGGATTGTATCATGGATATCCTGTACTTTATGGCTAATAATATCCATTTATAAGTGAGTACATACTATTCATGTCTTTCTGGGTCTGGATTACCTCACTCAGGATGATATGTTCTAGTTCTATTCATTTGTCTGTAATTATTCACTGATGATATGATAGCATACATAAGTGATCTCCAAAATTCTACCAGAGAACTCCTACTGCTGATAAACCCTTCAGCAAAAGGACTGGATACAAAATTAACTCAAAGAAAAATTGGTGGTAGCCCTCCTTTACACAAATGATAAATGAGCTGAGAAAGAAATTAGGGAAACAACACCCTTCACAATAGCCACAAATAATATAAAATATCTTTGAGTAACTCTAACAAAGCAAGTGAAAGACATGTACGACAAGAACTTCAAGTCTTTCAAGAAAGAAACTGAAGAAGATCTCAGAAGATGGAAAGATCTCCCATGCTCATGGATAGGTAGGATTAACATGGTTAAAATGGCCTTTTTACCAAAAGTAATCTACAGATTCAATACAATTCCCATCAAAATTTCAACTCAATTCTTACAGACCTTGAAAGAGCAATTCTTAACTTTACATGGAAAAACAAAAACAAAAAAACCCCAGGATAGCTAAAATAATCTTGAACAATAAAAGAACTTCTGGAGTTATCACCATTCCTGATCTCAAGCTGTACTACAGAGCAATAGTGATAAACAACAACAAAACAAAACAAAACAAACAAACAAACATGGGATTGGCATAAAAACAGACAGGTTAATCAATGGAATAGAATTAAAGACCCAGAAGACTACAGACAATTGATTTTTGACAAAGAAGCCAAAACCAAACAATGGACAACAGAAAGCATCTTCAACAAATGGTGCTGGTCTAACTGGATATCTGCATGTAGAAGAATGCAAACAGACCCATACTTATCATTCTGCACAAAACTCAAGTCCAAGTGGATCAGAGACATCAACATGAAGCCTAAATCTAATTGAAGAGAAAGTGGGGAATAACCTTGAACACATTGGTGCAGGGGACAACTTCCTGAACAGAACACCAACAACTCAGGCACTTAAGATCAAGTGTTGTCTTAATACTCTTTCTACCTCCGTTTGACTTAGTTCTCACCATCTGTTCTCTCATTGCTGGGTCAAGACTGTTGATTATGTCCCCCAGTATCCCTACTCTTCTCTAGGGTTCTCCTCTTCTGCCCAGGTCCCTCCACCTGCTGGTGGCATGGAGGGTGTGGCTGTCATTTGTGTGTCAGGAGTTGGAAACAACCTCAGCTTCAGGAGGAGAAAAAAGTTCTAATTCAGAGGCAAGGGAATAGCATGTTTGTACAGACTGACAAACTAGTCTACACCCAGGCCAGTAGGGTAAGGCGTGCTTGCGTGTGTGAGTGCGTGCACACCTAAGGACAGACAAGGCCAGGGAAATGGCAGTACACAGTGATGGAGATTTGTGGATTGGATAGCAGGCTTACAGTATTTGGAGGGAGACGCAGGAAATTGAGGGGATGAAGTTTTCTGGCTTGATTGTGAGTCTTACTTTAGTAAGCATATGAGCGGAGTTGCTGGTGCTTCCTGTGTCTAACACAAAAGTACGATATCTCCCAGAGGTGACGTATCACCTGTAGTTGGGTTAATGTTTCTTATGGGTGAGAACGTGTCTAGTGTTTGGCTGGAACCCCGTTCTTTTGTTCATTTTTATTTTGCAAGGCATTTCACTCTGAGGTCTCACACTCAGGAGCCCTGGAGGGAAACTGAGAAACTGTGGGCTTCATCTTTCTCTCACATTAAAAAATAAAACAACCTCCCCTCTCCACAGCCTAATGGGTTTTCCTGACTCAGAAATGTGTGTGAGGAAATAAAACAGGCAGAGGGAGATTCTGGGAGGGGAAACCCGCTTTGCTAAGGATGCCCGCTTCTTTTCTAGTGTTTTCAGTTATCACTATGAGCAGCAACCTCATTCCAGTGGAGGACAAGGTAAGAAATCAGTCCAGAAGAGGGAAAGGTGCTCAAACGGCGGAGAATGTAGAGAAGGGCTGCGGGGATGAGGGCTGTAGAACTCGTGTAGGAAGGAGTACTAGCCTCAGGCACCACACCCCAAACTGGAAGCCGTGTTAATGTGGGAAGCCGCTTAGGTGGGAAGCCAGGTTTCAGCCTTACATCCACAAGTCAGTTAGGGTAACATTCCCAAAAGGTGGCTGCATCTGCTTATGTTTAAAAAGACCCGTTGGGCTGAGAGATGGCTCAGTGGTTGAGAGGCATTGCTGCTGTTCCAGAAGACCGGCGTTCAATTCCCACCCCTCACTTGGCAGCTCACAGCCATCTGTAACTTCAGTCCCAGGTGATTCGACACACACTTCTGACCTCGGCAGGCACTGCGTGAGCCTGATTCATGAATGATGTGTGCATACACCTATATGCAGGCAAAATTTCATACACATAAAATAAAATAAATCTAATTTTCTCAAGAACTGCCAGATTGATTTCCAAAGTGGTGTTACCAGTTTGCAGTCCCACCAGCAATGGAGGAGTGTTCCTCTCTCTCCACATCCTCACCAGCATTCGCTGTCACCTGAGTTTTTGACCTTAGCCATTCTGACTGGTGTGAGGTGGAATCCATGGTTGGTTTGATTTGCACTTCCCTGATGACTAAGGATGCTGAACATTTCTTTAAGTGCTTCTCAACCATTCGAGATTCCTCAGTTGAGAATTTTCTGTTTAGCTCTGTACCCCATTTTTAATAGGGTTATTTGGCTCTCAGGAATCTAACTTCTTGAGTTCTTTGTGTATTTAGTATATAAAGTTGGAAATAGTTCTATTTGAAGACCCAGCTATACCACTGGGCATATATCCAAAAGATGCTCCAACATATAACAAGGATATATGCTCCACTATGTTCATAGCAGCCTTATTTATAATAGCCAGAAGCTATAAAGAACCCAGATGTCCTTCAACAGAGGAATGGATATAGAAAATGTGGTATATTTACACAATGGAGTACTACTCAGCTATTAAAAACAATGACTTCATGAAATTCACATCCATTCAAATGGATGGAACTAGAAAATATCATCCTGAGTGAGTTAACCCAAACACAAAAGAACACACATGGTATGTACTCACTGATAAGTGGATATTAGCCCTAAAGCTCACATTGCCCACGTTGCAGCCCACAGACCATATGGAGCTTAGACAGAAGGAAGACCAGGGTGTGGATGCTTCAGTCCTGCATTGAGGAGGGAACAGGATGATCATGGGAAGTAGAGGGAGGGGAGGACCTAGGAGAGAGAAAGGAGGGGAGGAAATAAGAGGGGCAGTATCAGGTACTGGAGGGGATGCGAGAGAGGTACAGAGGGTCAGGAAATGGAATAAAAATATGTAGCAGTGGAGGATGAGGAACTGAGGGTAGCCACTGGAGGATCCCAGACACCAGGGAAGCTAGAGCCTCCCAGGACTTGACAGGGATGACTTTAGCTGAAATGCACAGTGAAGGGGAGATAGAACCTGAGAGACCACCTCCAGTAGTAGAAATGGCCCCCAGTCGAGGGATGAGGCCACACACCCATCTCAAAGTTTTTAACCCAGAAATGTTCCTGTTCAAAGGAAAGACAGGAACAAAAAATGGAGCAGAGACTGAAGGAAGGACCGTCCAGGGACCGACCACCTGGGGGATCTATCCTGTCTGCAGACACCAAACCCCAACACTGTTGCTGTTGCCAAGAGGCGCTTGCTGACAGGAACCCAATGTGGCTGTTCCTTGGGAGGTTCTGCCAGCAACTGACCAATCAGATGTGGATGCTTGAAGCCAACCATCAGACTGGGCTCCGGGACCCTGGTGAGGGGGCTGGCAGAAGGACTGGAGGAGTGGAGAGGGATTGCAACCCCATTGGAAGAATAATGTTGACTGGCTGGGCCACCCAGTGCTCCCAGGGACTAGAACACCAACCAAGGAATGCTGTACAAGGAGGGATCCACGCCTCCAGACACATATGTAGCAGAGGATGGCCTTGTCTGGCATCAATGAGAGGAGAGGCCCTTGGTCCTGTGAAGGTTTGATGCCCCTGCTGGAGCAGTGGGGTGGGAGATGGTGGGTGGGAGAACACTCTCACAGAGGCAAAAGGGAAAGGGCAGGCAGATGTGAGATGGGATTATTTATGGAGGGTTAGCCAGGAAGGGGGATATCATTTGAGATGTAAACAAATGGAATGAATGATTAGATAAATAAATAAATAAATCTAAACAAAAAATCTAAAGACTTTCTCTTCAGGAATAATAATTTGGCTTTGCAGTTCAAATGTTAAGACATGTAGTTCAGGGTTGGTGAGATGACTCAGCGGTTAAGAGCACTGACTACTCTTCCAGAGGTCATGAGTATGTGAATACACTGTTCCTATCTTCAGACACACCAGAAGAGGGCATCAGATCCCATTACAAATGGTTGCGAACCATCATGTGGTTGCTGGGATTTGAACTCATGACCATTTGGGTGTCTGAAGATAGCTACAGTGTACTTTGGGCCGGAGAGCAGAGCTGGAGCAAGTGGGGCCCAAAGCGAGTGGGGGGCAAAAGGAGAAGGGGACTGGAGCGAGCAGAGCAAGAGAGAGAAAGAAAGGGGGAAAAAAGACATGTAGTTCAGTGGTTGGGAGAGAAAGAAGAGGGTTTACTTATTAAAAGAAAAAATAAGAGTATGCACTTCTACTTTCTTATAAAAATTAAGAGGCAATGCCTCTTAATTAAAGGTTGTAAATGCCTTTAATACCAACACTCAGGAGACAGAGGCAAGCAGATATCTGAGTTCGAGGCCAGCCTGGTCTTCATATTGAGTTTCAGGACAGCCAGGGCTACACAGAGAAACCCTGTCTTGAAAAACAAACAACAAACAAACAAAAAACCCAAATAAACAAAATTAAGAGGCAAGATAATAAATAAGATAATTCATAAAGTAGTCAGCTTTCTTCTGGCAACATTAAATGTGGAAAATAAAAAGTATGGTAACTAGGCAAATATACTTCAATATTCCTCGAACTCAGTCCTTAACATTTTGCCTTTTCCTAAAACCTATATTTTTTGTGTTGCTGGAGATAGAACCAAGGCTGACCCATGATAGGCAAGCACTCCCCCAGAGTCACATGCTGATCGTAACTTTTTATAATGGGTTTGATCTTATTCTGGGAAAGTTGTGGTTTTTACATGCTTTGGTCCTTACCTATTGGATGCTCCACTGTAGTCTTCCTGTTTGTTAGAGTGGAACTTAAATACAGGACGGGCATTTTTTTCTGTTTTCTGTCTCCATGAGGTTCCTTTCCCTGTGTGCTTGTTACTGGCTGGCATCCATAATTACGTTGTTTCCCAACTTAGAGTCTTTTAGCTTCTCTTTCCTATCACCTGTATCTCTTCTTTAGCAGAGTTTGATAACACTATTGGGTTTTGATTTCAAAACTACAGGGGCAGTCTCAGCCAGTGCTTAGACTCTACTGCCCCCTGCAGGTTGATCATTAGCTACCTCTGTTAGACTTTCCTCTGCCTAGATTGTTTAAAGGGTTGTGGGCTTTATTTTAAGGCTTGATTTCTCTTCTAAAAGGATTTCCCCTCCATATTCCACTTACACAGGTCTAGAACTGACATTAACAAAAGGAATTTTACCAAGAAGCCAAAGGAATAAAGGACAAGTTTAAAGAACACAGTAATTTCATACTTGGGACAAGACAGGAGAATGAGTTCAAGGCTACCTACTGAGTTGAAGACAGCCCGAGCAGCGTGAGATGCCATCTCACTCCTCCACTGTCAAATAATAAAGAACACAGTATTTTACACTCAGACCTCCACCTTCAAATAATAAAGAACACAGTATTTTACACTCAGACCTCCACCTTCAAATAATAAAGAACACAGTATTTTACACTCAGAGCACTAGAATGGGCCAGTGAGATGGCTCAGTGAATAAATGTGCTTGCTGCCAAGTCTGATGACCCAAGTTCCTCAGTCCATGGGGCACACGAGTGAAAGGAGAGAACCAACTTCTGAAAGCTGTCCTCTGAGATACACACACACCCCACACACTATACACACTCACACACATACAATGCATGCACACATACCACATTCATATTATACACACACACATACATACACACACACATAAACACACACACATACACACAAAGTATACACACACATACAAGCACACACACACATAACACACATATGTACCAGACACATACAAGCACACACACAGACACACAGACACACACAGACACACACACACACACACACACACACACACACACACTATAAATAAGTAAATACAATAAAATATGGCCAAGATGAATTGATGACTCTCCATTCAGTACCTCCCAGCCACTTCCGGCTAACTGGCCTCTTTCCCAACCCTTGACCTCTGTGTTAAGAAAGTACTTTGTTTTCTGATCATCTTTGTCTAGATCCTGAGGCTTTGCATAGTGATAAAAGTGATATTTGTCTCCTGGTTATCTAAATATCTTCAGGTCTGTGGGAAACTTATGTCACTTTGCTCTTAGCTCTTGGCCCTTAAGTTTTTATTTAAATTACATTTTTAGGTGTATACACGTGAAAGCCATGACGTACATGTGGAGGTCAAAAGACAACCTGCAAGAGTCAGCTCTCTCTTTCCACCTTGAGGGTGCTGGGGATTGAACCCAGGTCCTAGGCTTGGCATCTACTGACTCATCCTGCTGGCCCCTTGTTGGGTTCTTGAAAACTTGCTATAATCCCTTCCTTATGTCATGTGTGTTCATGTCTAGGGAGGGTTAGAATTACATGGTAACTTCCCAATAATCAAAGGTGTGCATTGTTTTGATTCCATCCCATTTTGGGGGAGTTAGATACAAACTAGTTTCCTCTTCGGAATGACTGTGCTTTCTCTGAGCCTGTAACTACAAACATACGGTGTCAACACTCATTTACCAACCACCTTTAGACAACACTGTACAAGATCTTTTAGTAGGCTACTTTTAAACTTAAAATTATTTTAGCATGAGTGAAAGCAAGGTCCCTCCTGTCCACAGGCTTCCAGGTGTCAAAGGAAGGTGTCAAGGGATGATTTGCTCCCGAGGGAAGGTTTAAAGTGTAGGAGTCCGGGATGCTAACGTTTTCCTTCGGAGAGTGGAATCACATTTTTCAAACCTTTTTAGATTTATAACCCTCTGAGAAAACCTCTCTCTTTCTCTACTGGATGAGTCTTTGACCTCAGTGTTAACTCTTCTTGGGGCACAGAACAACCAGGTAGAGGAGATCTATGGCTGGAGGGAAAGGAGGATTTCCCTGTGCGGTTGTGCTTGCAGTGAACCAACCTGTGCTCTGGCTTCTGTTTTCAGTCCTTCACGGGGGGAGCTGAAGGTAAGCGGAAGCTGCTCTTCTCCCTGGGGGCAAAACATGGATGCGAGCTTGGTGCCAAGTTAAAGGCACATTCATCATGGCTCAGAATTTCAGAACTCTACCCCAGCACCAGGAAGCCACAGGTCCACCCACGCATGCTCTTCCCATGGTCTTAAGTCCACTGAGATGGAAACCTCTGTAGCTAAGGACACCAGGCTCTGCTATGACCGTACTCATCTCTGGTTCTGGTGACATGCCTGTGCACTGTGTACTTACCTAGACGTGTTGTCTGTGTCAGGTAAAATAACACCTTTCGTCATAGAAACTCGGTAGCTCAGCAGCTCAAATCCCTTTGAGAAATGTCTCAAAGTGTGAGACGACTGTACCTCACTTTTTTTTTTTTTTTAGAATTACTCAGATTTTAGGCAATTTACAACCAATTCCCTCAGCCCTGGATCTCCTGAAGGACTAAACACAGTAAACACTCCTGGAAAGTGGGACTTTCAGACCTGTCTACTTTCTGAAGCCAATAATAATGTTTACAAGAACTCAAAGACCCCCTTTCTCTTGAATGAGACTAGATTTACAATAATAAAATAAAAAAATCATACAGGGAGCTATTTTTTATAAATAATCTTTATTATTTTCGTGTCTTTGAAGGCCAAAGGTGGGCATTGGATCCCCTGGGAATGGAGTTAAAGATGGCCATGAGCTACTTATCAGTGCTGGGAATCGAACCCAGATCCTCTGGGAGAGTAACCAGTGATCTTATCTGCAGAGCCATCTCTCCAAACCCTACCTCTTTTTCTTGGATCCAAGCCTGAGGAGCAATGGGTAGAATTAGTTCCCTGCTTTTATCACAGAGAGCAGGAAGCCACAGATCCAGCCATGTTGTGAACTTTCTCTTTATTGGACACAGCACCCAAACAACAGGATTGTACAGTCGCTGGGAGAGACATCCCAGCATGGCATTGTAGACTTATCCTTTCTACTGGCACCAGAGGCAGCTCTGGGCATCTTGACAGTGGCAGTGGCTGAGGGCAAGGCCTTTGGCACCTTCATTGTGGAGAAATATGGGAGGTGGGGAACGAACAAGTCAAAGCCTTAGGCACGGTCTTGATACAAAATCAGCAAAAGAATCAAGGGGAGGGGGTTGTTCATTCATGTTTTTAGCCAGCGCCGAGTGCAACGTCAGGAACACTGTTTAAACAACTCCATCAATTAACTTGCTACTTGAATTACCACTGTTTCTACACTCCTCTATTAAGTGGCTATGCCAGGATCTCTGTGCTTCCTTCTGTTCTCTATTGTTGCCTAAGTTCAAGGTAGAAGTGTTGGAACTAAAGCAATTACTGACAATGGAGGGATTCTTCTTTGTGAAAATATGTTGCAGATAAGTTCCAGAGCTCTGGTCCTGATGGGGATGAAGGCTTTATTAATAGAGGCCTCGGGCAAGTGTGCGGGGAGGGGTTACACGGGTGATTGGATGCCGCCTGGAGACTTGAGTCATGGAGGAAGCTTATAACCGCCCGTGTGCTCCCACTCTCCATTATCAACTTAGTCAGGCTTATGGATTTAATTTCTACTCTGCATGGCGTACCACATTGATATCCCTGGGGAGATGAATGACAGGAACGTTGGGTCTGGTGGCGCAGACCAGTAGCGATGGGGGCTGAGGCAGAAAGAATAAAAGTTCAAGGTCTTTCAGGGCTGTGGAGAAATTTTAAGGCCCATGTCCACCTTCGACCTCACTGCATTAATACTGTGGCTTTGGTGGTGGAGGAAGGGACAGATAGGAGGGGTGATGCTTGAGTCATAAAGCAATGACATAAAGAAGTGCCCAGAGGTGGCATGTACCTTTAATCCCAGCACCAAGAAAGGAAAGGAAAGGAGAAGGGAAGGAAGGAGAGGGGAGTAGAAGGAAGGAGAGGGGAGGAGAGGGGAGGGAAGGAAAGAAAAGAAAAGGGAAGAAAAGGAAAGGGGAGAGGAAAGAAGGAAGGAAAGAGAAAGGGAAGAGGTCAGAGAGATAGCTCCATGGATAAATGAACCTGCCACTAAGCCCAGTGAATAGATTGAATGCCTGAGGCCCACATGATAGAAGGAGAGAATCAACTCCTATAAGCCATGGTGCACACATCACACACACACACACACACCTCAAATTTAAGACCAGCTGGCCGTATAGCCAGACCCTACTGAAATCAAGATTTAAATGAAATTAAAGCAAATGACGCACACACCCTCAGAGGGGCCTGGGCCAGTAGAGGGCTAGAAAGCCCCACTAACTGTACAGTACACCGAGTTCTGCATCAGGATGTCACTCTGTGTGTTTCTAGCCTGGGTGTGTAGCTCAGCTGTTAAAGTATTGCTCAGCATGTACAGAGCCAGATGTGGACTTGACCCCCAGAATCCCCTTTCCAGGTGTGGCAGTGTGTGCCCGAAATCTCAGCTCTTGGGAAGCAGAGGTAGGAGAATCAGAAGTTCAGTTTTATTCTTGGCTCCATGAGGAATTCAAGGTCACCCTGGGCTCTGTAAGAACTCCCAAAGCCAACCAAACCCAACAACTTTTGTGTGTTTCTCCAAGCTTGAATCACATCTGCCTTTCCATAGGCTTTTTCCTGGAATGTGTTCTTGGAATTTCTGTTATCGATTCACTGTGCCTGATACCCTAGCCTCCTCCTGACCTGACTTTGAAACCTCAGAACTTTCACCCCTCAGGTCAGAGTTAGAAGCCACAATGACTCCTTCCTTAAGAACCATCCAGTATTCCTGGAGATTTACAGCTTAAATGGACCCAGCGAGCAGAACCCAACTGTTGACTACAATGTCCTTGTTCCCTTCACACTGGACACAGCCACCTAGTATTCTACAGGCAGTTCTCTGGAGGTAAGCTCCCCCCCTCCCCCAATCGCAGGGAGATGGGGAAGCATGCCAGAGAGGAGCCTCCCCTGGAGGAAAGGCTCAAGATTTTTCTTTATAGTTCTCCCTTGACATATAACTCCAAAACATTCATTTGATGGCCTCACAGAAGGTTTTCCTTAGAGTCTTCCTATTTGTAGTATTAATGGAATGAGAATCCTCATATCTGAATCACTACACACTACTCTTATACTTGTGGTGGTACGCACTTTTTTTTTTTGGTTTTTCGAGACAGGGTTTCTCTGTGTAGCTCGGGCTGTCCTGGAACTCACTCTGTAGACCAGGCTGGCCTCGAACTCAGAAATCCGCCTGCCTCTGCCTCCCAAGTGCTGGGATTAAAGGCGTGCGCCACCACCGCCCGGCTGGTACACACTTTTAATCCCAGCGTAGGCAGATAGGTTTCTGAGTTTGAGGCGAGTGGGCTCTATAGATTAAGTTCCAGGACAGCTGGGACTACACAGAGAGATCCTGTTTCAAAAAATAGAAACAAACAAACAAACAAACAAACATAAGTTCATTCTCATTTCTGACTGATGTTGTACATGAAGCCTGAACAGGGAGGGCAGTGGATCCGACCGAAGCCTTCCTCCTTCCTTTCCCTCTTACTTGTAAAAATGGCTCTCGTTGGTCAGTTTTCTGCTTTTTGACAAAACACCTAAAATAACTGACTTTTTTGTTTTGTTTTTGTTTTTTTTCAGGACAGGGTTTCTCTGTGTAGCCCTGGCTGTCCTGGAACTCACTCTGTAGACCAGGCTGGCCTCGAACTCAGAAATCCACCTGCCTCTGCCTCCCAAGTGCTGGGATTAAAGGCGTGTGCCACCACTGCCCGGCAATAACTAACTTTAAAAGAGGAAACATTTGGGGCTAGAGTGGTTAAGAGCACTGGCTGTTCTTCCAGAAGTCCTGAGTTCAATTCCCAGCAACCACATGGTGGCTCACAACCATCTATAATGAAGTTTGGTGCCCTCTTCTGGCCTGCAGGCATACATGCAGGCAGAATGATGTATACATAATAAATCTAAAAAGACAAAAGAGGAAACATTTAGTTTGGTTCATGGTTTCACAGATTTTTAATCTATGGAAATGTGGTCCTCTGTGTCTGTGGTGGCAGAGCACTTGTGACGGGCAGAAACTGTGTGTGGGGTGTGTGTGTGTGTGTGTGTGTGTAGGGTCAATATATCCCTTTCTCATGACCTCACTTCCTGTCATCAGGTTCTATTTCCTAAAGGTTATTCCACCTCCCAGGAGTGCCACAGGCTGGAAACCAAGCCTTCAATATACGGCCTTTGGGGACATTCATGATCCGAGCACCAAGAGACCTGCAGATTTTAGATGATCAGTAAGGAAGGCTGATTATGCCAGTTATTAGCAGGACGGCTGTGCAGCAAAAGCCATGAAGTACTCAGTCAGTGCTATAGAACAGAAAGTACTCGATGCTCGTCCATACACAGTGGTCAGTCAGGCAGATGATCTTAGCGGATTTCCCTATATGTCTGTGAGCTACTGGCTGAAAGCTGGTATTCCAACCTGCTAGCCCATGTGTATGCTTATAGCAGCATGACGTACAGAACCAGGGCTGACCCACCAGGAGTTTCTTGAGTCTCAGGTCGGCATGTGCTAACATCCTGTAGCCATCAATAAGTTATGTAGCAGGCATATAGTCAGGCAGAGAGGATGCTATAGAATTACATGGTGAAAAATATTGGTGCAGGAATGACCCAACCCGTGGGTCCAGTTATTCGTGGGTTTCAAGAGGAGATCTCACCTGAAAAGGAACATGGGCGAGAGAGAGAACGGAGGACCAAGCACGAAGCCTTGTCAAGGCCTCACTTTAATGTGGGGGCGACTTACAATATATATTCTTAGGTAAGGGGAAGGGGAACAAGGGACAGGGTGGAGGTTTTATCAACTCTCGATCTGGCGGAGCATTCTGCGGCTTGTCCCGGAATGTCCTGGGGCAACGGTTCTTTATGAACAGGAAATTCTTTCTTCACTGAAGATCAGGTTCTCCCAAAAGAGGTGGTTCTTTAAGTTCCTGAGACCTGAGAACCAAGAAAGTCCTTTCTTAACCTTGTACAGACTAGGCCTCCCAGAACAGCAGGCAATTCCCTGAGGCTCTCCCAGAACAGCAGGTAGTTTCCTGGACTTGGCTCCCAACACAGGAATGTGATCAGTGAGAGCCACTGTGGCAGTCATTCCGCTGTGGTATTTAAGCAAGCACATATAATTCATCTTGTAGCTAATTTAACTAGGTCTTTATTCTAGGCTTCCATCAATCGTTGCATTCAGAAATAACTATTTTCAACCTCCTCATACTCTATACTTAGTTTTCCTATCCCTAAAATACAACTTTGGCCATGCTTATCTACCCAGCAGGCACCAGTCTTATGAAGGTATATCACTCACAACTACCTATTACTTGACAACTATAATTCAGCCTTCCTAGCCCTGGCTTCCATTATTGCAATGTCACTACACACCGTTTCAGGGATTCTTGGCTGGGCCTCTAGTGAAAGGCCCAGTTTTCATCTGTCGTTCTTGAGAAGTGACAATTGGAGAGAATTGAAGAGCTATGGGATTAAGAGCATACATCTCTCTTTCTCCTCCCCTCCTCTGCTCTCCCCCTCTCCTCTGCTCTCCCCCTCCCCTCCTCTCCTCTCCTCTCCCTTCCCTTAATCTTTTCTTCTCTTCCTTTCAGGGTAAGTTCCAATTGAAAATTTTGGTATATAACTCAGAGTGTTGGGATTCAGACCCAGGACAAGCAGCTGAGGTACCTAGTTTGCATACCAAAGTGGACCTGACCTCTAGGTTCTCGAATCTCTCAGTACCTACCTGTTACAAGGTATGGCTGGCTTACCTTGTGCTCTACCCTGAACTCTCCAGCCCAGGGGCTGGGCTGCCCTTACTCCAGGAGTTCTTCAATGTATAATTCAGACATATTCTCTCTCTCTCTCTCTCTCTCTCTCTCTCTCTCTCTCTCTCTCTCTTCCTCCCTCTCTCCTTCCCTCCCTCCCTTCTTTCTCTCTGTAGTTCCTCTCTCTCTCTGCCCCTTCATTGCTACCAAAATGCCCATCTACACTTACATCCTTCCTACAAAACCACCTGAAGCTTCCAGGGCATCCAGTAGCCAAGAGGCCTGGTGAGATGTGGCCAGACCCAGGAGGCACTAGTGGACAATTCCATTGATCCAAAGGATGCAAGCCCTGACCAAGAAATCATCTTCTCCTAATATATGAGTTGGAAAATGAGGACTTGTGAAAGGATGTTGAGAGGGAGGTTAACCAGAGATGAGAGACAGCCTAGATGGAGATGGAGTACAGGACATGTGTACAACTGCAGAATTTTACAGACACGTTTAAAAAGTTAAGACATTGGAAAGCTGGGTATGGTGGTCTAGACATAGAATCCCCAAACTCAGGAGGTCAGAAGTTCAAGGTTGTGATGGTTTGAATAGGTGTGGTCCCTATAGACTCATGTGTTTAAACAAGCCCATGGCAGCCAGGGAGTGGAAGGTAGTGGTTTGAATATGTTTGTCCCACAGGGAGTGGTACTGTGAGGAGGTTTGGCCTTGTTGGAGGAAGTGTGTCACTGTGGGGATGTCTTTGGAGGTCTCCTCCTATGCTCAGGTTCCACCCATTGCAGAAGACAGATTCTTCCGAGCTGCCTGAGAATGCCAGTCTCTCCTGATTGCCTTCAGATCAAAATGTAGAACTCTCAGCTCCTTCTCCAGCACCATGTCTGCCTGCATGCTGCTGTACTTCCTGCTATGCCTGCTATGATGATGATGGACTAAGCCTGTGAATCTGTAAGCCAGACCCAGATAAATGTTTGCCTTTTAAGAGTTGCCTTGGTCATGGTGTCTCTTCACATCAATGGAAACCCTAACTAAGACAAAGGTCATTCTTAGCTACATAGAAAGTTCAAGGATAGCCTGAACTACACAAATCCCATCTCAATGAACAACAAAACCCAGCTAGGCATGTGCTCTGTGCTTGTAATTTCAGTATTAAGAAGGCAGAGGCAGGCCGGGTGGTGGTGGCGCATGCCTTTAATCCCAGCACTTGGGAGGCAGAGGCAGGTGGATTTCTGAGTTCGAGGCCAGCCTGGTCTACAGAGTGAGTTCCAGGACAGCCAGGGCTATACAGAGAAACCCTGTCTCAAAAAACAAAACAAAACAAAAAACAAAAAACAAAAAACAAAAAACAAAAAACAAAAAAAAAAACAAAAAACAAAAAGAAGGCAGAGGCAGATAGATCAATTGCAAACACAAGATCAGATTGACCTCCACAGCAATGTCCAGTCTCAAAAAGCCAAAAGAATGAAAGCTATTTAATCCTTTTTTTTTTCAATTATTTTTTTCACACATTTAATCCTTAACACATACCTCAGTTACAATTCACTGTACCTCAGGAGCCATGAAGACTGGATGCTGTGATGTGTTTCGGTATTTGCACCTACCTCCTGGCAACTGTATCCCACCATCTTGAAATAAAACAAGGGATGGAAGGGGGAAGGATTGAAGACAGAGAAGTTTTGAACAAGAAACCCAGGGTAACTGTGTAGGCAAACAAAATGAGAGATTAACCAAAATGTTGCTAGCCAGGGCTGAAGGGAGGAGGGGGAATAGGAGGGGAAGGAGGAGAGACTGTGGGACAGAAACAGTTTCACTCTGTGGTCCATCGCTCAGCTTTTAATTTGATTTTACTGTTGCTAGTGCCCAGGCTTGAACTCAGCAAGCGCTCTACCATTGAGCTGTGCTTCCAGTCCTTCATCGTGGAGTATATACACAGACACACATAATACAATCTGTCTGTCTCTGTGTCTCTGTGTCTGTCTCTGTGTCTGTCTCTTCTCACTTCTCTCTCTTCTCTCTCTCTCTCTCTCTCTCTCTCTCTCTCTCTCTCCTCTCTCTCTCTCTCTGTGTGTGTGTGTGTGTGTGTGTGTTTGGTGAGCAAATAGAGACCAGAGGACAACTCTGTGATTGGTTTTTTCCTTCTACTTTCTTCCGGTAAGTAAATTCTGTTTATTTGTTTGCTTGTTTGAGTCAGGATTTCTCTGTGTAGCCCTGCCTGTCCTGAAATTGACTCTATAGACCAGGTTGGCATTGACATTAGAGAACCACTTGCCTCTGCCTCCCGAGTGTGGGGGTTAAAGGCATGCACCACTATTGCCCAGCTTCTGAACTGCATTCTTAAAGCAAACTGAAAACTGACATCCATAGCAGCCTCATTAGGGAAGCACAACCCCAAATTGGTAGACAGAAAGCAGTGTGTAAAGACTAGCAAGTTACTGGCCACTCATGGTGACAGAAGGAACTAGACTCAAATAAACTCGGAGTCTTTCTGTTCCCTTATCTTCTCAATTTCTATGACACTCTCTCCTCTGGATCATTCCAGTTGCTTCTGTCTTTTCTCTGTCTCCAGCAAGCAAAAACAAATGTCTTGACCCAGTAGAATGAAGAGAGGTGTGCAGAAAATAGCAAGTCACAGTGAGCATACAGACAGGGTCCTGAGAACAGGGGGGAGGGGTGGGGGGGGAGGCCTGGGGATAATCGAGAGTGGGGACCGGGGCTGAGGTTCAGGTTAGAGCTCACAGAACTCATATAGGAAGTACCTTTCTCCTCCTGAGGGCCAGATGCCTGGTCAGCTCCGGACAGCCTAAGATCCATTTCCACCGCATTGGACCACCGCGTAAAGAAAGACTGGAGGATGGATTTTAGCTGACTTTATGCTACGAGGATTATTAAATGATAAAACTTGGAGATCCTAGGGAAGTTCTGGAGAATGACCTACCGTGGGGCGGGGGGGGGTCCACTTTTATTCTGTCTGGTCCTTTGTTCCTGTCCAACCTCCACTCTGGTTCTTAGCCAAGCCTCCACTTGGAGAACCGCCACCATCAGGCCCTGTGGGCAGCCCCCTGCCTCCGATAGCAGATGGCTGCAAGGTGAGGTAACGGACAGGCTCTGGAAGTGTGACAAGAGCTGGTGTTCACGGTGAGATACAGACACGGCCCCTAGGTGGGGCCCAGAGGAAAGAAACTGACTTCTGAGCTCTGAGGTTTTTTTTTTCTCTCTCTCCATTAGTCATCAGGGAAAGGGAGTTCACAGGTGGAGGGGCAGGAACACCTGAGGGTTAAAGGGAACAGTGCGCGCACATACTTCCGGGAGAGAGATGTGTTACAGTCTCTAGTTCCTATGCACAGAGGCAACTGGAGAACGCTAATGATAGCCAGAGACCGCGAGGCAGTGTGGACCCCGAGGCCTCACAGACACTGGAGCAGAGCAGAGGTGAGTGTAGAACGGCTCTTGTTTCCTGTCCCTCTTCTATTTCCGGCCTGAAAAGCTCCTGCTCTCTCTCACTGACCTTCACCTCCAGACTGGTCCCTCCCCCTTCCCTCATCATCCATGGCACATTTCCCAGCAGAGCTGTCACAGCTGACGAAATGCAGTTCTTCATGGAGATGTGCTCTGACAATCAGGTGAGAGGGGAGTAGAGAAGAGGAAAGAAATGAGTTGGGCCGAGCAGCGATGGCGCATGTCTTTAGACCCAGCGCAGAGGCAAACAGAACTCTGAGTTCCATGCTTCCCTGGTCTACAGAGCAAGAGAACAAGCAAGCTTCAGGATGGGGTTACAAAGAAAAACCATATCAAGAAGGAGGAGGAGGAGGAGGGGAGGAGGGGGAAGAGGGGGAGGAGGGGGAAGGAGGGGAGGGAAGGAGTTGGGCAAAGAGAAAGATCTTGTGTGTTATGCGGTTGGAGACAAAGCAAGTTCAGTGCAGTGTGAAGAGAATATGGAAGTCGGTTGTCACACTGTACCTGCATTTAGAAAATCTTTAGTGTTTAGATCTATGCTGAAACCTCTTTCTCTACCCCACTCCCCAAATCCTCCTCCTGGTCTCCATCCTCCTGCTCCTCCTCCTCCTCCTGATCCCCCCTCTTCCTTCTCCTCTTCGTCCTCCTCTTGCCACCTTCTAAAATCATACCAGAGCTGGAGGTGGGTAAGATGACTATGAATTCAGGAACACTTTAAAGAATGGTTTCGGGGGCTGGAGAGATGGCTCAGTGGTTAAGAGCACTGATTACTCTTCCAGAGGTCCTGAGTTCAGTTCCCAGCATCCACATGGCTCACAACCATCTGTAATGGGATCCGATGCCCTCTTCTGGTGTGTCTGAAGACAGCTACAGTGTATACATATACATAAAACAAATAAATAAATCTTTAAAAAGAAAAAAAGAAGAAGAAAAACAATGGTTTCTGCTCTCAGAAGCCAAATTCTGAGGACTAACGTTTATAGAAAGTGTAAACGTCTTTATTTTTAATGAATAGATGGCTGCGCTAGTTAGACCTCATTAGTCATCACATTGAAGTCTCATGCAATGTCATCTTCTTCTCCTTGTGGTTTGGGGGCTGGAACCCACGCATGATTTCTGTCACTGAGCTGCTCACCAAACCACAAGTGACCTAGTAAGTGTTCTGGTCTCCAAGGGAATACTGGGTAATAATCACTAGTTTCACCATCAATAAGAAAAAGGTATTTTGGTTCAAACCTTTAAGGATGGAACTCCTTGGCTGTCCGTCTGGTAGTAAGATAAAGACACCTCCCTCGACACTTCAGTTGTTGGTCTCTTCAGTGATGTTCTGGATATGCACTTGAAAAACTTTATTAGATGCCAAAGTCAAAAGCCAGGAGATGGCAGTTGCCACCCTCCACACTACATCACCGCCATTCAAGGAGGTAAACTGATGCCGTGGGACCCGAGATTCTGAAAACCTCCTCTGCTCTCAGACAGAGTCCGGAGTCTGTCACCTAAGATTGGTTCTGTGTTGTAGATGCAGGACATTCCCAGATTGTCTCTCCAGGAAGAGTCTTTGAAGCCTGCATCTCTTATCCGTTCAGTCTCTGGCCACAGCTCTTTGTCCGTACTTCCCCAGTGGCCTTTCTGACTTCCCTTCTCCTTGGCGAGCCTTTTCTTTGTGTGAGTTCTCTGGTTGGCTCTGAATTTCTTACCGGCCTTCACGATCATAACGGGAGTCTTGTTTTCCAGTGTTTTCTTCTTAGCCTCGTCAGCAGATGGCGGTGTTGCCCCGAAGGCTGGGTTGGCATCGCCATCGCCCGCAGACAGAGGGCTCTCAGAGGACTTCCCAGAGACCAGGCTGTGGGAACTGGTTCCAGTAAGTTTCCTGTAAGTGATTGGCGAGGGGGGAGAATGTGCAGAAAACTCAGAATCGTCATTTGGAAAATCTCAGTGTCAAGAACTCCTCCCCCGGAGAACAGACTCCACACCCACAAAGCGCAGACTGCAAGCTCACCCTAAGTCCACACCGATATGTTCCCGTTTTGACAAGCCACAAGCCACATAATCATGTCACCTTCTTTTGTGCTTGAACATCTCCGTTATCGGAGGACTCACATGCGGTGCGGACGCCTCTACTTTTCCTTTTGCAGATCAGTTCTTTCGAAGGCGCTCCTACTTCTCCCCCCTCCCCCCAGAAAAACCTCCTTAGGTTCTTGTGTGTTCTTGGGTGATCCAGGCCACAGTTCGCGGTGCCATCACTGAATGGAAGGCTGTGACAGTCTACACCTCCCATTCCAGAGGCTTCAGCTGGGCTGACTGCTTTCCGACCCTTCTCTGTTGACCTGACACTGCTTTTAATCAGTCATTCGTGGGAAATCTCTCCACCTTACTATCACCGCCTTCAGTTATCTAAAGGACTGCATCAAGGTGAGAGTGGAGATACCGGACGCAGTGCAGCCCTGGAATCTTAGGCCCACACCACAAGTCTGACCCTAAATTGGAAGCATACCAGATTTCCCTAGGAAAGGCCACGTAGTGTCTCGGGCCCTGAGTTTCCCTAGCACTATCTTCCATGTTTACAGCCACCCTTCCCTCCCCACCCCTGCCCCCTCCCACCTCCCTCTTTCCTTCCTTCATATGTAAGTAGAGTACATGGCTTCAAGCCCCCTAACCAAATGCACTTTTTAAATTTATGTTTATCCTTTGACGGTTCCATAAATGAATACATTTTTATCCTTCCCACCTCCCAGCCTGCTTTTTATTTTGAGATAGAGTCTCCACGAAGCTGCTTCCGCTGGCCTTGAACTCTGCAGCCCAGACTGGATTTGGACTTGAGCTCCTGACCCAGCCTTCCGAGGAGTGTTTACAGGCTCACACTGCCACGCTCCATTTTCTTATCCTTTATCTCGTAATCATCCAGGTTCAGAGTCACGTGACCCCATCAGATGAGTACCGTGTAGAATCACGGGTAGATGATCTGACCTCCAGCTGCCTGTGAGCTGATGAAACAAAGACCTGTCAAACTGAGTAAGGACTGGACCGGCTGGGACCCAGCAGGGTTCGGAGACCTCTGTTTCCTGCTGCCTTCGCTTGTGTCTGCTTTCCTCCCTTTTATTTACCTCTGTCCTTTCCTTCCGAGGCTATTCGGTAAGTAAATGAGGGAAGGCTCAAAAAGATGTCCAAACAAATCCATCCAATCTGGAATATCCTGAGTGTGAAAGGGGAGGTTTTGATACTTAAAACAGGACAAGGACCCACCACAGGACAGCTACTATTCTACTTTAATGTGTTTACCCATTTCTTTAAAATATTTTGCTGAGTTGAAGAGATGGCTCAGAGGTTAAGAGCACTGACTGCTCTTCCAGAGGTTCGGAATTCAATTCCCAGCAATCATAGGTTGGGTCTCAACCATCTCTAATGGAATCCAGTGCTGCCTTCTGGTGTGTCCGAAGACAGCTACAGTTTTCACATATACATAAAAATAAATAATTAAAAATATTTTTTAATAATATCTTTTCTTCTCCTGTTGTAATTGTCATCTCTGAGGCTTACTGCCTCCGTCTGCTAGTCTGCTAACCTAGGCTTAATTCTGGAAACTTGTAGCCTCTGTACAATCTTATCTAGGCTTAGAATGTTTTCAGCCTCTGAGACTTACTGCTGAATAGGCTTACCCTTTCTTTTTCTTTCTGAACTCTATTGAATCAGCGGAATTGTTCTGCTTGGCCTCAAACTAACTCTGGCAATCTTTTCTAATCTTCTGGCTCCTTCTTATTCTCTGGCTCATTCTGTCTTCATCTGTGTCTAGCTTGTTTTTTCTTTAACCTGTTTCTGTAAATCTCTTCTGATAAAACTGCTCTCTCTCTCTCTCTCTCTCTCTCTCTCTCTCTCCTTTTTCTTGTCTACACTGCTCTCTTAAGTAGCCTCTTTTTCCTGTCTGTTCTTGTGAGAGTTGGGCATATCCTATTCTGTCAAATCTTTCCTTGATTTGTCACTTTGTCTGCCATTCAATTAGACATCACTTTCAAACATGGGCATGCCCTTCTTTGTAGAAGAAACTAACTTCACCTTCATTGTTTAGGATTAAAAGTGTGTGCTAAGGGCGTGTCTGAATTCCAGCCAGAAGGATGACATGTGTGCCAAGGCTGAGCCACACCACAATCAGAAACAGCTTTTTCAGCAGACAACCCAATCTCAAGGTTCACAGTGTGATCGATATCCTGTAACAATAGTTGTTTTTTATTTTATGTGTAATGTGTACATGCCCGAGTGTGTGTCCAAGTGCCTTGTGCATACAGGATCCTATGGAGGTCAGAAGAGGACATCAGATCCTCGAAAATGGAGTTGTCAGCCGCTATGCCCATATTGGGAAATGAACCAGGGTACTCAAAAAGAGCAGCCAGTGTTCTTAACCTTTGAGTCATCCTTCCAGCCCCTATATCAACTCATTTAATCTTCATACCAACCAACTGGCTATTATATACTGGAGTAAATACCTGCAGTCAAAATATTGCCTTTGACGTATTAGTTATAAACCACTGTAACACTTAGTAGGTTGGAAGAACAAACATTTATTTATTTATTTATTTATACACAGTCACATATATTCCAGGTTGGCCTCAAGTTGGCTTTGTAGCTGAGGATGGTCTTGAACTTCTGATCCAAGCCTCCAGCTCCCAAGTGCTTGGATTATGGACATATGATACCACACTTGGTCTGTATGACAACCAGGTCTCTCATGAAGCGGTATTGGCTGTGGTCTTGACAAGAGAAGATTTGCTTTCAAGCTCACTTCAAAGCCTCTGTTTCTGACCGGCATGGACTGAATGCCACAGTTCTTGGCTTCAGCTGTCAGCTGGAGTTCTCATTCTGTAGCTCACCACAGGAGTCTTTTCTGGGCTGCTTCTACACAAAGCAGCTGCCTTTCTACAGAGCTGGCAAGCCTGCACCCTAGAGAGAACCTGCAGTCTTTGTATAATAGTAAGAAGAGATAACCCATTACTTCTGCTCTGTCTCTTCACTAAAAATGAGTCATTTGGACTGGGAACCTGCTTCAATGGTAGAGTGATGTGTTACAAGGCCCCTAGTTCCATCCTCAGCACCAAAACGACAGCATAAAACCAAACACCCTACCCTACTCAATGATGTCACTCAGTCCATCCCTGACCTGCTCTTGCATGTACTTTTGGCAGTCACCTTTCACACTGCATCCTCCTCACTGGCATCACCCAGAACTATCTGAGAAATGTAGAATCCAGGCTGCCCTCCAGGCCTCTAAGTTTGCACTGTGTAAAGATCCCAGGCCTTGCCAGTCAGAGATTCTAAAGAAGAGACCTCACTGGTCCCTCTGATGGTTGATACCTTCCCTTCCTTTATCTCCCCTGAGGTCATGTTAACTTAGGCCATGTAACTGATATTACAAAGACTCTGTGGCTGGAAGGGAGTTGTCTCTAAACAGAGGCTAGAGTGACACTCTCATCAAGTCAGTCCTTGTCAAGGTGAGTGTCTTTCAGGTGAGGTATCAGAGGTGGAGAAGACAACCACCCGGGGCCCTCAGTGTCCCTTCCTGCCAGCTTCACAACCCACATACTCCACCCCCAGTCTGGAAACTTCTGTGTTGTCCTCCCTTGGCTCTTTTGACTAATTCGTACCCATAGCCTGTGAAAGTGCTCAGTGTGAAGACTGGCTCACTGCAAATACACAAATGAATGTTTGTTTCCCTTATTAAAATTCATGACCTCATTAGTTGTTGGAGGTTTGTTTTTTTTTTTTTTTTTTTTAAGATTTATTTATTTTATGTGTATTTTTATTTATTTTAGCTGTCTTCAGACACACCAGAAGAAGGCATCAGATCCCATTACAGATGGTTGTGAGCCACCATGTGATTGCTGGGGATTAAACTCAGGACCTCTGGAAGAACTCTAAACCACTGAGCCATCTCTCCAGCACCCAGTTTCTGTTTTAATCCATTATAAATCCCATTGTTAAGCCTCTGAATTTTTTTCTAAAGTTGTCCCTAGCTATAGGCTGTGCCTAGAAAGAAATTTATAGAAAAAGCCCATGCATAGATTGAAACAAAGTCTTTCTATGCTTTGAAGAAAATCTCTCCACTTAAATTCTGAAGGAAGCCATGAGAACACAGGGAAGGGCTTCCTCCCCGTCCTCCCTGCTTCTGTTCCCATCATGCTGTTCATCTATGCTCATCCCATTGTATCATGCAACCCAAAGAAGTCTCACGGAGAAGACTCACAACCCAAAAGGAAGGTGGAGTCAAGAGCATGCCGGGGAAGACATCTCTTGGGCATTTTCATAGCCAAAAGGATGATTATGCTAGATACGACAGTGCAACCTGTAATCCCACTGAGTGCAGAAGCAGGAGGATCACCACAAGTTTGAGGTCAACTTGGTCTAAACTGAGACTTTTAGGCTAGTCAGGAAGAGGCTTGTCACCAAACCAAACCAAATCAACCAACCAACAAACCAAGCAGAGAAATGTGCAAGACTAGAAGGGAAGGTGGATCTGGGTTATAACCTCTAATGGGATCAAGGAACTGAAGGACAAGATTAAAAGAAGAAGAGAAGGAAGAGAAGGAGGAGGAAAGCAAAGAAGAAAGAGAAGAAGAAGAAAAAGGGAGAGGAGGAAGAGGAGAAGGCAAAGAAGAAGAAGAAGAAGGAGGAGGAGGAGGAAGAGGAAAATTCTAAGAAGAACATTTATGATTCCTTGAAATTTATTTTCAGCAAAAATCACTACGAATTGGCTTAAGAAACCTCTCTGCGTGCCACCCAGTAGAAAGTACTGGAAAGCACTGGGTATAGGAAAACCTAGAATCCAGAGCTCAGCTCAGAATCCCATGATTTTCACCACCCATTTCTCATTTCCTCTGTGGTCACAGGAGAGACAGCTTCAGAATCTCTCTCCCTGGAGCTCCCTGTGGGTGTTGTTCCTGAGGCTTACTCACTGTTCCTGCACAAGCAGTGGCAGCCTTGCTTAGAAAGGAAGAGCTGGGCTAGAGGCTGCACAGGTACAGTGGGCGGCACACGGACACGAAGTATCCCCCGTCCAACGGAATGAAAGAAGAAAATCAAATCCCGAGCAACAGCAGTGCCATAGATGGGATGGCCAACCTAGCTTGAAATGAAGCATGGTTTGGGGCTGCAGGTTAACAACACATTCTGCTCTTCCAGAGGACCAAGCAACCATGTCAGTTGGCTCAAGATTGCTTGTAAGTATAGCTCCAGGGATTCTAGCAAACTATTCTGCCCTTTGAGGATACTTACACAACACACACACAACCACACACAACACACACCACGATAGATGTCTCTTTAAGGAATGGGCAGGAGAAGCTCAATGTTCAGTTGATAGTACAGATACGATGTGTTTGAGTTTAAGTTACTATGAACTGGAAAAGAAATTTGCTGCAGCCATTAACTATGAATCTTTGTGTCACTAGAGGTAATGCACAGTCACACAAAGCAGACTCCTTTGGAAACAGTGGAGCAGACATGGTTGATGTGTATCTACAGAACCTACGTGACCTGAACACATTCACAGAACAGCCTCTGTCTTTGTGAACATCGATTGTATGAGGTCTCAGGACTGACAGCAGACTAGATATGCGATATGGAGTTGTCACCAAACATCTACACCGGCAGGATCCAGGCGACTGTTCAGTACTTTCTTTTTTTTTTTCTTTGTTTTTTTTTTGTTTTTTATTTTTGTTTTTCGAGACAGGGTTCTCTGGTAGTCTGGTTATCCTGGAACTCACTCTGTAGACCAGCTGGCCTCGAACTCAGAAATCCGCTGCCCTGCCTCCAAGTGCTGGATTAAAGGCGCGCCACCACCGCCCGGCCAGTACTTTCTTTATTCTCTCATTATGAGAAGTTTTTGCCTACTTATTTGCATTAGCCTTGGGACCTGTAAACTAACAAGAATGGTTCTCATGTGTTTCTGCATCAAGAACATTTAGGGACTTTGTGTGGTTGTATGCATGTGTGCGTGCATGCATGTGTGCGTGCATGCATGTGTGCGTGCATACACATATACACACTCAGGGCCAGTTAAATCAGCTGATTCTGACAAATATTTTCTCATCCACGGTTGATTCTTGGCTGACACTTCTTTACTCTGTGACGTTTACTAAGTGAAAATGAGAGAGGCCATCAGTTCTTTGCAAACCTTTGCCATGGTGCTCTTTCCTCTGTAAGAACATTTGCTTCCTGGAGTCAGAAGCCTGCTGGTTCAGATGCCAGTCCTTGATCTGAGTCTTTGGATGTGGAACTTACAGCCTATGTATTATTCAGCCCAGGTCACCAAGGACAGCCTGACTCAGGAGGAAGTAGTCAAGGTCACTAAGCACAGTGGCTTGATTGGCCAAGCAACACAATGCATATGGGGGCTTCTCTTCCACTCAGGGGAGTAGCCAGCTTTCCTGCCACAGTCAGTAGGCTCATATCTGTGGAGAAGAGGAAATATTCCCTTACCTTCTGGGCCCTTTAATCTTATAGAAATGGAGAAAAGGCTATAAAAAATATATGAAGGGTTAATAAAATCAGGCCGTGTGACCATGTTGTTTTAAGGTAAGCCTACCAGAGACATTGGTACTCTTCAAGCTGAAAAGAGTATTGCTGGCTGGCAGCTGTGCAGAACTTGTCCAAATCCTGTATCTCAGAGTCTTACAGCCCTCTGTCCTTTATGCACAAAAGCCACATGGTGGTTGTCACACTTCAGCCAGCAAGAAGCAGAACTACAGAAGTCGAAAAGCAAAACATTTAGGGGCTTTCTTGGAACTATGGACTAAGTCTTTGATCGATTGAGTCTTTGCTTTTATTTTGGCAGTATTGGGGGCCTACATGCCGGTTTTAGTGTCGGAATGGTGTTTCTAACATGACGTCAGTTATGCTAAGGCCTGGAGTCCTTTACTATGTGAGCGGTACAGATGAGTTTGGTTTTCCCTTTGGAGCAGTGAGTCTCAACCTTTCTAAAGCTTCAACCCTTTAATACACTTCCTCAAGTTATGATGACCCTCAACCAAAGAATTATTTCATTGCTACTTCATAATAGTAATCTTGCTACTGTTGTGAATTGTAATGTAAATATCTGATATGCACCCTTATGAAAGTGTCATTTGACAACCCCCACCACACACACACACCACAACACAAAGGCTGTCATGACTCACAGTTTGAGAACCACTGTTGTAGAGTGCTTTTATATATGTTGCTGGTAAGGAATTGTCAATTTGACACAAGCTAGAGTCATCTAGGAAGAGGGATCCTCAACTGGGAGAATGCCTCCATCAGATCGGCCTGTAGGCAAGTCTATAGTACTTTTACTTGTTTAATGATTGATGTGGGCGGGCCCAGGCCTCTGTGGGCAGTGCCATCCCTGAGCAGGTGGTCCGATGTGGTATAAGAAAGCAGGCTGAGCAAGCCAGTAAGCAGCATTCCTCCATGGCTTTTGCTTCAGTGCCTGCCTGCGGGTTCCTGTCCTGTTTGAGTTCTTGCCTTAGTTGCCCTCAATGCTACACTGCAACGGGGCATGTAGACCACATAAATCCTTTCCTCCTCAAATTGTTTTTGGTCATGGTGTTTATCACAGCAATAGGAAACAAACCAGGACAACATGTAAATAGGATGCCATAATTATGGCAAAATTCATATATTAACAAATTATAAGGCCTATTTATACATAGGAAAATCGAGGGTCCACAGGCATATCACCTTGTACTGTTGCAGAGATTGGAAAGTTAATAAGATCTTTACTCCGAATGTTCACAGTATAGAAGCAAAGCTAGGTCACATTTCATATAAAGGAAGGAGCCAGGCAACGTGGTGCACGCCTTTAATCCTAGCACTGGGGAGGCTGAGACAGGCAGGAACCGTCTCAAAACATGTAAATGAAAGAGGATCTGGAAGCTGAATCATAAAGGTGCAAAGTATATCAAATTGAATTGACAGAGAGTGTAAGTGTGTGCTCACATCATCAGCTTGAAGGATAAGAGTGGCTTGTGTGTGGCGGGGGTGGGGGTGGGGATGGAGGTTGGATCAAACACACTACCATTGAGCTACATGCCCAGTCTATATTCAAACACACACAGCCTGGCAAAAAAAAAAAAAAAAACCCACAAAAAAAACCCCAAAACTAAAAAACCAAACCAAAACCATTTCACAAGTGGTTAAAGGAGAGAGATCTAAACGAATATATAAAACTTTGGTAGGAAACTGTGAAAGGAAAGGGAAATGGTGTGAACTGAAGACACCAACCTGTCAAAATGTAGATGCGATACTGGAAAAACTGGTTTAGTTGGAGCCAATGGAACTTAAGTCAGCTGGAAACCAATGAAATTCATATCATGAAGGGCCTTAGATGGAGGCTGGTACTGCTGTGCCCATTTTGTGAGCCCCCATAGACCACCAAGGAGCCACCTCCGATGCAATATACACAAGGGTCTTTATTCAAGGATGAGCTCGGGCCACGCCATCATCACTGACCCAGCAGGATGGAAGGGTGAATCCTGAGCCCACTGCAAGCAAGCATTTATAGAGGCAAGCAAACAAGCAAGGGGCTTCTGGCTTAGCATACACCTGATTGGGGTGGGGGGCTATTATGGAATCTGTTGCCTCTAAAAATGATTGGCTGGTTCTGGGAGCTTAACCATAAACTCTCAAAAGTAACTATCACTAGGTACAACTGTAACTTCTGCTTTCCCCTTGATTGGTGGTTGTTAGGGCATGACCTGGAGACCAGTGCTAGGTGCAGGCCTGGTGGTTAACTCCAGATTTCACCTTAGGTCAGGTTCTCTAAGATGAAAGCCTGAACCTAAGATGGAGAAGATGGAGTTGATCTTATCTCTCATTAGCTGATGGTGGCTGTTTTGGTTTTCAACCTGTTGCTTGGTATGTGGAGTAATTTAGAGGAGGGAGACCCAGGACCTGAGAGAGACCAGAAGACTGTTACATAGAACTGGGAGAGTAGCAGGAGGAGATAAAGAAGAAAGGTAGAATTTATGATAAATTCGAGTGTATCAAAAATTATATTAGAAGCTGGGCAATGATGACATATGCCTTAATCCTGGCACTTCAGAGTCAGAGATAGGCATATTTCTGAGTTTGAGGTCTTGTCTGCAGAGAAAGTTCTAGGACAGTCCAGGCTACACAGAGAAACCCCAGGTTCAACAAACAAACAATCTTAGTGCTCAAAATAGCACTTGCCTAGCCTGGGCAAGGCCTTAGGTTTGTGTAAATGTAACTTTTATTCTCCAGATGTAAGAGAATGTCTTGGAGGCTTACTGCTGAATAAACTCACCCTTTTTAGCTCTTTCTGAACTTGTCTGGGCTGGTTCAACTCAGCTGTTCTGGCATAAACTCCTTTCCAAGCTGACTGATTCAATCCAGTTTCTCTCGGCTTGTGACTGAATTGCTCTGCCTGGCCCCTTATTACCTCTCTCTCTCTCTCTCCTCTCTCTCTCTCATTCTCTCCCTCCCTCCCCTCCCTCCCCCATCTCTCTGTTTCTCTCTGTCTCTCTCTCTCTGTGTCTTTCTGTGTCTGTATCTGTCTCACTGTGTATGTGTCTGTCTGTGTCTCTCCGTCTCCCTACCCCTGTGTGTGTGTGTGTGTGTGTGTGTATGTGTTTGTGTGTCTGTCTGTCTGTCTGTCTCCATCTCTGTTTCTGTTTCTCTCTCTCTCTCTCTCTCTCTCTCTCTCTCTCTCTCTCTCTACACACACACACACACACACACACACACACACACACACACAGAGGAACACACAGATCCTGGATCTTCAGCCAGTAGGAAAGCCCTTCTGTTGACTTGCTTTGCAAAGCTGAAACAATAATGATCCCCTGGCTTCTGCTCACACAAGGGTAGACATAGCCTCCACAGGGCAGCACCACCTTCCTACCTCACAGGGCAGTAATGCTATCTAGGTATATTTGGTCTTTTGAGGATATGAAAAGTGATGTTCTTTAGTCCATAATATATATTTTACAGTGTCAAGCACATAAAACGTCTCACAGTAAAGAGTAGAATATAACAAGTTTTACTGAGCACGCATTCTCTTCCTTTTTATTATAATTTATATAAATTGTGTTTTTGAAACGGACAGCTTCAAGCTATACGATATGATACACTCTTAGTGACGGCCAGTCTCCTTCAGAGCTAAAGAAAAGACTATTGGGGCTGGAGAGATGGCTCAGCAGGAAAGAGCACTGACTGCTCTTCCAGAAGTCCTGAGTTCAATCCTCAGCAACCACATGGTGGCTCACAACCATCTGTAATGGGATCTGAAGACAGCTACAGTGTACTCTTATAAATAAAATATTTTTTTTAAATAAAAGGATTATCATGTATCCCAACAGCTAAGAATCCTGGGACTGAAAGGAAGGATGTCCAAGTGTTCTGGTACTCTTACCAGACAGCCAGGCATCATCACACAGGTGACTACAGAATAAATAACTGTAGAAGTATGGATTTTCTAGAACTCTCAAGTTGTTGCTGGTTCCTGCTCCAACGAGAGGGCTATAAGACATACAGTGAGCCATTATCTGCTTGCTTCTAGAAATAACCCCTTTGAAGCTAAGTTCTATTTCTAAGCATGAATTTACCAGAATGGCCAGATGACTTAATGATGCTCATCTATATGTGTAAGTTGCCTGGGTTTCCATAACAGCATCCATAGAAGAGGTGAATATAATTCTCTATATACTTAGGAGTGCTGTCACCACCAAGTCTGCTTCAGCCACCAGGCATGCATTTATAGGTCCTTCAGGTTAACTTTCATGGCTCACAAAACAGTAAGCATATGCTTGTTTTACTACGGGATACTGTAATTGCCCCCAAGCACTGCCAGGCATCCAGCAATTGCCTACATGCTGTCTGAGAAAGACATCGTGGTTACAAAATCTACTGAAAAATTTCAACGCACTTTCAGCACTGAGTCTGCCAACCAACTGGTCCCACAGCAGGAGGCGCTGCCCGGCATCCCTGCTGGGTGCACTGTGGAGGTCTCAGGCCAGGGTTGTGTCTATGTGCAGGCAAGCAGAGAACCTTGAGAATGGAGTACAAGGAAAGGGAGTGTCAGTACATTCTTTCCTCAAATACAATTTCTCACTACCTCCTCCCTCACTCTCTTCTTTGTCCCTCCTCTCCCCTCCCCCCTCCTTTTGTTTTCTTCCCTCCCCCACCCCGCCACCATCTCTCTCTCTCTAGGAAAGTAGTCTGAGGTGTACAGATTTGAAGCTCTTCCTTACTCTGATATGGTTAATCTCTTTCTGCCAGACAGTGTTGAGATACCACAATTTCCCTCCTAACATTAGAGCGGCCTTTAGCCTTCAGGTGGAAACAGGGAAAACTCCTTGTGAGCAATTCACTTCCCTCGAGTCTTTGACTCTTTACTATTCATACCAGGCAACGAAAGCTGGGGACACCTGAGTCTTGGGAACTGAATATGTGTGTGAAGAGGGGTCGGGGTGTGTGCCTATGCCCACACATGTGTGTGAAGATGCAGAATCTATTCTTCCTACCCTCAGTTATGTGGGGAGTTGCAGCTCATCCAACATAGCCATTGTGGAAATGAAGACACTGTCTGGGTTCAGTCCATGGAGGGCACCAACCCGTTAGTAGGTGGCTTCTGTTTTGTTTTGTTTTGTTTTTTCCATTTAACTATCTCTTAGGGGACTTGATATGGATGAAACAAAACCCGGTGAAGTAGGCACTGTTCTATAGATCTATTACACACATGCACATTTACAATTCAAGATCGGATCATCTGAACGGGCTGCTGACGTGCATCAGATATATGAAATGGAAGCAGCAATAGTCTTGGTTCCTTTTTCTTATCCTGTGCTGGGAATGGAACACAGGGCCTTGCACATGCTGGGAAAATACTGTACACCTAGTCCACATAACTCACTTTAAAAAAAAAAATTCTGGAACACTTGAAAGAGGCTAGCATGAGCAGAGTCATGTTGGCCATGTACAACAAAAGTATGTAAAACATACTGGGATTCAAAGGTGTGCTGAAAAGTAAAATACATTCCAGTTAGTCTATATTGCATGAAAAAATTGAAATATTGGAAGTTTAAAACTGAATAACACACTTTACCCCAGGGATAGTAAAGACTCTGGTTCTCTCTCTCCCTCCCTCTCTCTCTCTCTCTCTCTCTCTCTCTCTCTCTCTCTCTCTCTCTCTCTTCTCTCTCTGTCTCTCTCTCTCTTTCCTCCTCTTAACATCTAGCTTCTGCAGCAACCCCTGAGGAAGAAGGTCCAGTCTGGAAAAGACACACTTAACATTTATTTGGAAGAGGTAGGTGCTCAGAACTAACCAAAGAGCTGGATTGGGCTTGTACCCTCGGGTTTCCTTTCAAGTCTGCATGTTCTAGTGTCATATACACAGACATGCAGGATCAGGGAGCACACAGACAGGGGAGGGGGGTGTTCCATGATGGTACAACATGGAGCAGGTGCCACTCCTGTAGATGAATATCCTCCCACAGACCGATATCCTGAGCTGTTTACGATATCCTGAGCTGTTTACACCGTTTGAGATGTCGAATGGCCACGTTTAAGAAAGGAAACAGGATACGAAGAGAATTTGTTGTTATTAAAACGTGCAGCTTGGAAGGGAAGACGCCAGGGCAGAGGGTTCCACGAAGGGAGTTTATTTAGGGCAGAAGGGAGAGAGAGAGAGGTGGCCGGCCATGACCACGTGGAGAGGGGGAGGGAAAGGGGGAAAGGGAAGGGGAGAGGGTCGGATACAACTTGCAGGCAAGCGGGTCAAGGGGCAAAAGAGAGAGAGGAGGGGCCAGACAGCCCTTTTTATAAAAGTGGGCAGGGCTACCTGGCTGTTGCCAGGTAACTGTGGAGGTGGAGTTTGACAGAATGCTAACAGAATTATCATTGTACCAAATGTTGAGAATGTTACTAATCCTCTGTTGAAATGAAATATTAAATACAACGTATTGATTTAAATTACATTTGAAAGCACAACAGATAATATGAACGTGTACCTGTATTGAGGTCTCGCTTCTCACTGGCAACAGTTCTAAATATTTTTACAATAGTAAAACACTTAATTATTTCAATAGTGCTGTGGGCTGAGTAGCTCAGTAGTAGAGTGTTAGGAACTGGACCTGGTAGATACAATTGGGAAAATCTTAGCTGGCTGTGGCAGCACACACCTTTAACCCTACCATTCGGGAGGCAGCGGCAGGTGGAGCTCGGTGAGTTGGAGGCTAGCTGGTGAGACCTTGTCTCGAGAAAATGTTTTTTAATTTAACTTTATACTCCCCAATATTTCAATTCTATCATATATGGAAACATGAAATGAGATATGTATTAATGAATGCCCACATGTGTTCATTCCGTTTTTGCACCTCTGGTTTCTAGCATGGATCCTACACCGTCGACCTGTCTCCATTCTTTCTGGCTAGTCTCAGAAGCCACAAGCATCGTTGCAACTCTAGATTACAATACTCAATTAACCGCAAAACCTTTAACCAAACTGATACTCCAAATTCTCCGTTTTAGCTGTTGGTTGTGGAGCTTTGAGCAAACATTGAAAGTCTCTGTTTCCTTAACTGTGAAGAGTTATTGGTAAACATAGTTATTTGGCCCAGAACTATTTTATATACCTATATACATACACTATATACATATACATATATATATTTGCTGTGCTGAGGATTGAAACCACAGCTCTACCCCTGAACTACATGCTAGGCCTGTAGTGCTAGCAAGAAGATTAAGTGATTTTAGACTATAAAAATATTTAGAAGTGTTCCTCATACAAAATAAGCCCTCAATGCATGTAGTATGTCTAGATTCTTTTATTGTAATGCTAAGATTAGTTGTAATTCAACTTGTTTTCACTTCAATAAAATTAGAAGTTCCCAAGGACCTAGTAACAGTTCTCAAGGACCTAGTAACAGTCTAAAATTTGATACAATTTGAATTTTCATCAAATGTTGTTCCACACGGAAAATAAAGTCACTGTCATTTTATAGCCAACGGACAAGAATGTACCAAACTAAAATTTACTTTTGCTATGAATATCCATGTTCCATTTCCAACCGTTGGCCCAGCCCATTCATCTTCCAGAATGGTTTGTTTGCTTGTCATGCAGAGGGTCACACCCAAGGCTCCACAGTGCTCGCTCAGCAAGCTCCCTACCTCGGAGTTATCCTTTGCTTCCTTTTCACTCTGGTTCATTTCTTCCTTCCTTCCTTCCTTCCTTCCTTCCTTCCTTTCTTTCTTTCTTTCTTTCTTTCTCTCTTTCCTTTCTCATTTTTTGACTTATTTATTTTTACATTGGTGTTTTGCTTGCATATAGTTCTGTGTGAGGGTGTCGGATACCTCGAAACTATAGTTATAGGCAGTTGTGACCTGCTATGTGGGTGCTGGGAATTGAACCCAGGTCTTCTGGAAGAGCAGTGGGTGCTCCCAAATGTGGAGCCGTCTTTCCAGCCCCACTTCTCTGTGGTCTATAGAACAAAGAAGACCATTGTTCTCATGGAGCTGATAACTGCTGATATTTTGGATGCCATTCTGTAACACACATGCTAGCGACTGAAAGTTCCTGTAACTCTGAATGTGCTCGTGACACATGGAGACATCTAAAAATGGCTAACGCAACATTTTCCTCTGAAGAAGGACTTCTGAAATCCCCCAAGAATAACCTGTCAATTCATTTCACAGAGGAACAGGCAGAGAGAGAAGTTTGGGGTGGAGTAGGATAATTCAGAGAAGGGACTTTTTGGAGGGGAGTTTCTGGGGAGAGAACTCTCCTTTGAGATACAGTTATTGTCTTTCTAAACTTTTTTTCATGAAAGTGTGCTTTCATGGGATCTTGCTATGTGGCTCAGGCTAGCCTTGAACTTGAAAACCTCCTGCCTCAGTTTCCCAAGTGCTGCATTGCGAAATCATGCACTCTTGCATGATATCTCCATAGTTCACATCAGAAAAAAACTAATGGTGGCATTTATGTGATGGTGTCTATGGGATTATGAGTGTATTGGATGTGTGTACATGTGTCTGCCTGTGTACGACCCCACACCATATAGGGGGGAGGGGTAGAAGACAACCTTCTACCTTATATTTTAGACATGGTCTATCATTGGCCTGGAGCCCACTAAGTAGTCCAGGATGGCTGCCCACTGAGCCCAGGGACTGTCCTGTCTCCACCTCCCATCACTGGGAATGCAAGTGGATTCTTTTTATACGAGTTATAGGGAATGAACTCAGTTCCTTATGTCTAGAAGGCAAGTACTTTGCTGACAGAGCCACCTTTATAGCCTCCTGAGTGACTTTTAGAAACAATAATTTTCCTATTTGTTTAAAAAAAAATAGTGGGGATGGCTGTGGGGATGGCTGGGCAGTGGTGGCGCACGCCTGTAATCCCAGCACTTGGGAGGCAGAGGCAGGTGGACTTCTGAGTTCGAGGCCAGCCTGGTCTACAGAGTGAGTTCCAGGACAGCCAGGGCTATACAGAGAAACCCTGTCTCAAAAAACCAAAAAAAAAAAAAAAAAAAAAAAAAAAAAAAAGTGGGGACTAGAGATGGCTCAGTGGTTAAGGTTACTGATTGATCTTCTAGTTCAATTCCCAGCACCCACACTCACAACCATCTGTAATGGAATCTATAGCAGCACACACACACACATATACACACATATAAAGTTAGCATTAAAAATGTTTGAAAATAGTTGGATTTTTCCTGTTTTTCATAATATGTCTTCATTGTGTAAAAACACTGAAGTGAAAACGTGAGGCAGACAGAGAGAAGAAAGTAAGAGAGCAACTGGGAGAGAGACTGAGAAGCCGACAGTGGGTCTGAGGTCCTAGGAGAGCTCTCCGTGTTAGTAAAGTGCTTGTTTAGCAAGTCTGAAACCTGCGTTCTATGTCTAGTACACGCAGCCCCTACACACAAGCACCCCCATACCCTTCCAGAGCATATAAGGCACACACATATAAATGCAGAATTTATTTCATTTTATTTTTTGAGACTGGATTTCACCATGTAGTTCTGGCTGACCTGGAACTCTTTGTAGATGAAACTGGCTTTGAACTCATGGAGAGTCACTTGCCTTCTGTCTCCCAAATGCTGGGATTAAAGGTGTTCAGTATTACAACTGGCCAGAACCCATTTTAAATAGTTATACAACCTCCTTGTTCTTACATTTTTTAGAGTTTCTGATTGGAGAAAAGGAGTGTTCTTATATAACCAGTTATCTACATGTATGAAACAGAGACATGCTGCTCCGTGTGTTGGAGGATGTTTTTGTGCACTGTATATTTAGATGCTGATTTCTATGCCCAGACATCAGGGTGACCTGGTCAAGCGTGTCCAGTCTCAATGTTATGTAAAAGTTATCTTCCATCCCCTCGGATTCGTTAAAAGAGCTGATCAGCCATGAGCACACATGGACCAGAGCGAAGGCCTAGTTAGGGTAGAATAGATGAGAATCTGCCCAGTTCTTCATGCTTGCAGTGTTTTAATAAAAGTACCAGGTCTCCGTGTCTTTATTTAGGAGAAAAAGGGGATGAAGCAGGTGCAGAAACTGCAGTTATTTGAGAGCAAAAGGGCGTAGAAAATTCCCCCAAGAATTACTTTTACATCTGTGTGTTGATTTCCATGTTTAGACAGTCTAAAATTGAGTTTTACATATGGAGTTAGGCTCATGCTGCCTTGTTTTCCTGTGTGACTATCCAAGTGACTGAGCATCAAATATAGAAATACCATTCTTTCCCTAGTCCACAAGTGTACTACTTTTAAAACAAATAAGGGAATCTTATAAGGATTTTTTTGATTGACTTTAGTGTTTTCCACTGATTTGCATCAGTAATCACAACAGTATCAAGATAAACACAAAAAGTATAAGCTTATTGTAGTTCTTAATCGTGTGTGTATGTGTGTGTGTGCACATGTGAATACTGTAGTGCAAGCCAGAGTCATAGGACAATTTATAAGAGTGGGTTTTTTTCCTTCTACTAGTTGGCTCTCAGGGATTGAACCCAGACCATCAGGGTTGGTGGCTGTTAGCATTATGTCTAAACGCCACCACAGTTACCTGGCAATAGCCAGGTATGCTCCTTCCCACAGTTACCTGACAACAGCCATGTAGGCCTGACCCACTATAAAAGGGGCTGCTTACCCCCTCCTCTCTCTCTTGATCTCTTGCTTCTCTCTTGCCTCTTACTTCTCCCTGTCCCCTCACCCCTTCCCCATTCCCTTCCCCCTTTCTCCACGTCGTCATGGCCAGCCTCTACTTCTCTACTCTCTCTCTCTCTCTCTCTCTTCTCTCTCTCTCTCTCTCTCTGCCTCTGCTTACTACCCTCCTGGCTCCCCTCCCTATACCCTGAATAAACTCTATTCTATACTATACCAGTGTGTGGCTGGTCCCTCAGGGGAAGAGATGCCTCGACATGGGCCCGCTGAGACATCCCCTTCCCCCCACACCTCTCCAGACACCCACAGAACATACTCTTTATCTGAACCCAGTGACATCACATCTAGGCAACCCCACATCATTGCCAAGGCAACCACCATACATTCCCAGAATCCTCCTGGCTACCTCCCACCTTTACCTGCAAGAGGCTACGGCACTGCCCATATAAATAGGCAGAGCCCCCGGACCTCTCTTCTTCTTCTCCCATCTTCTTGTCCCCACCTTTGCCCTATCTCCTGAATAAACCTCACTTGGAACCGTTTGGTCTGGTGCGGTCTGTCCTGAGCCACGTGCAAGCAACTTCAGTGGCGAGTGCACGCAGCTGCTGAACCGCCTTGCCTGCTCAAACTATGATTCTTCTTTAAGATAGCCTGGCTAAATTCTAAATTCATTTGAATTTCCATGTGATTTTGATTCAGTTTAATTTCTCCAAAAAGAAAACAAAACAAAAAACCCTGATGGGAATTTGGGAGGATCACTTTCAAGGCACAGATCTGAAAATGATGGACATCTTTACAGTATTAAAATTTTCATTTCACTAAGTGTTAAGGCACGCCTCAGTCTATTTCAGTATATTTGCAGGTTTCAGCGTCACAGTGTCACAGATCTTATATTAAAGTTCAAGGTGTTTGGGCACTTGGGTGTTGTCATATTTATTCTTACATTTGTTTGATATTTGGATTTTAAATCCATTCAACCTTGCCAAATTCACCTGCTGTGATGGTTTTCCCTTTGATTCTTCTATATCATCTAGGTCTCCAGTCTCACAGTCCTTGAATAACAGAACTGCAGAGTGCTCTGTGGCATACCCTTCAGAACCACTACCTCTCATAACAGAAGCACAGAATCCTTTGGTTGCTGGGAGTCTTAATAGTTGATGAGTTGCCATAGATTCTCTGCTAGCTATTGTGCCCATTGGCCAAGGACAGCTCAAAATCAACAACTGGTTAACATAGGAGATAAGGCTCTACCTTCTTGCCTCAACTTGGCACCATTGTTTCACAAATGCCTCAGCTCCCAGACCCTTCACAATATTTGTTATATGCATTGCAACCCATCTCTCTCCTTCTCTCTCCAAATCTGATTTCTTCATTTCTGTCAGTGCTGATCTGGGAAAATATGCTGGCTGTATCCAAATCTGTATCTCAGACTCTGTTTCCTTAACAACCTCATCAGGAACTGTACAGGCAGAAACGGTTCAAGAAAGCAGCCGCTAAATTGTGCTTTGGGGGCTAAGTTACCAACTGACCAGCTGTTGAGGAGAACCTGGTCCAGGTCACTGTGGATGGATGGACACTTAGGAGCATTGTTATGTATGAAAGTTAAACAAACAGTCAACTTCTCTAGCCAGGGTGTGTGAAAAGCTGAAGACTGAATTCAAACTTTCGTCCTAAGAACAGAGAAGGTTGGCTTCCCAGCAACCAGCCATTCGGTAGACCCAGGGTCAGGCTGGGAGAAATGAGACTTTAAGCCCCAAGATACATTCAAACATTGTGAGTAGCCAGCTTCTTCTCAAGCTGATTCGAGACCTCAAAGGATCTGCTCCTTCCTGTTACCAGGCAGCATTTCTTCTACCTCAAGACAGCACATGATCCCTCAAGCATAGGCCCTCTATTCTTCCACTGGTCACTATGTGTCTCACTAAAAGCAGAAGTGACAGACAGTGCTGTGGCAGATAACTGAGAAAGAGCTCAAAGGCTCAGAGAGGGCTCACATTAAGGAGTCTGACCCAGAGGACATTGTGCACGTCAGATGGGTAGAACGGATACTGGTTGAGTGAAGCTCTATCAGGCTTGAGGCTAGAGAAGGATGTTTGCAGCCAATGCAGTGTCACATGGTGCCAACCTCAGCTGCTCAGGAGGCTGAGCCAAGATGATCGCAAATCTGAGGCTTACATAAAAAGTTCAAAGGCCAGCCTGCACAACTGCGTGAGACCTCATCTTAAAATAAAAGATAAAACTTGTTTTGGTATGTAGCTCAGTGGCTATGCTCAGAAAGCATCGAGATGAACAGGGGACGGAGCCTGGCTATTAAACCCCAACCTCCTCCCTGGGACCCACATTCTTCAGTGAGGTTCCACCTCCTAAAGAGTCACACCCAGAAACACTGACTGGAGACCAAATATCCAAATATGGGGACATTTCACATTCAAATCACAATACATGAAAGGATTTTAAGTAAAGTGTCTAACCTACCTACAGCCCAATTCTTCCTTTGTAAAACAAGAGAAATAATATTAACCTCAAAGAGCTAAGAGTGAAATGAAATTATATATGTAAAAGCCAATGGCACATTTAGGATGCAGAGAGTAGAAGATGACCCAAGACCAGACAGTGGTGGTGCTCGCCTCTAATCCCAGCACTTGGGAGGCAGAGGCAGGCGGATTTCTGAGTTCGAGGCCAGCCTGGTCTACAGAGTGAGTTCCAGGACAGCCAGGACCACACAGAGAAACCCTGTCTCGAAAAACAAACAAACAAACAAACAAAAGACAGCAAGAGTGCAAGAGAGAGAAGAGGGGCAAGCACCCACTTTTATAGTGGGCCAGGTCTACTTGGCTGTTGCCAGGTAACTGTGGGGAGGAGCATACCTGGCTATTGCCAGGTAACTGTGGGGGTGGAGTTTAGACAGAATGCTAACAGTTCTACTAGCAGAGATTTCATAGAAGGGACTGCCAGAGACTTCTGTGATGGCTAAGTTATGTTCTAAGTTTAAACTACTGTGCTTAAATGATCTATAAAACACAACGCCTCTCACCCGTGAGCCTCGCTTGCTCAAGGACAGATAGCTTCCTGGAATTCTGGGGGCTGTTGTTGTTTCCGTAAGATAACAAGCCCAAGTGCTTTGCTTCTGTAAACATGCTTGCATGCCTCAACTACATAGGATGTGCTTAATCACATGTAGGTAGAAGTAGGTGGTAGGTACATATGCAGGAAGTATTTCAGGATGTATGCTTGCCTCTGATTGGACAAATGGAGGAAGTATGTAGCCTTGTGGGGTTTGCCTTTATAACCATCTGACTAATATAGCTTGATGCCATGCTCTGGGGATGGACTCAGCCAGTGTCCATTGTTCTGGCCAGCATTTAATAAAGCTTGCCCCAGATTTGGCTCAAAAACTGTGGTCATTGTTTTATTTTCACCCGGTGGGAGACACACCGAAGACATCATCAGCATCCCAGCTGCAGTGCCATCAGCATCCCAGCGGGGAATGGAGATGCTATGGAAGTTAAGCACAAACTCTAGTCAGTTTGAGCACTGCAGACCCTGTGAAAAGTCCAGCACCTGCGGCAGGGATAGCGTTTTTCCTCAGCTAGCCACAGTGTAGGGAACAGTCTATACACAATGGGAGCTGGAAGCCAGGATTAGTAAACTATCAACATTGATTGAGTACAGCCCAGATCAAGATCAGAGAGACACAGCAATGGGTCAGCCGAGAGGAAAGAACGTTCAAGCCAGTCACCCATCACCTTGGACCCCACCAGCTCTACTTCCTCTCCTGTAGCTACTTCTCACCAGAGTGTGGTAGGTCATTGCAGCAGGTGTTCCCAACTCTTCATGCTTTCTTCTTCCTCTTCTTCCTCTTCCTCCTCCTCCACCTCCTTCTCTTCTTCTTCCTCTTCTCCTTCTCCTCTTCCCTTCCCCCCTCCCTCCCTCTCCCTCTCTCTCTTTTCTTTGCTTTTGTTCTCTTCCTCAAGCCCCATTTCTCTCACTGTTACACCTCCCAAAGCCGACCTATTATGTAAAATCTGGGTCGATATCTTTACCCCCTCCCCCAAACACCCTATGTACCCCCCTCCTTTGTGCCGCCTCCTCCTGTACTTCCCATCTAACAACCTAATACTTCTGCTGACCCCAGTGCTCACTTTCTTTACCTCTCACTCACACTAACATGTTAAAATACACAGTATTATCGGAATCCCTTTCCTCTCTCAAACAATTGGTACTTGACAAGTGTCTGTTTTGTGGTGTAAGAAACATTAAATATCTGTCTTTTCTGTCAAATGCTGTAAAACTTGTTTTGAGAAAAGGAATTTACCCCTCCCATAAAACCTTTATGCAAATGCTTTAGCACCTCCTCCACCCTGCAAAGCTTTTGTTTACACAAAGCCCTGCTGCATTCTCAGAACTTTAGTGACAACCCCTTCCCAGTTCCCCCCAAGTCCTTTGAACTGATTGTTTTTAAACTAGCCTGTCCTGAAAGACTATGTGGTCAGATCCCAGCCAAGACAGAAAAACAGAGTCATCATCTCCATTAGAATAAGAACTAAGCACACTTCCTGCCTTGATGTGCTTGCTCTTCTCCTTGTGTGGGTAGTGCATCCTTTCTGACCAAGAGTAAAGGTTTTTTTAATTAATTTTTTATTGGATATTTTTTTTACATTTCAGATGTTATCCCCTTTCCCCATTTCCCACCACCCAGAAACCCCCTATCCTATCCCCTCTCCTCCTGATTCTATAAGGATGTGCCCTCACCCACCCACCTACCCACTCCCACCTCCCCACCTACCCCCATCCCCCCACCCCTGGAAAGTTTTGTCTTGCTATTTCCATTGTGTTTGGATGTTCCTTTGTGTGACACCAAGACTATTTCTAATAGTAGTCACCTACTATCTATTAGTAGAATGGGATTACTGAATGCTACAAACATGCCCAACCTGAATAGAAAGGACAGCAAAACAAAAAAGAAAACAACAAACCCTGTCTTTACCAGTTACCTAACCCTAGACAGGCAGATCCCTGTTCAGAGACAAAAGTACACAAAGGAGCAAGACAATTTTTCCTTCCCCAAATTACCAACTATACAGTAAGGATCCTCATGAAAACAACTAAGACAAAATTCCAGATGCGGAATTCAAAAGAATGACTATAAATATGATCAAGCAACCCAAAAATAGACATGACTATTTTCCAAGAGGAAACAGACAGCTGAATGAAATATCAAAGTTAGTCTGCAATATGAAAATAAAACTCAAAAGTGAGATAGAAGACGAAGTATAGGGAGAGGAGGAACCTTGAATGAGTGACGTCCTGAGGGAATTTATAGCTCTGACATGGGCATGGTCATATCAAGAACCCCAATGTCAGGACCTCAGCACCATGGAGTGGCAGAGGCTTCCCCAGGCAAGGCTCCAAGGGATGTCCAAGCTTTCCTCAGGAGCGAACAAGTGACTCATGTGTACAAAAACTAGCAACTGAAACTTCCTTGTCCAGGATGTTTAGCCTGAGAATACTGGCCCATAGACACCTCCTATTGAGACCTTCCTCTGTGCTCTACACAATAAAAACACAGAGGTTGTGAGTTGTGGTAGTATAGGTGCCATTCCAATGGAATGTGCACAATCCACCTGACCCCAACTTTTCTATAAATGTTTCTGTCTGTCTTTTATTCTTTTGACACCTCTAGTCAGAGTTCTAGGACCAAGTCATGCAGGCCTGAAGAAGACAACTGAAGAGAACCCAAACCAAAATCAGGAGAGAAATCAAAAAACACAATATGTCAAATAAAAAGTTCAGTGGCAAGCCTCCTCAGTAGAATAGATCATGTGGAAGAAAGAATATCAGTGTATGAAGACACAGAATTGGAAGACTCAGTCAAGGTTAATCATAAAATTTTAAAAATGGATGAATGGAATATATGAGAACTTTGGGACCCCATAAAGAAGCAAAACATAAGTTATAGACATACAAGAAGAATTTTATATGAAGGCATAGAAAATATTTTTAATAAATTCATAATAGAAAATTTCCACCGGGAAGTGTGGCCACCCATTAACCACAGACACTTAACAGAGCCAGGAAACATTTTCTAGTTCTAAGACCATGCCTGGATGTAAAAGAGTTCGAAGGCTGCAAAAGACGGACCAAGTGGAGAAACCCTTCATCAAAAACCGACTAAAACCAAAAAACAAAAATAAACAAATAGAAATATAGTTGCCAATCTATAGGGAAAGAGAAACCCATCCAGATATAAGAAACACACAGAACACCAAACAGAAAGAACCAGAATAGAAAACACTTATGTCATATTATTCCTAAGACACTAAATGTATAGGGAAATGTACAAAGAAAGTATACTGAAGGCTGCAAAAGAGAAGGACCAAGTTGGAGACAAAGACACATTCATCAGAATAATTGCTGACTTTTTATTTTAAACCACATAAACAAGAAAGTCTTAGACTGATGTCTTTCAAACTCTAGAAAATTATAGTTGCCAACCTTGTCATTTATACCCAGCAAAACTATCTGTCATAATTGAAGGTAAAAGGAAACTTTTCATGATAAGATCAGGCTAATGGAATTTATAACCACCAAGCCATCCACAGAGAGTACTGGAAAGAATACTACAGTCTGAAGAGAAACACTCAAGAGACAACAGCAGGAAAACCCCAAATGATCTGAAGTCACTGATTAAACAAAAGAGGACTAAGAAAGTTCCAAACACTAAAAAATGAACAACATGACAGGGAGCAATGCATACTTTTCAATAATAACTCTAAGTATAAATGTTTTCAATTTATACTTAAAAATTAAAAGACACAGGCTAACAGATTAGTTTAGAAAACAGAATTTCTTCTTTTGCTGCCCAAGAAACACATCACAGATAAACACCATTCAGAGATGAAAGGGTGGGAAATAATGTTACAGTCAAGTGGAACCAGGAAGCAAACATGTGTGGCTAGTCTAATATCTAGCAAAATAGGACTCAAATAAAGATTATTTCATACTGATCAGGTGAGACGTCATCAAGAATAAATCACAATTCTAAATATATATGATCTGAATATAGGTTCATCTAACTTCATAAGGCAATCACTTTTAGGTTTAAAATCCTACATTAATGCCAACACAGTAATAGTTGGTGACTATTATACTATAGTTCAGTACTATACTGTCATCAGTAAGGCTAGAGGGAAAGACTAGAAATCAACAAGAGAATCTACAGAAAACATACAGAGCTTGGAGATTAAGCAAGGCACCATTCTCTGGGCATTGTGGCACACCCTTAATTTATGTCACTCAGGAGGCAGAGGCCAGTGGATCTCTGTGAGTTACAGGCCAGTCTGGTCTATATAGTGAGTTTCAGGACAGCCTGGGCTATATAGAAATACCTTGTTTTATTTTATTATTTTTTTAAAACAACAACAACAAAAAAAACAAAACAAAACAAAAGCCTGCCCTATTGAGGAATGAGTCATTAAAGGCATCAAGAAAGAAAATTTAAAAGTCCTTATAATTAAGTAAAAATGAACACAAAACATAGCTAAAGCTATGGGGCTCAGTGACGTCCTAAATTAGACATGTCTCAAAAAACAGCCTGATGAGGATCCTTAGAGCAGTGGAAAACAAGAACAAGCCAATCCCCCAAAACAGAATATGGAGAGAAATAATGACGTTCAGAGCAGACACTAATAAGGAAAACAAAGCAAAGCAAAACAAAACAAAACAAAAAACAGTACAAAGAATCAATGAAACAAAGACTTGGCTCCTAGATGAACAAAAACTGACAAACCTTTAGCTAAATCAGCCAGAGAAGGAGGGTGTGGGCCAAATTTATAAAATTAAAGATGAAAAGGAGACATTATAATAGACACCACAGAAATTGAGATCCTCATGAAACATGCTTGAAACTTTCTTTTCTAAGAGAAACAAGTGAACTTTGAGATGCAAATGAGTCACTAAGGTTACAGGGAGACGGAGTGAATCTATAAAAATCTAAAAACACAGAAGCAGTAATTAAAATATCCGCTCCAGCTTTTCCACATCTCAGACAGGGCTTTCCCACTCCCGGCCCTGCACTTGCCTGACAATAGGTGGTATAAGTGCAATAAAACTTCCTGCATTCAGCCTTCCCAAGAGGCTGTGCCCAGTGGTGGGGTGGACTTGGACCCACAGTTGTGCAGTATATTCCACATGCTGAGGTGGGCTTCAGTGATGCAGCTATCTATAAGTCACTTTTGTCCTGTAAGTAATCCTTCCACATTCCAGTAAGTACCCCAGTAAACTTTATTGGTTCATCAGATTGTACTTTGGTGGTGTCCACACTTTGGTAGATTGTTGGTTTCCTAACTGGAATACTTAGACATTTGTTCAAGTCTCCCTATGAGAATAGTGACACACAGTGACTTCTTATGCTCCTTTTAACTTGTAGGCCAAATTATCTATGAGACTAGATAACATCTCAGTGGCTTTTGAGGTCCATATGGAACACGTCCCTAGCCTCAGCAGCACTCCCAAACCACCATGATCTTGGCATGCTGACAGAGGCCAAGGGAATACCTGATTGACCCTGGAAGAAGGCTGTGTCTGTGCCTGTCTGTTGGGGATAGCATGAGATGCTAAAAGAATAGCAGAAGAGACATCTCATTTAAGACAAAGTATCTCTGAGGGATGGCTCCTCAGCAAGGGGATACAGGAAGCTTGATTTGGTGGTTACGGGACTCTCTTGATCTATCTGTTGGCTTAATTTTCCTTCTTTCAGCCCTGATTATTTACTCTTCTCATATAGATTTGTATCTTCCTGACTGTAGACCACAGAGCTCCATGTGCTAGCATATCAACTATTTCCGTTGATACTGGAACTTGTCTCCTACCACCAACGACTTGTAGTGGTTTGAATAAGATGGCTTCCATAGGCTTGTGACAGAAAAAGACAGTGCAGAGGCTCCTTCATCTTATATTCTTGCTGAGGCCACTTTGGGTTTAACTGAGTTTGATCTCCTTGATGGAGAATCCCATGGGAAATTACCCAACTCTATTCTAGGAGCCTGAAGTCAAGATGCCCAGATAATCTATCTTAGCTTCTGTTAAACTGCTTGCTTGTACAAAACCTCCCCCTGTAGCTGTTTGGTGAAATGGAAGGATGTGGTTTTTGCCTTTTAAAAATTCCTTACTCTAAACATCCTGCACTGCACTTGGTCCCTGAATACCTGAATGTAGTCTCTGTTAACTAGAATAAAGGCTTTCAATTGGTTACAAAGTGTGTATGAGCAGCCATCTCTGACAGGTTCTCTGTAATAGGCTAATATACTTGAATGTTTGGTTCCCAGTGTTTAAGAAGGATTAGAAGAAAAGAAGGTATCTTCTTGTTGGAAGAGTAGTATCACTGAGGACTGGCTTTGAGATTTCAAAAGCCTATACCAGACAGGTTTCTCTCTCTCTCTCTCTCTCTCTCTCTCTCTCTCTCTCTCTCTCTCTCTCTCTCTCTCTTTCCTCTCTCCCTTTTCCCCCTTTCTTTCCCTCTCCCCCTTTCCTTTCTCTCTCTTTCTTTCTCTCTGCCTTCAACTTTCAGATCATATGTGAGTTCCCAGCTATTGTTCCAGTGCTTTGCCTGCCTGCCACCATGCTTCTTCCATGATGAACACGGACCAACCTTCTGAAATTGTAAGCAGAACTCCAATTAAATGCTTTCTCTTATAAATTTTCTTGCTCACCATGTCTTCTCATAGCAATAGAACAGGAACAAAGATAGACTTCTTAACCTTCCAGTGACATCACAATCTGGTCTTGAACCTCTTACAGTAACCATTATCTACACTCTCCAAAATGCCACTGGAACCGTTTGTACTTCATCATCCTACAACACTATGACAAATCATCAGTGCCACCACCTCCTCTTATGTTCCTTTTCAGCTCTTAAGAAACACTCCAGAAGATGATGTTGCTCCTTGTTGATGACTTGTCTTTGCTGATGTGTCAGAGAAGGTGAACAAGTGGAAGAGCCAAAAGAGTCAAAAACCAAAGCCAAAGTTCTCACACTTTAACAATCTGACCTGACCACTTGGAACTTTACTCTAGTTACCTGTGATGATATCTCGCACTGAACATCTAGAGCCTGACTCCTAGGCCTTGCCCCAAAGAGCCAACCTCAGGAAAGACAATGGATGCTACAAAACCTACTACTCAACAAGATCCTGAGATGCTCACTTCTCTGTTCAGATATGACTCCCACACAAATGGCATGTGAGAATTAAGTAATTTACTTAACTCTATAAAATACCTTCCATTCCTAATGGAAGGAAGCAAAATTAAATATCAGAACAAGGAAAAAAAATGACATACAAATTTATTAGTAAAATCATTTCCACTAAGGACTGGGAAACAGCTCAGTGTTAAAGGTTGTGCTTACATGGATGAGACCCTGAGTTCATTCCTAGTTCATTCCTTGCAAGACTGAAGCAGAAAAAGTCATGAATTTGAGGCCAGGTTGGACTATGTGGTGAAAGTCTGTCTCACTTTGCCTCCCTACCCACCCCAAGGTCATTTTCATATATGTTTTCTCAGTTCTTATGTTCATTACTTCCTGTGGTGGTTTGAATAGGTATGGCCCCATAGATTCCTGAGTTTGAATCCTTGACACCATTAGAAGGTGTGGTCTTGTTAGAGTAGGAATGGCCTTGTTGGAGGAAATGTGTCACTGTTGGGGTGGGCTTTGAGGTGCCCTATGTTCAGAGTGGCACGTAGTCTCCTTCTGCCTCCTGTGGATCAATATTTAGAACTCACAGCTCCTTGTTTAGCACCCAGTCTGTCTCTATGCTGCCATGCTTCCCACCATGATGATAATGGACTAAACTACTGAAGCTATAAGCCAGCACCAATTAAATGTTTTCATTTATAAGAGTTGCTGTGATCCTGTTGTCTATTCATGGCAATAAAACCCTAACTAAGACAGAAGTTGATACCAGGGACTGGGTATTGCTGTGATAGGACTGACTATGCTTTTGTTTGGAGGAATGTGGATTTTAGAATTTTGGATTAGGAAAGCAGTAGAATGTTTTAAGTGGGGCTTAATGGGCTGTACTAGTAGAAGTATGGAAGACTTCCTGAGGGTGCTATGGGGGCCTGACTCAAGAGATTTCAGAGGAGCAGAATTTTAGTATGTTCCTAGAGATCATTCATTCTTAACAATGTTTAGGTGAAGAATATGGCTACTTTTTGCCTCTTGTCCAAAGAATCTGCCTGAGTTAAGATGAAGAGATTTAGATTAAGTGCATTGGCAAAGGAAATCTCAAAACAATTAATATAGACTCTGTGCTGTGGTTCACTCTTATATGAAGAGTGTTTTGATGAAAAAGAGCACACTGAGAAAGAAAATATACAAAATGTATGAGACACAGTCCTCTTCTGCTGCCTCAGTTCAAGATGTAGAACTCTTGCGTCCTTCTCCAGCACCATGTCTGCCTGCATGCTGCCATGCTTCCTACCATGATGATAATGGACTACCAGGCCTTTGAAACGTAAGCCAGCCCCAACCAAATGTTTTCCTTTATAAGAATTGTCTTGGACATGGTGTCTCTTCACAGCAATAAAACCCTAACTAAGACACTTCCCTTAAGGGAAATGTGTTACAAACCAAAAATCTTCACCTTAAAATACAAAGATATTAGCCGGTGTGTGCGAACCCTTTACTTCCCTAGTACTTGGAAGGCCAGAGCTAGGCCTTTCCGAGTTAAGGCAGATCTCGGTTCTAAGAGTGAGTTCCAGGAAGAGGCCTGGACTTACACAATGAAACGAATATTAGAAAAACACCAACAAAACAAAAATAAAAAAAAAAAAAAAAAAAAACCAAAGATATCATATTGACTATATATTTGATTTCCTCTTTCCCTTCCTATTGTGATCTTGGAAATGCCCAGAGACTTAGTAGCCTTTGCCACAGATGTGAGTAATAAGCAGATATTACTTATAACCAGGGTTCTAATGCTAGTGTCAAGAGTTTACTTTTACCAAGGAAGAGTGCCTGGACATTGACTTAGCAATGTAAAGAAAATATTAGCAAAACCACCCCTTATATCTATAGAGATGGCAGGTTTTTTTACTCTCTTTTGGGGGGTGTTGCAAGGGCTGAGGGTGGATACAAAGGGATGAGGAGGTAAATGGGATTGGGTTGCATGATGTGAAACTCACAAACAGTAAAATATTAAAAATCAAGCCAACCCAACCCAACCCAACCCAACCCAACCCTACCCAACCCACCCAACCCAACCCAACCCAAACCCAACCAACCCAACCAACCAAACCAAACCAAACCAAAAAACCCTTGTCAGCCCCTGAGGTAACCAATATCTTGACATTGCTCAGAACTGCAACCTTGGTTCATTTATAGTTATAGTACCCATGTATGTGTTTTCAAATATGGTTTTGAAGTTGGTGTCAGCAGACAAGTCTTCCAGATGACATACATGCATTCTTTGATTTTGTGTGTTCTTTACAGTGCTAGGGATTGAACCAAGGCCCTTGGTCCTTGTGAGAGTGATAACCATTGAACTACACTGCTGAACTGCGTCCTTTGTATTGGGTCTTACTCTTGGGAGTCTCTTAGTATCCATCTAAAGTGTCGCATGTCATTGCACGTCATTTTCATGGTTCATGTCATTCCATTGACTAGACCAGATTCTTGAATCTAATTTTGTGAGATAATGCCAAATTCTTAAAAATGGTTGTGAAACATTTTACGTTACTACCATCAAAGAAAGTAAGTCAAACTCTACTTCATGCTGACTTGGCACTATCAGATTTTTTTTTTTTTTAATCAGTTAATTTGGAAGACATATAGTGTTTCTTTTCTTTTTTCCTTTTTTAAATGTATAGCTCTTTCTTATAGCACCTTGGTTATTTGGGAGTCTTGTCATGTAGACTGTTCTGTCATATTCAACTCTGGGATAGGGTCATTCTTCCCTTCCTGCTATAGGAAAGGGAAAGCCTTCTCTGAAACTGAAGCCCTGTTTTCTTGAAGTGGGGGAGGGTGGAGAGTTTGTTCTTGGCTTGTTTTTCCCTCAACTGCCTTCAGCTCAAAATAACCCTTGTGCCAGAGTGGCATATTTTAGGGTGTCGTGCTGATTTGTTACTGGCCACCGGGTTACTGAACAGCTTTTATAGTGTAGAAGTTAAAAATGCAACAGCCATTATTTTAGCCTTAGAATTCTTAATCTAGGCCCACGTTTTCAAAATGTAATCAGACTCTAGACTATTTTACTTCTCTTGGGTCTGTGTGTCAGTAGTTGCCTCCACATTTCCTTCATCTCTAAGCTCTTTCTCAATTTAATTACGGGCATGTCAGGCTGGCTAAGCTGCTTGGCATAGCTCTACCCTAACCCGTTTTATCTAAGTATCTCCGTGAAAGGATCTGTTGAGTAATATGTGAACCCATTCTGAGCTTACAACAATTGCACTTTGATTTGATCTTACCACAAAGCCGCAGTCTAATTAGATTTATTCTTCAAGTTCTCCACAAAATTGCCTACAAGTCTCCAAATACATGATTGTAGAAGTTAGGCCCAGTTCTTCCTCCCAGCCCCATGCTCCCAGAAATAAGACTCAGACTCAAAATATGTTACAAATACTTGGCCATGTAGCTAGTTCTCCTCTGACTAGATCATAACTTATTATAGCCCACTTGTTTTAACCTACGTCCTGCCATGTGGTTGGTTACCTGTGCACAGGTACCATTTGTCTGTCTCCTCACATCATCCAAGGTAGAATTTCTGGTACCTGGCTCTATCCCAGAATCCTTTCTCCACCAGCATGTTCCACCTCCCGTTTCCTGCCTAAGCCCTAGCTAGGCCATAGGCTTCTTAATTGACAGGTGATGCATCCAGACAATATACAAGGTATCCTCTCCACATATGACCTTAATCTGTTTTTATTCCGAGTAAAACTCATCTGCTAGACAGCCACGGTGGCATCCAATTGTAATTTCTAGCACTAGGGAGATAGAGGCAGGGGGATCATGAATTTGAGGCCATGAGATCCTATCTTGAAAAATCAAATCCAAACTAAACCAGACTAAAGCAAACCAAGCAGAGCTAGTCTTGGCTCAGGTCATTTCTTCCTTGTAGTCCTGGTCAGCCCCAGTTGCATGAGCCTAAACTCATGTTTCCTTCCTTCCTCTAGAGTTGTAAGACCATAAAGTACAAGAGCCACCTCACAAGCAAAATACTTCTCCCCAGACTTTAGTGTCCAGGAAGCTTTCTCATTATTCACTAATTGATCCTTAGCTAATACTTACGGCTCACTTTATTGCAGGCCCTTGAGGCCTACAAACTCTGATAGAAGGTCTACACTGAGACATTTTAAAGAATGATTCTGCGGTCTAAATGAGAGCAGCATTGTCTTTGTTAAGTTCTATTGCTGTATTAAAAATAAATAAATAAAATAAGATAAAAAAAGAAACTTCAGCAGGAAGGTTGTCACTGACTGTCCTGTCACAGTTCATCACTGAAAAAAGTCAGTGTAGGAACTCAAGGCAGGCACTGAAGCAGACGCTGTGGAGGAGAGATGCCTCCTGGGTTGCTCCTCCTGTCTTCCTCAGTTTGTCTTATACAACCTGGGGCTACGTTGTCTGGTCTTAGCCTGAGACCTAACACTGCCTCAGGGTAGCACCAGCTGCAATCCTCAGGCCCCACATCAACATTTAATCAAGAAACTTCCTCCTCAAGAATTGATGGGGGTGACCTTACCTGTGACTGAAAACATTGGGGATAGGGAACCTGAAGAGGCCATCTCCTGTATCCAGACAGGAACCCCAGTGGAGCAATAAGGACACCAACCTACCCACAAAACTTTTGACCCAGAATTTATCCAGCCTTCAAGAAATGCAGGGACAGGGGATGGAGCAGAGACTGAGGGAATGGCTAACCAATACCAGTCCAACTTGAGCACCAATCCCTGAGACTATTAATGATACTCTGTTATGCTTGTAGACAGGAGTCTAGGAAGGCTGTCCTCTGAGAGGCTCCGTACAGCAGCTGACTCAGACAGATATAGACACCCACAGCCAAACAGTGCATGGGGTTGAGGACTCTTGTGGAAGAATAGGAGGAAGGATTGCAGGGGTTAAAGTGGGGGTACCTGGGATAGGAACTCCACAGGAAGACCAATAGAATCAACTAACCTGGACCCTTGGGACTCTCAGAGACTGAACCACCAACCAAAGAACACACACGAGCTGGACCTAGGCCTCCCCACACATACGTAGCAGATATGTAGCTTGTTCTTTAGGTGGCTTCTGAAAAACTGAAGCTGGGGCTACCCCAAAAGCTGTTGCCTGTCTATGGGATATGTTCTTCTAGCTAGGCTGCCCTGTCTGGCCTCAGTGGAAGAGGATGCACCTAGCCTCAAAGAAACTTGATGTACTAGGGTGGGAGGATATCTAGGGAGGCCCCCACCCACTCAGATGATAAGTGGGGGCAAAGGATTGTGGGAGGGGATGACTGGGAGGGGGCAGTGAGGGAAATGTAGGGTAAGTTAAAAAAGATAAAAATAAAAAAAAAATAAAGCAAAACAACAACAAAAAAGACTTCCCCACAGGCTTGCTCACAGCTCAATCTTATAGAGGCATTTTTAAAAAAGATTTATTTATTTATTTCATGTATGTGAGTACACTGTCATTCTCTTCAGACACACCAGAAGAGAACATTGGATTCTACTACAGATGGTTGTGAGCCACCATGTGGTTGCTGGGATTTGAACTCATGACCTCCAGAAGAATAGTCAGAGCCATCTCACCAGCTCGCAATGGTCGATTTTTACTCAAACAACCTTAAGCATTCACCACCCAAACAATCACTAATGTGACTGGGTTAAAGGAGGAGAGTCAGTAGCTTGCGAGGGCCTTTTTACAGTGTTTCCTCTCTGGATCTGGCTTCTTTTAAGGCTTTCTAGGCAAGCCTCTCAGAAGACACTCAGAAGTACAGGCTCATTAACAAACCCCAAAGCTAAAGTAGGTACCGAAACAGTGAGCTCTCAGGACATAAGAGAAAGATAAATGGATAAAAAAAAAATGAAAATGAAAATCAGCTAGCAGAGTTGTTTAATATATATGACTGCAGAAGTCAACATTTGTATGGGGGTGAGGGAGTAGAAGACAGGAAGAATCTTCCTGGATCTTGCTGGCCAGCTGGTCTAAACAATTAGTGTGCCAGGTTTAGAGAGAGACCCTGCCTCAAAAAAATAAGATGGGCAGAGATAGAGGAAGACACTCAGAGAGTTACCCTCTGGTCTCCTTATACACACATGTGAATACATATGAATGTACATAGGCACAACATGTGTGTGCACGCACACACACACACAGAGGGATGGGGTAGCTAGGCATGTTTGTACATGCTTGTAATAGGAGGCAAGAGAATCAGGAGATCAAGGTTAGCATAGGCTATAAAGTTTAAGGCTAGCTCAGATCCTGTCTCAAACAACAAACCACACTACCTGTGTACACTGGGACAGTACATTTTTCTGAGCAGGGCTATTGGTCCTGTTCATTAGGGGACAGACTGTACATTGCCTAGGACTTTAAGGGACACCTACAGCTCCTGTTGCGCTTACCAGGGTCAATGAATAGTGGGTGCTGGGAATTGAACCTGGGTTCTCTGGAATAACACCAGGTGCTCTTAACTACTGAACCATGTCTCCAGCATATAAATTGAATGCCCAGGGTGCATTTTATTCAGACAGCCATCTGTCTGAAGTCACATGTTAATACCCTAAAACATTATCCCAGTTCAGACATGAAGCTAATGGAGAAATGGGGTGAGGGGTCGTGGGGAATAATCTACAGCAAGGACACTCGGTTATTCCAGAGCTCATCCTTGTCCCTCAGGTCAGGTCAGGTCAGGTCAGCACATCTCTGGGACATCTCTGTGCTTCTCTCTGTATTACCTCTTGTATTCTTCCTTTGTCCTGCGAGAGTCTAGGCTCAGGCCCTTCTTGAAACACTGAGTTAGCTAGTGATTCTTGGTATAATCATTATGTTCCTCTGGCTCTGGCCTCTTGTCCAGGGTTTCCTGTGGCACTTGGTATGGCATGGCCACGTTGATTTTTGTTTTTTTTTTTTTAGCCCACTGAATATGTCCGTCTGCCTAAGGCAGATACACAGGCCTCCCTCCCAACCTTGCCATGTTCTTTTCATTAAAAAGTCCTTTATTTTTAAAAGTCCTATTTATTTTTGTGTGTATGAGTATTTTATCTGCATATATGTCTGTGCACCATGCATGTACCTGGTACCCTCAGAAGTCAGAAGAGGGTCCTGGATCCTTTGGAACTGGAGATACAGATGTTTTTGAGTCATCGTGTTGGTGCTGGGTATCAAACTGGGGTCCTTTGGAAAAGGACGTGTTTTCAACCGCTCTTGCTCCTTGTCATGTCTTTTCTCAGATGCCACTTTCTCTGTGAGGTCTTCTTCCCTGGTCACTTCTCTTAAACACTAAGACCTAGCCTTCAGTTACCCAACAACAGCCCTTAACGTTTCCTCCTGCTGCGCTGATAATCATCTAACAGACGGTAGGCCTGAGTGAGTTGGTCATCGTCAAACAGGCTATAGGCCGGAGGTTCTATATGCAGTTTCTTCCACTCCTACTTCACTGTAATACAAACTCCAGGAGGGGAGGAGGCTTTGTGTCTCATCTGCCTCGATGGACATCCACACACAGACATGACTGTCTCTTAGGAGATCTGCAACACAGTCCTGCTGATGTTGACTAAAAGGATGGATTGGATCTAGGGGGTGGTGTATGGATGAAAGATCCAGGGTTTCTGCCTTGTGTGAGGGGGAAGCAAGGTGGCTGGAAACGTGGATAAACTGCCACCCCTGAGCGTAGACAGGGGACAGTATGGCTGTGGCTGCACGTAGTTATTCTCTCTGATTCCAGCAACTCTAACAGTTACTCAGATTTTTACTTGCTAAAACAATTACCTGAAAGTTGGAACTAGAAGGCAGAAGTTACTCTCTGTTGGGTCTGTCTGGGCTTCTTCTCATACTGATTTCCTATTGACTCAGTTCCTTTATAACTTAGAGGGGGATATAGATTATTTTATAGGTACAATTGTTTCTTTTGTTGTTGTTGAAACAAGTGTTTCAAATTCCCATCTAGTGTGAAAAGATAATCCTGAAGGTTATGGTTCACGTGGGTCACTAACTGGTTGTATTCAGACCAGCCACCTGCCTCTGTCATTCTTATTAAATTGTCTGGAAACACACACGCTTCTCAAATGCATGTGGGCTGACTTCAATTCTGCTTCCTGCATCAATATAAAGTCTTGACCTTCACTGTAAATTTGCATGACTTAAGAATCTACCTTTTTGAAAATAATACTTTAGAATCATTTTCACACCACTGAAAGTTGCCACAGAAGAGGATTTCTGCGTGCTTACTTATTAGCACAGACTTTCAAGACACATCTAGCCTTATTGCTTTTAAAAATAAAGTCTTGCTCTCTTATCCATAGAAAACACGTCCTCTGGCACCTCATACTTGCTTGAAACAACCTGCAGATAATACGGAACCCTATATATGCTGGTTTTTTTTTTTTTTCCGACACATACCTAAAGATGATAGTGTCACTTACTGGTATAGTAAGAGATTAGTCATTACAAAACAGGCCAATCATAACCACATACTTCAAGAAAGGTCAGGCAAATGTAGTCTGACATGTCTTACTTTACTACCCTCACCTGTTTTGGATGATATGAGACAATAAATGAGATGGACTGACGTAAGATCTCCCTCGCATTGGACTGTGTTAGGTGACTTGTAAGGCTTTCTTGAAGACAGGTACTGTAACCAGGGGAGAGTAGAGGATAGTGATACTGATCAGACAGGTCCCATTCTTATCCTTTCCCAGAAGCTGGAAATGCCCTCAGGCCTGTCCTGGCCAGAGACAAGAATACCAGTAGGAGCTCTGGCCTCTTTATCACTCTCTGACATCACAGCTGCCCGGAAGCTGTGAAGCCTGCTCACCAACAGACACTACTGTCCCTTTTAGTGACAGCTTTAAAATTGAAGCTCTGGATTTTCATGGTGAAATTGGTTATATCTATTCCCCTATTATATCAGCCTATCTCTCTGATATGATTTCAAGGTCTCAGCTCTTGAGGAATGCTGGGTATCTAGATAGGGATTAATAGCCTTGGAGGTTATTGAGGATAAACTCTCCCTCATGGCCAGATTTACTTGCCACCCCCATTTCTCTAGTAACACTAGAAAGGAAAACATCACTACTGTCCTAATTCTGTTCCAAAGATTAAAAAAGTAATCACATACTATTGTTTCCTAGCTTAAGAGTTAATTTACCTGCCTGGACACATACACCCCAACATGGTTGTTCACATTTTTAATCCCAGCACTCAGGAGGCAGAAACAGGAACTGAGTACTAGGCTGGGACTACTTAAACCATGTCTCAAAAACAACAAAAATGTTAATCTAGCCGGACCTGTCGATCATCTGGCAGAAGTGTAACCCCAGGAAAGCGGATTCACATGAAGATGCATAGAAGACCAGAAAAAATGATTATCCTCTTAAAGAGATAATGTGTTCATTTAGCCTTGTCCAAAGCAAGTAGCTTTTGGATGGATCTCCACTGTTAAGCCTGGCAGCTTTTGTGTTTGTGCGCTTCGAGACAGGGTTCTCTGTGTAGCCCTGACTGTCTTGGAACTTACAGAGATCTACCTGCCTCTCTTCCTGCCAGCTTTTCTGAATTCTAAATTTAAGAAGTCCCACCCCCACTCCTTTTCTCAAAGCCTAAGTACCTTTCCTGTTCTACTGCACTTTCCCGACCTTCTAGGCTTCTGGCCTGGTCCTGACACTCCCTCCCCTCCCCCGCCACTAGGCAGCTGCTCACTGACTCCACCGCTGAACATGCTGACCTTTTTAACCCCGACTCGAAAGCCTGGCTTACTCTTCTCCATCTTCCTCCACTCAGCAGCCACAGAGATTTATATCTTGCTTGCCTTGTTTTGCTTTTAAGCTCTATTAAAATGGTCATTGAGTTTCCTTTTGAGACAGTTTAATCATTCTTATTATACGACTAATAACTCATGCAAGGGGACCCTGGATAACTTGATAAAACCATGACCTGGAGTCAGTTTGCTAAGCGTTGGACTAAGTGACTGACAGGTAGCAGTATGTTGTGGTACCTGAGGATAATTCCTATCCAGAGTGAGATGAAGCAGGGCCTGTGGTACCATGTGGATCATGCTACTCGGAATGTCGCACAATTGAAAGCCTGGAGAGTTTTTGTGGAGAACATTCTTTTATTACATATTTTTGAACATGAGTTACTTGTTATATTACAGCTAGTGTAATATTCTGTTACAAATTTCCTGGCTTAAATTGACACATGTCTTACTTTACAGTTCGGTAGGTTAGAAATTTGACATGCATTTCACTGGGTGAATATCAACCTGTTAGGAAGGCTGGGTTCTCTTTTGTCAGAGCTGGGGTGAGGAGGAAGATTCATTTAGTTAATTTTTTTTTCTAGATTCTAGAAGAGTGGTTCTCAACCTTCCTAATGCTAGGACCCTTTAATACAGTTCCTCATGTTGTGGTGACCCCCACCCCCCAACCATAAAATTATTTGTTGTTACTTCATAACTGTAATTTTACTGTTATAAATCATAATATAAATATCAGATATGCAAAATATCTGATGTGCGACCTCTGTGGAGTCGAGACCTACAGGTTGAGAACAGCTGTTCTAGAGGCTTCTCACATGGCTTGCCTCATTGCTGCCTGGTGTTCAGCAAGAATGGACTGAGTAGCTCTCAGGCCATGCCAACTGCTCTGCATCTGCTTCCTACGCTTTCACATATACCCATATCACACTGGGGCTGCTCCGATAGCGCTCCGGAATCTCCTGGTGTTTAAAGGGCAGTGATAAACAGCATTTCTTCCCCTTTGCTGTGCAACGGAGCAGACTGACAGGCTTCGTGGCTGGAAAAATTTAGGTTCCATTACTCTTATCCCAGCTTACAAGTCGACAACACCAGAAACAAAATTTTGGGAATTTGGGTGGACGTTATTTCTCGTTTGCTGAGGCTTACCCCAGTTCCTACCCACACAGTGTCTTTTAGATGGATAACTGGAGATAACAACTAAGTCTGAGTGGATTGGCCATTGCAGGTACTTTTAAATGACAAATGCCCAGCTTTTCTACAAACATTCAGAGCTGAGCACCTGAGTGGAAATGTCACACTTCTCATGCTGTGGCTGCAGGTGGTTCTGAGCTGCGCCGTCACAGGTTACAGACTTACGTTACAATTTGTACCCCAAAATGAATGAACACTGAACAATTTAACTTTCCCAAGCTTTATGCTCTTCATCTGTAAACATTAAAATTGACCCAAAACAACTGTCTGGAGGGCTAACTACCAGGAGGCCTCCGAAGCTGCAGCAGGGCTTGAGGCATATTTTGAATTGTTTTCCCCTTAGATGGCTTCCCAGATGCTGAGCTTTCTTGGCTTAGGGAAAATGACCCCAGAGAGTATAAATCTGGTGTTGGCTCTCATCATGACTCGGTATTGTAACTTCTGAAACACTGACCACAAGAGCACACTTGAAGCCTTGTAAAAGTAAATGTAGTGCCTAAAGAATGCTCTTGTCAAATAAATGATAAGCTCATTAATTAAACTCATTGATCATAAGCATCACTAAATTATGATTAAATAGTAGTGTAAGCTAAATAAACCATAAAGAATGGTTTAGATAAACTGAAGAACGACAAATATTTATTGGGTTAGCTCTAGCCCTGAAATGCCATTTTCTCTGCTGAAAACCAAGGGACTTGGACAGCACTTGGCTTTAAATATCGGAGTCTCAAGATAGTCTTAATGTTCATTGTCCTCTCTTCCAGCTAGACCTTAAGAAGAACTGCCACAAGATGGGGTGGGATGTGGAAGTTGGGCGAGGTGATGTAGTTTAGAATATAGGAGGTCATAGCCTTGTTTCCCTACTACGTTCTCCCATATTTGCATAAAAATGTGCTCCTCATGGTCGCTTCATTAACTGTCACAGGCTTCACTTGTCAAGTAGGAGCTATCTCTTCACCGATCAGTTTGAAGAACGCTGCTCAAAGCTCAGTGGATGGCAGAGATTCCATTCCCTTACCTTCCGTTTTTAGTTGCAGCCAAATCCCCTTCCAAATCCCAGCCCTTCTTGAGGTAGCTAAGGAGTTGCAGGAGGGCTCAGCTCTCTGCAAAACAGGTCGAATGCATTTCCTTTATACCTGCTTAGGTTAATGGCTTCCAGTGTCATGTAGAGCAAAGAAGCTACCTAACTTCCACACTATTGAACCGTTTGTTTTGAAAGAGAAAAGACTAATTCCAGAAGAATCTCTAAATGAAAATGAGAAAGTTTAACCAAGAGGGGGGAGGCAGGGAGGAAGGGTGTAAGGGAGGGAAAGGGGGAGGCTTAAGATCCATTAGGGAACAAAATTGTTTTGCTTGCTTAGGTGGAGGTGAACTGTTCTCAAGGTAATTCAGGGCATGGAAATGATTTTCTTGCGGATGGAGGCTTTCCTCCTGTAATTTAATTTGCTGTTAATACTCCCTCCCTCAAGTTAAATTTATTTTGGTGTAAGTTACTTAGACCCACGAGCCAGAAAACTTACAAGCTTTGGAGATCTTTAGATGATCAACACAGCTTGTGCTGCAATGGGTTATATTCCTAGGTTAAAGTCAGATCAGAAGCTGAAAAAAAATTATGCCACTGTTCAATCCCCTACTATCATCTAGTAGATGATGAAACCAATGATGCTGGATTGAAAGGAAAAAAAACAAAAACCAAAAACCTTGAGGTGGAATGTAGGTCTATGAAGCAGTAGCAATTCTTCACTGTTAAGGGGCCTTGGACACAATGGGAACTGGCCTTGATGATCTATATCAACCCTATAGGTTACTGGGAAAATAAGGACATAACCTCTGGCATCTGGATTCTTTCTTCTGGGCATATATTACATTTCATATGTAGACTCATTAGTGCTGATAGTTTTCCAATAGTAGCTCTGTTTCCTGTCTTGGAAGGATATATGAATCTGAAAATCATCTTTAGATTGTTCTTCTTTGGTATTAAATACTGTTGAGGCTCAATAAGCCATTCATAAGCCTCTGCAAGAAAGCTTTAACCTTCTTTGACCTGCCAAAGTTCTAGGTTTGAATTAAGTGGATAACAACGCTCCACCTGGTTTTTAACCACGACATCTCCTTGCCAGAATGTTTCCATTCATCCCCAGCCAACACCTATCATCCTTGGCCTGGCTGCAAACCCTTTCACCTCTCCACGCCCATGTTACTGCCTCGCCAGTCCTTTGGCTGCCCTTTGGGGTTTGCATACTTGTTTAACTGGTTCCTAGAAGCCTCCTAAAGATCTTACTTTACGGAGATCTGGCTGTACAAATTAAGAGTGGGAGTTGATACAAACACACGCATCGAATTTATAGCGAGAATGCTTCAATTTTTTTTTCTCTAAATACAAATTAATTACACACGGGCTTTCAATGAAGAGTGGGCTAGAGAAAACAACTAATTGTGGTTGAGGTTAGCAAAAGATTACAGAAAAAGCACAAATCCCAGCTATTATCACAAGGTAACACCCTACAGTAGGTAAAGGTTAAGGACAGCAATTATCTTTGCTATCCGTGCACTGGTTAAAAAAAAAAAAAAAATTCAAGCTTCCAAGGGTGACCGGCACACAGTAGGTGTTCGAAGAGCATTGAGAGACTGAGAATAACTAAATCCTGTTAGATTTGTGTTACAAATAAAACGAGCCTCCCCCAACGTATGCTTAGCCTTCCCAAAGGCAGCACCATTGTTCATCTCTTTACACCCCGCCTTTTCCATTGTTTTGGGCGTTCTGATTCTTTCGCATGTGCGGGTGACTTTTGAGGTTCAGAAGCACACAATCAACCCTGAAATCAGACTTGAAAATTATTCAGAGCAAGTTGCCCCGGGATCCTGCTTTTAAATGAATTGCAGCTTCTAACGGGTTCAGTTTCTGTGCGGCGTTGTTTCCCGCCTTCTTGGAGTTGAGGCGAGGGATTAAACAATCAGCATTCTCTCGCCGTTCCCTCAATCTCAAAGTTTCTCTTTTCTCCCCTTTCCTTCCCTCTGCTCTATTTCCTTGCACAGACCGTCGTTTCTCAAGGGTCTTTGCTCCGCTTCCTCCCTCTCTGCCTGCTGGTCCCTTTGATCCTTTCTTTCGAGCCCCTATTCCCAGAAGCTGCAGAAAATACCTTCTTTTTTCCCCCTTTCACGTCACTTCCCTCCCCTCTCCTATCTCCCTCTCTTCTCCGAGGTGAGTCCCCCTCTAGAGGCCAGCGCTTTTTTAGCTTCGTGCTTTCAGACGGCGAGCGGAATTCGGAGAGAAAGAAGGGGGAAGAAAGGAGGAGAAAGAGAGCCAGAGCCAGAGGGGGGGAAAAAAAAAATCACTCGGGCCTAGAGCGCGGAGGCCCGGGAGCAGCGTCGCCATGGCAACAGGCGCCGACAGGAAGCGAGGGACGCGCACGAGGGCGGGCGCGGGGAGGGGGCGGGCCGGAGGAGGGGTCGGCTGCCCCGGAAGCACCTCCCCGCAGCCCCCTCCCCGCCTGCCCGCGGCCCCCCGGCCTCGGCCCCCACCCTCGCGGCGGGGCAGGAAGTGACAGGCCCGCGCGAGCCCCCGGCCTGGCGGAGCCGCGGCGCGGCCAGCACCCGGACGGCGGGAGGGGCGGGGAGCGGCGGCCGCGCCGGGCACCTCCCACCGCGCCTGGGCCCCCGCCCCTCCAGGAAGGGGAGGAGGCGGCGCGCCGCCGAGGCCGAGCGACCCCCCCCCTCCCCCGCCCCTGAGGTGGACGCCCCCCGCGAGGACTCGGGTGCGGAGCCGGGCGCGAAGGTAACCGGGCGGCCGCGGGCCGGGGAGGGGCCGCATCCCGGGGTCTCGGCGGCGCGGGGATGTTTCCTCAGCCACCTCGGCGTGTGCAACGCCCAGGTACCTCCCCCAGCCGCGCTCCTGCCTCCCGCTCTGCTGCGCTCTGCGGTGCTTCGGTGCTGCGCGTCCCGGTCTCCGTGCTTTGCGCTCGCTGTGTTCGGTGCTGTCTGTCCGTCACCTCTGACTGCTCGTCTTCTCATTCATTTCTCCCTTTCCCGACTTTGGTCATCCCATCCGAGCATGCTGTCTGGTTCTCTCTCTGCTTCTCGCGCTTCGCCGGGCTCCCCGATCTCCTCGACTTCTTTGCCCCCCCCCGCCCCCCTGCTTGGCTCCCTACTATTAGAATGTACATTTCCCTGCTTACCCAGTCCGTTCGCTTTGGGCACAGCACTGTATCCACCTCCTTCTCCCGGTGTGTTTGGTTTCTCTTTGGAACTGCGTTTTTATCACGGTTCTGTGAAGAACAAGAACCCCTGGGAGTCTTCCCGAGGCACCCTTCAACCCTTGCTTCTCACTCCATTCTTACTGCAACAGAGTTTTATACTCAAGGGTATTGACTTCTTCCAACACCTGACCCAATAGGCCCAGTAGTATGTCCACCTCAATATTACTTTCTAGTCCTTTCCCATCGGTGTGCATCTTCCCCAGTTGAATCCTTACACACCCACACCCAAACGGTACCGTTTAGGATGGCCTTTCATTCCTCTCTCAGTTTTAATTATTAATTGAGTTTGCCACCTAAACGGTTTTGTTGTCTTCACTTTCCACATTGAATCTGGAACATTCATAATTGAACAGTGGGGATTTTAAGACATAGATTTGTGTGCCTGCGAGGTTTCTGATGGTAGTTTCCCTGGTGGAAAGACTTTAAATTGGCCCTTCTCTGTTTCACGATCTGGGGGAAATAAGGGGGTCATCGAATTGATGAACGTTTGTTATATAAGCCTCTATTGCAAGTAACAGGGTCTTCTGTCTCTGAGTCCAGTGAGATAAGTCCAGTAATCTGTACAACTGTGCCGTGCTGCCTCTAATCCTTACCCACTTTTTTTCCTTCACATGCTGATATTGAGGATTCATGGGTCTGTATCTGTTTAGTGCTTTGATATTTTGGCAAAAGATATGGGGAGAAAGGTAGAACTGAAGTTGGTAGAATACCCTCTCTGTACCTCTTCCATTATATCTGTGTGTGGAGTGGCATTTGTTTGTTCCTAAAATGAGTAGAATTCCCTGGGGACAGTTATGTGATGTAGTGATGCCGGGAAGAGAATCGGGAGAAAACGCAACTTTAATCGCCAAGGCCAAGACTTCGACTTTTGTTTACTTGTTTGGGATGCTTTCCTGAGATAAGTCCATTTATCTAATGAAACTAGAGATAACCCCTAGCAGAAATTATGGTCGGACGTTTATATTTCCAAGCCAAATAGTGTTTGGGTGACCTGATATTTCTAGTAGCTCAGTGTTTCAAAAGTAAAGAATATACAGTGTAAGTTTAACGAAAGAACGAAAAATAAGGAGTAAAATGATGTCATTTTCATGCTGCTTTAGGAGAGTTTCTGTTTGTTTCTCTTGTTTCTTTCTTGATATGTATGTATTTTTTTAAATTTATTTTTGCTAGTTTTAATGTAGCTGCCAGAGGGTAAATTCTCACACTTTAGTAAAGTTGAATCTTATTCTTTGAAGTTAGAATGCTACTTATTGTTACACACTTGAGAGTGTGTAACATGTTCACTTTGTTACCTTATTTGCTAATAGGGACACTGAAGTTATATGAGGAGAAGTAACAGTCCTGAGGCTTTAATGACACCTGAGCTTGGTGTGCAGCCAGTCAGCTACTTTGGATACATGGCCAGTAGGCTAGCTCCTCTAACCCCAACATTTATCCACTTCCATGACCTGGCCACTCTGTCTACCTGGTCAGTACCTCAGGGTTCTCCTCCATGAGATGAGGATAGGGAATGCGCACACTGAGTGACACTGCTTTGATGACAGATTTTCGTTTTGTTATTGTTGTTTTTTTTTTTTTGTTTGTTTGTTTTGGGAAGAGACAAAGTAAGTAGTGTAAAGACTGGATACACAGAAGATCCTTGTCCCCTCTATTAAAAAATGGGGACTATGATATTTACCATACAGCCCTGTAAAAAGTAGCAGAGGTGAAGGGCCTGTGCTGGGCCAAGGAAAGAAGGCAGCTAGAGGCTTCACCGGAAATGCTGTCAATTGTTAGTGTGATAGTGATAGATGGAGATAAAAATAACAGCAAGGTTTGAATGGATCAATTTTAAACTGTTGAGAAGTATTGAGGGACACAGGGTGGCTTTAGAATTGTAGGATTGTGAGGTGGCTTGCTGTAGTCTGGCCATTTTATTTAATGGTAGCCAGGAGGGGGTATGTAAAGGTTTTGGAGTGAGCAAGACATGATTGCAGATTTGGGAGTTCTAAGACCTCAGAGGAAGATTCTTAGATACTTTGTGGACTTGCTGTGATTTTGAATAATAATGACATGAAATGACATTTTCCATTCAAGGTGTAACTTTAACCTTTGTTGATTCCTGTCCAGGGCTTGAGTCAGAGCGCCAGTCTTGGGGACCCTGGAACACTGTCATGGAAACGGAGAGCGAGCAGAACTCTAGCTCCACCAATGGGAGTTCCAGCTCAGGGGCCAGCTCCCGGCCCCAGATAGCACAGATGTCCCTGTATGAACGGCAAGCAGTGCAGGTGAGGCTCAGCTGAGAGGCCGAGGCCTGTGAGTATTTACTTGGGTTTGGCAAAGAGACCAGAGGACCAGCATCCTCAGATTCTTTCTGAGGAGATACAGAGTGAGCTTTCTTCCACTTCAGAATCTTAGCAGTTTACAAAGTTAGAGCAAGCACGCCCAGAGTGAAATTTGGCCATTTTGTTTTGTTTTTAGCAATGTTCAAGGCTAGCGTGGGCAACTTAGTGAGAACCTGTCTTGAAATAAAACTACAAAAGAATAGAGCTGGAGAATGCAGCAGATTTAGTACAAAATTCTATAAACATGAATAAATAATAAGGATCAGTGTAGTAATTAGGTTTTAATTAACCATTTCTTTTCATTGTTTAAAAATATTTACTTAACGTGTGTGTGTGTGTGTGTGTGTGTGTGTGTGTGTGTGTTTATAGTGCTGTGTATGTGGAGGTCAGAGGGCACTTAGGATTTTGTTTAGGCTGTGTAGTATACAGGTGCCATTGGCCCCTGAGCTTCTGGTCACTTCTGTCTCTATCCGCCATCTCATAAAGAGTGTTGGGATTATAGATGTGCACCACTGCACCTGGCCTTGTGTTTTAAGTTGTTCTGAGACTTGAACTCAGGTCCTTAGGGTTGTGGTACAGGTGCTCTTTCCACAGAGCGCTCTTTTCTGCTTCAGTCAAGTTTTCAGTTTTGGGCCTTATAAATTATTCTGAGTAATGGAAGTATCAATGACCTTTTTAGACATTTGCTTTTGGACAAACAGCAAATTCTATACTTTAAATATCATGTTTGGAAATGAAACATTTTTTTCCTAAAAGACTTTGGTGGAATGTTGTAATTATTAAAGAATAAGAACATAGCAAAATCCAGTTGACACTAAAATGATCACTGTCATTTTTATAAGTAGCCATTGACATTATACAGTGGATATTTGGAAATGTCAGTTACTTGAGAGTGTTGCTTGGTAGAATTGTTCAGAAGTCATTACTGTTTTTCTTGGTAGAATAGTTCAGACTGCGTTTCTGTCATCTGTCTCTAAACACTAAGGATCTATATCTCTATGCTAGATAACTACGGTATAGAGCTGTTTCCTTTTATTATTAGTTAGTTTGTTTATTTATTTATTTATTTATTTGAGCCACGGCTTACTGTTACCCTGGGTGCCTGGAATGCATCATCATTTTCCTGCTTCCACTTCCGAGTGCTGGGATGTAGGTGTCCACCTCCATGTCTGGCTTCTTTTCCTTATGTCAGTCAGTATCCATTTATTTGTAGTTTGTCTAGATCTTGCGATATATTTTCAGGTCTTATTTTGAGAAGTAAAAGTTCATATGCACTGGTTTGCTTTCTTTTATGTGAGGACAGACCATATAATCAATTGTCTCTGCTGTTTTAGATGGCTGAATAGACTACTGGATCCAACATTGTAAGGACAAATCAGTTGTTGATGTTGTCTGTCCTTTGTCTCCTATTGTTCCTCTCCTTCCGGAATCCCTCTGTAACAGGGATACACATAGGAGTTAGGAGTGATGCCTCTGAATACTGTATCCTGTCTTCCAGGCTCTGCAAGCACTGCAGCGGCAACCTAATGCAGCTCAGTATTTCCACCAGTTCATGCTCCAGCAGCAGCTCAGCAATGCCCAGCTGCATAGCCTGGCAGCTGTTCAGCAGGTGAGAGGTCAGCAGCCATCTGGGACAGGAGGGAGGGGTGAGTGAGGCACTGCAAGGTTAGGGTAGGGGAGCAGTTGGGGGCAAACTGCATCCCACACCAAAGCCTTCCTTTGCCACCAGAACTCTTTGGAGAAAGGCTGGTTCTTAGGTTATAGGGTTGCAGTGTGAACTGTGGGAGACTCTCTAGAGGTGGAATAGCTGTGTTGTAGACCTGTTCTGTCTAATATGTTAGCTACCGGCCATATGTAGCTATTGAGTACTTGAAATGTGGCTAGTTCAAATTGAGGTGACACTGAGATTTTAGAAGACGTCAGTTGACAAAAAGAAGGTAAAAACTCTCAGTAATGTATGTCAGTTTAATGTTGTGCTGATTATATTTGGGGGCACAGTTGGATCTCTGAGGTAAAAGCATATACCTTAAATGGGTAAAACTCTGGTTTCAGTCCCATCTGCCATCCCTCCCCCAAATGATAATTTTTATTTTGTATGTATTGTATTAAATAAGTTACTGAAATTCTTATCATCCCTTATAATACTTTTTAAGTATATGTGGTAGAGAATGGCTCCTTTGATGCTGTGTCGGACTAGTCTGCATTAGATTATCAATGACTCTGATGCGGGCCGAAGCTGGAGTACAGAGTACAGGTTGCCTGTCTGCCCTGATGTTCCCGGGCAGGCTTATGTGGTCATGTGACATATCACGGATGTATTTATTTCATATTCCAACATACAGTCTCTCTGTTCTTGTCTGAAATTTCTGTTTTGTTCCATGACTTAATGCTAGAAGACAGGGAGACACAGCCTTTTCATTGTTTCTCTTATGCTTCCCTTGCACAGGCCACGATCGCTGCCAGTCGTCAGGCTAGCTCCCCAAACAGCAGCACTGCACAGCAGCAGACTGCCACCACCCAGGCCTCGGTGAGTGCCGCCTCTCCATGAGGGTAGTGTCTGTCAGGGTCTGGTCTTTGCAGCTGATCTGGGAGGTCAATCATGTCATCAATGGGCATTTATTGCTCTTAAGTAGAGATTGGCAAAAAGAAGAAAAGACCTATTTGAACCTGTGTAGGAGTCATGGTTTTCAGATAGACTTTCCCTAGCTAGTCCATATTGGCCTCATACTTACAGTGATCCTCCTGTCTCGGAGTGCTGGTATTATAGACATGTACTACTATGTATGACCTATTATGCAGGAGTCTTTAAATGGGTAAGCCTAAAGAAGGAAGGAGAAACTCTTGGAGAAGAGATAACAACCAAAAAGTCACTTTTCCAGAGAAAGAAAATCTGTTTCATTTCTTTACATTGCCTGCTCAATTATTAAAATTGGTGACTGTGGGCTTGCTTTCTTTTTGATTGTCTATTTGCTTTGGTAATATTCCAAAATAGCTAGGATAAAGGTTTGGATGGAAGTTACTATTTATTTCCCTTGACTTCATGAAAGTAACATCCTGTTCTTGATTGTTCCTCTCAAGTTGTCAGCTATGTATTTTCTTTGATTTCCCCTCAAGTCCTCAGCCCGGTTCCTTTCTGTACTGTACAGATCAATCTGGCGACCACGTCAGCTGCTCAGCTCATCAGCCGATCCCAGAGTGTGAGCTCCCCAGTGCTACCACCCTCACCCAGTCTGTGTTACTGGGGAACACCACCTCCCCACCTCTCAACCAGTCCCAGGCCCAGATGTATCTGCGGGTAAGTCATAGCCACAGCCAACATTTCCTAGGGGCATAGTTCATAATTTCTCTTCCCTGGCAAAGGGTGAAAGTATTTTTTCGGTGTTATCGAGGGAACCCAGGGCCTCATGCATACTAGGCAAGTGCTCAGCCCCTGGGTCATCCATGTTTTAAGACAAGCCAATCTACTTCCCATGCCTTATGTAGGCTAGAAAAAATGCTTTAGGTAGCCTTGAGCTCCTCTGCTGGAAGATGTGGCATTGCTGTTTGATAGATCAGTGTTAGGTGTAGTCTAGTCTTCAGACATGTGACTTGGGCACACACAGTACAGGTATCTCTCAGCTAATCTGTTTCTGTGTAGAGCTATGTGTCCTGAAATCCTTGCTGTCTAAATGTCTTTGATGTTGACTCTGTATCATTCGTAGTCTTCTGCACATTCTAGGTTTTCTTCTGGATGTGATTCCTCATTTCGAGAAGGAGAGGTTCTTGGGTTGGTGTGGAAAGGCACAGGCTCAGCTGTCTAATACCTGCTGTTTTTTGTCTTGTGGTCCTTTCCTTCCATTTCTCCTGTCTTCTCTTTTCTTCTGTTTACTCTCCTTCCTCCTCTCCTCGCCAGCCACAGCTGGGCAACCTATTGCAGGTTAACCGGACCTTGGGCCGGAATGTGCCTCTAGCCTCCCAGCTCATCCTGATGCCTAATGGGGCAGTGGCTGCAGTCCAGCAGGAGGTGCCGCCCGCTCAGTCTCCTGGAGTTCATGCAGATGCAGATCAGGTCAGTGGCACCACTTACTGTGGAGAAGCCCGGGAGCATGAAGGGGATGACTGTAGGCAGGCCCCACACTTAGCCCGTTATTGATTTTTATACTTTTTATTTTGTGTCTGTTTCAGCTTCCCTTTCCTCAACTCCTATAAATAAAAACTCCCTTAAAATATTTTGAGTTGATTTGAGCTAAAGAAGGAAGTAGACTCACTTGAAGTGATCCCTATGGATCTGATGTCTTACAATACAAGTTGATTTTTCAGGGCATCCTTTTGTCCTCTGCAGCTTAGTTTTATTGAGTCTCTTAATTCCCTCATAGGAATGTCACGTGATGATAGGGATGTTGGAGGGAATTCTGTGTAAGTTAGACGTGTAGTAGGCCTGCCTGAGTTGCTGGTAAGATGTTTGGTTCCTTCTGCTCTTGACTTACTATAGTTCTAAACTTTCAGTCTCCTATTCCTGTTCATGTTTCCTCAGTAAAGTCTTTCTTCCTGTTGCTTTTTGTGACTTTTTCCCAAAATCCATATATTTTAATTTTAAACATGTATGAGATGTAAACCGGGGCCTTATAATGGTTATCTCATTCATCTAGTCTGTCTAAAACTACATAATATATTGTGCTTGGATATGTGTTTAGAGTTTCAGAGCACTAAAGAGAGATGAGGCAAATCTTCAAAGAGCTTAAGGGGACAGCAGTATTGTACTAAATACTGTTAACCCTAAGTAACCCCTGAGTTTCCAGAACTGGCTATGTTACTTTGCAGATACTTGAGTGGAGTCTTAAGGGCTTGGCTGACTGATATGGAGTGAGGCGAGAACTGAAGAAGAAGGGCAGATCTGAGGGCACCATTCACTTAAAGAAATCAGACCCCGGGGGAAAACTGGATAATAGGGACAGCAGGACTCTTATGTGACTCTGCAGCAGAGCCTGTCATGCATACTGGGTTGATCTCCAGTTTTGTCAAAAAACAAAGAGACAATGAGCCTAATGGTGGAAGGTGTCTGATGGTGGAAGGTGTCTGATGGTGGAAGATGTCTGATGGTGGAAGATGTCTGATGGTGGAAGATGTCTGATGGTGGAAGGAGACTAAAAGCCAAGGAAAAGAGGTTGTAGTTAATTTTATATGCAGTGGGGCAGTGGTGGTACCCTGTACTCTAGATGCAGGGGCAGGCAGATTTCTGTGAGTTTGAAGCCAGTCTGGTCAACAAGACAGTTCCAGGAGAGCCAGGGCCACACAGAAACCCTGTCTTGAAAAATCAAGAAAACCCTCAAAACAACAATACCCCCCTCAAACAAAACAAAATAAAACAAAACAAAACAAAACAAAAAAACCCAACAAACTTTATAAATAGCAGAGACCAGTATTGTCTATTGGACAACAGATGAACAGAATAAGAAAAATACTTCAGAAAAAAAAATCAAAGGAACATGTGCCTGCTAAAAGACCCTTGGGACCATCTAGTTATAAAGTACCTTTGCAAGCTGTTCAAGCAGTAGAAGGCCAAGAGGAGGCTAGTTGTGTTTTCCTATCAGTTCTTTAGTGTCTCCATCCATCGATCCATCCATCCATTCGTCCGTCCATCCGTCCGTCTGTCCGTCGACACTCAGTATGAGCATAGTGGGTACAGTGTGCACCTGGTATCTGGATTAGGGCCCAGCTCTGCATTTAACTGTAATTTAGATCACCTTGGACATGTGATCTAAATTAGTCTTTCTACTATGATCTCTTCTTAGAGTATACCTAATGTATGGTGTGTTGTGAGGACTGATTGAGTTGATTATAAGTACTTGTATCATATCTGGACTTAATACTTAAGATTGTTAGCTGTTATTAGTTAAATATTATCCCTGTGTAGTTTTGGATGCTTAGGAAAGTCATGATACCTACATTTATGGAGAGTGTGGACCTTTAAAGTACTATTAAGCAAACAGTTACCTAAGTGGTATACTAATTATGTCATTCAAAAGAATAAGGTGTTCTAAGACTAAAGAAGGGAACTTAGTCTTGGGATGGGCTAGAAACCTAGGAGGTGACATTTAAAATGGGCTTTATAGAAGTTGGCCTTGCATGGATGTGAGGAGATGGTGAATGCTCGGAGAACCTTTAGACCTTATCTAAAGATCTTAAAGAAGAATTGGTTTGCTTGAGGATGAACAAGATGGCTTATTTTCTTGGAGGACTAGACCATTGGAAGGAACCTCACCTCACAGGGCTTGTGGGCTTTGTTTAGGATTTTAGGCCTTATATCAAGGGTAATTAGGAAGTTTTAGAAAAGTATAAAGCTATAGAAAGGCTTTAGTATGAAAGTAACAGGAGAGCTGTGTTGTATGTGTTCCTAGGGAAATGAATAGTTTAGGAGAGAGATGGTGTTTGGGTGCACAGCACTGAAGATGGAGGAGTCCATGGATAGGAGAGTAATAAGAGTTACCGAAGGGGGAGGAAACTGGTTCAGAGTCTAGGGAACTGAAGGAGTGCCAGGTGGGAGGCCTGTAACGGTACTGTAGAGCGGTTGGTGATGGCATGAGCACTGGAGAAGAATTATGTTGAAGTTCAGTTTGGGACATGGCAAATTAGAGATGTTTTTGAGATACGCATGAGATACTGAGACAGCAGCCCTGGCAGTGATCCTTGAGTTTAGGAGCTCTAGCTTGGAGCTAAACATGAAAACAGTAGACATGAATGACACACCTATGGAAGCTAAGGAAATATTAAAAATTGTTACGGAGAGCATACGGACTGAAGAGAACACGTAGTAGAGCTCAGAGGGTTGGGATAAACCTCTAGAAAAGTTGAAGATGATGGGGTGACTGAGGGAAGCAGGAAAGAACAACAGAGAGAAGAGAGGACAAAAGTCTAGACTGTGTAATAACATGAAGACAAAGGAGCAGTTTCTTACAAGACTGTGGGTGTAAGGCTGGGAGCCACTCATTTCTTTTCAGTGTAAAGAGGAAAACAAGAATGGATTTGTTAGTTTGGAGGGAGAGCTACTTTAGAGGAGTTGGAGGGGGATTGAACTTGAAGGAATATTGAGTTTAAAGCATGCGCGGAGAGTGTGAATGGGTACAGTGGATGCACAAGTATTTAGTCATGGGGGAAAGGAAGATGAGGCTGGGGAAGGGGGAACACGTAGGGAGATGGGCACAGGCAGATCACACAGCCAGGAGAGGCTGATAGAGCCAGAGTAAAAGTTATGACAATCTTGAAAAGCAGGAGGACGAGGGTCCAAGCGGAGGATTGCCTTTGGTAGGAGGAAGGGGAGTGAGAGAAGGGTCTGGTAATGCAGGGAGCTTGGGGTCTTCATTGTCTCTGCAGAGGTAGAGGGAGGGGAGCAGAGAGGGTGGCTCTGAATGTAGGGAGAGTGGAAAAGTGGAATGGCCATTGCAGAAGAGAAGCTGAGTAGCCAGTCTAGTTCTCCCTACTGACGAGTTCCCGGCACCTCTGCAAGGCTGGCCTTCTCTCTCCCACTCTTCTGGATTCAAGTTCCTACCTCACCTGGCTGTACTGTTCTGGTTTTTCTAAGTGGTCTTCCTGACCTTAGTCATGACTGCTTATTGCCTTCTTCCATGTTCCTATCAAAGTGACTTTAACACAAACAACCAACCAACCTCCAGGGATAGCCCAGGCAAAGTGCTCCTGGAAGTGTGAGGGCCTGAGCTCTGTATTCACAACCCACATTAAGAAAGAGCAAAGTACTACACAGGAATGGTGGTTGCTTGTAATTCCAACCACGGTGAGACAGAAGCGGATGGATCCTGGGCTCCCTGGCCAGTTAGCCTAGTCCATCCAGTATGTAAGTTCCAGGACAATGAAGAATCTTGTCTCAGAAAAGGCGGTGCCTAAAGGATTGCACAGTGGCATCTTTTTATCTACATATGCATGTGTACACATGTGTCCTGTACCCATATACACATGAGTACTTAAATAGACACGAATACTCATGTAGATACAAAGAAAACAAGAAAAGTATTTTGTTCCTGACTTTTTAAAAAATTGTACCTCTAGTACACAGAATTTGATTGGCTCTAGTGATGTGATTTATTACTATCTTACTATTGTTCTTCTCATGCTTCTTTTTTAAAAATTCAGTTTTAAATAAAAATTACTTGTGTGTGCCTGCATGAGTTTATGTGCAGCACATGCATGCAGGGCTGGGAGGTGTAGGTTCTGGGAACTGAACGTGGGTGCTCTACAAGAGCAGTAAGTGCCTTATGAGCCATCTCTGTAGCCTTTTACTCAGTTCTTACTAGAAGTAGCAAACAGGCTGGGGTGGAGCTCAAGGGTGAAGTTCTGGCCTTGTATGCAGAAGAGGCCCTGGTTGAATCCCCAGTTCTACACCAAAAACAATGTAAGAAACATTTTCTCACTGCGTCTGTCCTTATCCATGGTGTTGAGTATAGGTACTGATTTCTAGGGTCATACTTCTCTTGGTCTCCTTTAAGATAGCTTTATTATCTCTTTATGTATTTCTAAAATTTACTTTGAAAAGTAATTTTAATGGGAAATTCAAATGTATATATAAAATTTAATCTGTGTTTTTACCATTGAGTTTCAGTAATTACCAATGGATGACCATTCCATCTAGGCTCTTACCCTGACTGTGGATTAATTTGAAGCAGATTCTAGATATCATGTGTTTATAATCATACATGCATATAATATATAACATTACATATAACAATATGTAAACAGTAGTATGTAACATAAATATTGTTATGTCTTTTGAAATGATATGTTTTATTTGTATTTAAATTTATAGGAAACTTAGCTATATGTAATCTTTTTGAGAATACAGTTTCATTTGTGTTTTGAGACAGAATCTTGCTGTTGGTCAGACTAGCCTTGAATAGTGGTCTTGTTTTCCTCTTGCCTCGGCCTCAGTAACATGGACAGCAACAGCATGGCTCTGCACCTGACTTGAGAATGCTTTCTTTATAGCATATTGTCAAGATACTTTGTTTTCTGTTCATTATTTATAATTTTAATTTTTGTGTAATATTCTGTTGTCCGAATATCGTCTTCTTCTGTGGCTGTTGGTTTGGGTTGTTACTCTACGTGGTCCATCTGCTGTGTGCAGTGTCTCTTGTGCAGTTCTAGTGTGGATATGTGGGTGTGTAAACATGTAGACAGTCATCATTAGGGTATGGTGACAACAGCCATCATTACGATGTGGTGACTATTTTTCCTTCACAGTATTTTTAAGAAATGGGCTCAGCTACAGATTTTATTGTGTTTGTTCTGATTATTATTAAGATTAATTGTGATAGTATTCCGATTAATAGAATCAACCAGGTAGCTATTTTTCTCTCCCTTTGTGTTCATGCCCAGCACTGTTATATTCTGGGACTATTGATAATAAACAAGACAGATTAAATTTGCTGTTTATAAGTTACAGTTCAGACTGTTTATTGTAACACTCCAGACTCTTAGTAACCTAGCAGAGTGCCTTTCTATCTCCCTAGCCCCAGCCATCTTTCTTGTTTCTTATTTTTCTGTCCCTGTAACTCAACACAATGAAATGTTTTATATTAGACCATGACATTATGTTTTGGTTCTATGACTTAGGTATGCCTTTAGGTCTTTACTTTCCCTGTGCACCCTCTGAGCCTCGGGACAGACGCCATATGTTTTAGAAGACTTTGGCCTTCTAGTCAGAGTTGATTTTGTGTTCTCTTGTAAAGTTGGTTCATAGTTATGTGTATATTATTGGGTTATACTTGCTGATTTTCTACTTTAACAAGCCATGTAGCAGGAGCATTTAACTCTTGCATTTCCACTATCCAAGCCAGTATCTGAAGTGAGGTAGGTATTCTATAGATTCTGAGTGAATATGAGGAAAGAGAAAGTCAGAGATATATTTTGAAAGAATTTTGTTGAAATTTGATGATAGACTTGATTGTACATGACAATGTGTTTACAAAGAAGCTCTTTGAAAGATTGGAAGGACCTAATTGGTGTAGAAGTCAGGGCTCTGTCAGGTGGGCTGTGGAGTGTTATGGTGTAAGTAAGTTTTCTTCTTATTAGTCAGTTGCAGGAATCTACACACACACACACACACACACACACAAAACACACACATGTATACATTAATATCTTCCAGGTGCAGAACTTGGCAGTGAGGAACCAACAGGCCTCAGCTCAAGGACCCCAAATGCCAGGCTCCACTCAGAAGACCATCCCTCCTGGAGCATCTCCTGTTTCTGGCCTCTCCCAGGCTTCTAGCCAGGCCCTAGCTGTGGCACAGGCTTCTTCTGGGGCCTCAGGCCAGTCACTCAACCTTAGTCACGCTGGTGGAGGCAGTGGGAATGGCCTCCCAGGCTCCACGGGCCCAGGTGGAGGTGGCCAGGCAGCTGGGGGCTTGGGTCAGTTGCCTTCTTCAGGACTGGCTGGTGGAAGCTGTCCCGAAAGGCACAGGAGTGGTGCAGCCCTTACCTGCAGCTCAAACAGTGACTGTGAGCCAGGAAGCCAGACAGAGGCAGAAAGTGCAGCAGCCAAGAAAGCAGAAGCAGATGGGAGTGGCCAGCAGAGCGTGGGCATGAACCTGACAAGAACAGCCACACCTGCCCCCAGCCAGACGCTTATTAGCTCAGGTAAGGTGTCATCTCTCATGATGTCATTAATTTCTAAGAAATAATTTGAAATATTTAGAGCAGCCCCACACACATACACTTAAAAAAAAAACAAAACAAACAAACAAACAAAAAACCCAAACCCCTAGGATATGGAATGGCAGAAGAAGAAAAGAGAATCTTGTCAGTCCTGAACATGCTAGCTCTGAGACAGGAGAGTGAATGGATGAAGATCTTAGTCTCCTCCAAGTAGCAAACTACTTATACAGTATTTGGTGTAGTTTCTTTTTTTCAGTGTATTCATTTCACTCAATTCTGATGGAATTGACAAATGTACTAGAGATACATCTTTGAAAGGCAGATTTCCTGGTCTTACGTTACATACGGTACTAAGTAAAGAATGCATTCGCTCCTCTTTTCAGTCGGTAGTTCAAGTAGCTATAGTGTGAATACCTAAGGACACGTAAGACCAGCAGGTGGGGCTGTGGCTAGGTGTGGGTAACTTGTGGTAGTTTGTATCAATGATAAGGACAAACTTGAATTAATAATAACAATGACCCTAGTTTGTATTTGCTTTGAGACTGGGTCAAATACAGCCTTTGTCTATACTTGGTAATGTTGGATTTTCTATCATGCTAATTAATCATTGATATAATTGAATAATTTCATCACACAAATCACCACTGTACTTACATGCTCTAGCTTTTCTGTTCTCAAAGTGCTTTCAGAACATGTGCTTTGTGTGTTCTTTGGACATTCTGGTAACACGCAGGGCAGACTGTCAGCTCCAGTGTGTAGCATAGGAGACAGTGGTCAGAGCCTCTGTCTGCTCTTACGACTTTTTAGGTGGTGACTTAGTGTGATGAACTTTAAAAATGGAGGCATTCATAGAGGATGGTGATAACTTTAACTCTGGGTATTTATTCTGTTGGTGAATATTAAATCTTATGTATTAAACACCAGAATGAATTCTGAGGATATCAATAAACATGAATTCAACCTTGAGATAATTAAGGAAGGAGTCAACCATTCTTTGCTCAGTACCAAGTAGAAGGGTAGGGTGGTTATAGCAAAATAAAGAACAGAAACGACAGAAGATTATTGCTGATTTAGGGGGCTACACTCCATTCATTCTTCCTTCCTTCCTTCCTTCCTTCCTTCCTTCCTTCCTTCCTTCCTTCCTTCCTTCCTTTCTTCCTTTCTTTTTATCTTTTCTTTCCTTCCTTCCCTCCTCTCCCTCCCGTCCGTCCCTCCCTCCCTCCCTCCCTCCCTCCCTCCCTCCCTCCCTCCCTTCCTTCCTTCTTTCCTTCTTTGCTGTTTGGGGTTGAATCTAGGCCTTGAACATGCTGAACCAAGTTTCTATCACAGAGCTACACTTGGTCCCGTCTTTCTTTTTAACGTTGTATTCTGAGAAACAGTTTGCTAAGTTGCTCAGGCAGACCTTGACTTGCCTGAGGACTGAGTACTTGAGCTTCCAGGCTGTGCCCTTCGTTTTAGTCTTGAGACCGTTGTCCTGGAGGTGGTCAGCAGTGTCTGACTAGGAGAGAGTGTGAATGAAGGGATATTCAAGCTCCATGCAGGCGAGATTCCATTCACTGTCAGGAGACTTTCATTCATTGAGTCTTACCTTAGGTATAATTTACAAAGATGCTTTTGTTCTAATCTACAAGGATTATCATTGTCTGCTTCTTTAATCCTTTGTTCCATTCTGGCTTGCTTCACACATAGCTACATATACACAGATCCAGCCCCATTCACTGATTCAGCAACAGCAGCAGATTCACCTCCAGCAGAAGCAAGTGGTGATCCAGCAGCAGATTGCCATCCACCACCAGCAGCAGTTCCAACACCGCCAGTCCCAGCTGCTTCACACAGCTACACACCTCCAGTTGGCTCAGCAGCAGCAGCAACAGCAGCAGCAGCAACAACAGCAGCAGCAAGCAACAACCCTCACTGCCCCTCAGCCACCCCAGGTCCCACCTACTCAGCAGGTCCCACCTTCCAGTCACAACAGCAAGCCCAGACTCTGGTGGTCCAACCCATGCTTCAGTCTTCATCCCTGTCTCTTCCACCTGAACCAACCCCCAAACCACCATTCCCATTCAGTCCAAACCTCCTGTAGCTCCTATCAAACCTCCTCAACTAGGAGCTGCTAAGATGTCAGCTACACAGCAGCCACCACCACATATCCCTGTGCAAGTTGTCGGTACCCGGCAGCCAGGTACAGCCCAGGCACAGGCTTTGGGATTAGCACAGCTGGCAGCTGCTGTACCTACTTCCCGGGAATGCCAGGGGCAGTCCAGCCTGGCCAGGCCCATCTGGCCTCCTCGCCACCTTCATCACAGGCTCCTGGTGCACTTCAGGAATGTCCTCCTGCATTGGCTGCTGGGATGACCCTTGCTCCTGTGCAGGGAACAGCACATGTGGTAAAGGGTGGGCCTACAGCCTCCTCTCCTGTTGTGGCCCAGGTCCCTGCTGCTTTCTACATGCAGTCGGTGCACCTGCCGGTGAGTGATGCGTGGTCATTTTGAAGGTATTATATCTACATTCTAGTGGGCTTGGGACTGAGTGGAAATAGCATTTAGTTTAATAGGAGAATGAAGAGTTGGGAAGGCGAATAGTGGCATGCATGTGCTCTCTTTTTAAAAGAGTGAGATGTTGATATATATATTTATATTTATATGTGTTATTTACATAAATATATATATGTATTTATATATAAAATGTTTAAACTTCAAATTCCTAAGTTTGTTACTATCTTAGGGTGTTTATATATAGTGATACCATCAAGAGCTCTTTTAACTAGATCCAGCTTTGTAAAGCCAACAGTTCTTAGTTGGTCTAAAATGAGTCTTTCAGTCCCTAGCCAGGACTTAGTGATGTCTTTCTTGTCCTGATGCAGAAGTTATACATATTGGGATGGCTAAGAAGTTTAGTGTATCAAAAGAAGTAAACAGATTTGGGCATCTGGAACTGAGAATGTTCTCAGAAAGTATGCAGTTAAAGTTTTCCTTTCACGCCTAAATCTTAGCTACTTTCTTGTTTATTCCTCTTCTAGGGTAAAGCCCAGACCTTGGCTGTGAAACGCAAAGCTGAGTCTGAGGAGGAGAGAGACGACCTCTCCGCTTTGGGCTCTGTGCTTCCTACAAAGGCATCACCAGCAGCAGAGAGCCCAAAGGTGCTAGAGGAGAAGAGCAGTCTTGGAGGTGAGTAGCAACTTCTAAAATCTTACTGGTGCCAGAGAACAAAGAAATGTTTTCAGTGAGTCAAAAGAGAAATCTAATTTAGTAAAAAATGGGCCAGAACATGGTGAGCAGTAAACAAATACAGACTGGGGGGACTGGGGGGACTGGAGAGATGGCTCACTGGGTAAAGAGCACTGACTGTTCTTGCAGAGATCCTGAGTTCAATTCATGGTGGTTCAGTCATGGGATCCGATGCCCTCTTCTGGTGTGTCTGAAGAGAGCGACAGTGTACTCACATACATAAAATAAATAAATCTTTTCTTTTTTTAAAAAAAACAAAAACACAAATACAGACCCAAGGGCTCCATGGTGAATGATGAGAGAGAGGAGCATGTCGTGAGGATCAGGCTTGGCAATGGGCAAGTCAGTTGTGTCATCTACGTGCTCCTTGTTGTGTCATCTACGTGCTCCTTGTGTGTGTTTTGTTTTTCAGAGAAAGCGGAACCATTGGCCAGTTTGAATGCTAACCCTCCAAACAGTGATCTAGTAGCCTTGGCCCCCACCCCGTCAGCACCACCTCCTACTCTGGCCTTAGTGTCCAGACAGATGGGTGACTCAAAACCCCCACAGGCCATTGTGAAGCCCCAGATTCTCACACACGTCATCGAAGGCTTTGTGATCCAGGAAGGAGCAGAGCCTTTCCCGGTGAGGGCAGGGCCTGCCTGCAAGTGAGACTGGGAAGGGGAGGTGATCTCGCTTTTTTTCCTCACATTCCTCTAAAAGAAGGAAAGCGCAGAGCTATTTCATCATTAGAGAAAGGTTCATTATGCTGCTTACTCAGTTAGAGGGTGGAGGGGCACAAGGGGAGTTTGTGGGCCAGAAAGTGAAAATACTGAGAACAGAAGAAAAGGTGCTTTTAAAGCTAGTGTTTGGTGTAGTGTGTTAGGTCGCTTTGTAATGAAGGAAACCAGGAGCAAAACCCAGTGATCTGGACTCTTGCATTCGTTGCAGCTTTGTGGTGGAAAGTCATGATATGGGGGAATAAGTATAGGAACCCAATTCTCTAGTGACTTAGATGGAAAAAGTCAGCTAGAGGCCCTTGTCTGCCATCTTGAAAGGTCCTGGGGCTGGAGAGATGCCTCAGCAGTTAAATGAATCTATTGTTCTTTCAGAGGACCTGAGTTGCGTTCCTAGCACCTATGTCACCAATTGTACCAACTCTAGCACTTGAGTATCTGACTCTGGTTATGTGCCTGCACACATGGCTAGGCATGGCACAGACTTTTAATTTGATCCCTTAGGTGGCAGAAGAGCAAACAGATCTCTGAATTCAAGGCCAGCCTGGTCTGCATAGCAACTTCCAGGATAGCTAGGGCCATATAATTAGACTGTACCTCAGCCCTCGCACCTCTACCCACACCTCCTTCTCAAAAAAAAAAACTTAAGAAAATAAAGAATGTGATCCCCTCAGAGGCATATTTGGCCATCAGCTCAGAGCTCATCCCAGCAGGGACAAGGAGAATATAAAAGGCTACAGAGGGCAGGAAGGGAGTAGGCTGCCTTAACTGCTCGTTCTCTGGGACAGGTGGGATGTTCTCAGTTCCTGAAAGAAACCGAGAAGCCACTGCAGGCTGGCTTTCCGACAGGGCTGAATGAGAGTCAGTCAAGTGGCCCTTTGGGAGGAGACAGCCCTCTGTAGGTAAGTATTGGACGCTCATGGAGATACTTGATGAATGTGGGGATTGAGCCCAGGGTGTAGCATGTACTATGCAAAAGGTCTACAAGTGAGCAACATCCCTAGATTCCATTCTTTAGAGACAAGGCCTCATCACATAGTCCAGACTGAGCTTTAACTTCAGACCCGTCTAAGTCTGGGGATTATACGCATGGGCCAGCACACCCGCTACCCACACTTCTGCACGCGCCCACTCATGGGCCACCACACCCACTACCCGCACTTCTGCACGCGCCCACTCATGGGCCAGCACACCTGCTACCCACACTTGTGCACGCGCCCACGCAGTCCTTGTTTACTTAAAGGAAGAGGTTAAGTAAGGTCTGTCTATGCACAGATGCGTTCTGCTGAGTATGTGGAACCAGACAAGAGAACTGTAAGGGAACTTTACCAAGTAAAAGGAATGGGTTGCCTTATTTTATACCATTGAAGGATGTATTCACCTTCTTGCCTCCATTTCCTATGTGCTGGGATTGTAGGCCTGTACTCATATATCAGTCCATATACTTCTTGAGTCAAACCTTTAGGGTGTTTGGTGTTAGCGATTTTCAGTTACACTGTGTAGGTCTTTGCAGAAAACCCTGAGGAAAATTAGTACTGAGCTATGGGCCTAATAAATGAGGGGCAGCAGAAACCTGTGGTGAGTCAAGAATGCCTTGTTTTTCAGAGTTAGATAAGAAGGCAAATCTCCTCAAGTGTGAGTACTGTGGGAAGTACGCCCCAGCAGAGCAGTTTCGAGGCTCTAAGAGGTTCTGCTCCATGACATGTGCAAAGAGGTACTGTGGCCACCAGTCAGCTCACCCTCATGGGGTTTCCCACTGAATGCTGTCCCTTCTCATAGCTGATATTTTATATATCCCTTTTTGCTTTTCCTTCTGTTCCTCAAGTGAGTGTGTCATTTCCACAGCACTGACAGCAATCTTGAATGTCCCTCATCTGTAGGTACAATGTGAGCTGTAGCCACCAGTTCCGCTTGAAGAGGAAAAAAATGAAAGAGTTTCAGGAAGCCAGCTATGCACGCGTTCGGAGGCGTGGACCCCGCCGCAGCTCCTCTGACATTGCTCGTGCTAAGATCCAGGGCAAGCGCCATCGGGTGAGCTGTTATTGCAGAGCCGGCTAGCATGTAAAATGCCCCCTCCCCCAGAGTTCCTCTCCTGAGGTAAAAGCCCTGGATACAGAACTCTCAGAACTCTAGCTTGACAGTGACTTTATTGATGCATATCGTAAGCGACTGTGTCCTGTCTCCTTTCACCTGACTACAAGTGTGTGTATCCACGAGTCCTTTACTACACTTGAAATAATTCAGAGGACACTCAGTGAGTTCACAGTGCTTTAGAGTAGTCGTGCATCTGCAAGTGAAGTACAGCTTTAGTTGACCTGTTGAGACAAAGCCTGCTGTAGTTGGGGAGAGAAGGAACTCACGGTTCTGTTTTCACTGGCCTCACTGTTTCGCTATCTCCTCTCAAGGGTCAAGAGGACTCTAGCCGGGGCTCAGATAATTCCAGCTATGATGAAGCACTCTCCCCAACATCTCCTGGGCCACTGCCAGTAAGAGCTGGGCATGGAGAACGTGATCTAGGAAACACCATTACAACCCCATCCACACCAGAGTTACAGGGCATCAATCCTGTGTTCTTGTCCAGTAATCCTAGCCAATGGAGCGTCGAGGAGGTCTACGAGTTTATTGCTTCTCTGCAAGGTACTGGAGGCGGTGGTGGGCCTTCTGCAGAACCAGGTCCACATTTTCCCTAGGTCATCCCACCAGGCTGACTTAGAAGCTGCTGGGCTGTGTCTGGCAGTTTCTTAGTGCTATAGTGTGGCTTACTACCTCCTCTGCTGACACCATTGATCAGTGTCCACAGTTCTTTGGTATTTGTTTTTACTTTGAATTAACCGTATTTCTCACTTGGAGTTTTTGGGTAATGTTTCTATTTGGTGTGAGTCCAGAGGAGTCTGTTAGGAAAGACCTCTGACTTTGTCCAAGGCAGGACTGTCCCCATTAAACACCATTGCTCTTTGGTATTTGTCCCTCTGAGAAAATGCTGGAAAAGTTGTTGATCTTTTACTAGTGTTAAAGAAACCATGAGTGTAGTTTTTCTTTATCTCTTTGAGTTTTGAGGTTATTTCTTTGATGAACTTGTTACTTGCTTGATGCTATATGGAGTAGCCAGCAGCTCTGATCTCACTTGCTTTCAAAGCTTGCCTCAGACCTTTCTACTACTGAACCGAGGACAGTGTTTTGGATAGCCATCACTAGTCCTGTTTTAGTTTCCATCTTCTGATGCTATCATGCAGTTTCACATGGGTTCCCACCTTTTCTTTTAGGCTGCCAAGAGATTGCAGAAGAGTTTCGTTCCCAGGAGATTGATGGACAGGCCCTTTTATTACTTAAAGAAGAACATCTTATGAGTGCCATGAACATCAAATTAGGTCCTGCTCTCAAGATTTGTGCCAAGATCAATGTCCTCAAGGAGACCTAAGTGGCCCTCAGCACAACTCAGCCTAAGGCCGATGCCCAACTGTTGCGATTATAGTCTGGGAAGAGCTGTTCCTTGTGTGACCTGTGGGGTTTGGAGGCAGAACTGCAAGGATTGATTGGTTGCTGGTGCTACATGGTGGCAGCTTTGACACTCTCTGGGTTTCACTTAAACAACAAAAACCTCTTACTCTTCACACCTGCCGTAACTAATCCAGTTTTTAAGCAGGCAGACTAGAGACTAACTGCTCAGCCTTATCCTGGAGTGGACTAGCCAGGGTCTCAGTTCCCCAAGGAGGAATGTCTTGTATGGTAAGGCAAGGAAAGGGGTGAAATGTAGGTTTGCCTCCCCAGTGGGAGGTCAGCTTTCCTAGCTTATGACGGCTACCAAACTTGGCACTCTCCTGGAGTCTCCTTGTGGCTGTAGCTCAGTTTTCTTTTATCGTTTTCTCCCTTAATACTCCTGAATATTTCTTCTGCATCCATAGCAGGGTCACCAGCCATTGTAGACACTTGGTTGGTATCTCTTTTGCTGCAGGGACGAAGAGTGTTTAGCACATGTGTGGCTGTTGTCATTCTTTCTGCAGCCCCGCTCCCAGCTGTTACCATCTTCAGCCCTTTCTTTTCCATTCCAACTCTGCTCTGTCCTATAGCTTTACAAAACAGGAGTGTGTGGGGCTGAGGTCAGGATTGTAAGCACCTGCCTTAGGCACTATTCCTTATACAAAATATTAAATATTTTTTTTCCTCAGTAAAAGGATGAAAATTGGTCTTCATTGTCTTACTGAATTGCACTGTTTTCTCCTTAACAGATGATAAAGCCAGCATGTTTTTTATGTTTTTTAATTATTGTGTTTTTGTACAAAAGTGGTATATTATTTTTCATTTAAAACACAGGGGTTAGGATGCAAACAACAAATGAGAAGCTTTTTTTAAAAAATAACATTATTTTTCCTGTATAGAAAGAAAACAAAATTTCCACTGCCATTGCAAGGGTATGAAGAAGTAGGAATGACATCATTCATTTTCTCTAAAGGTAACAAATGGCCCTGCCTTTTCCACATCTCCTGTGTTCAGATGAACTGTGCTGTTACTTAGTGGCCTAGGAGTTATTATAGAAAGATCAGCCTGTGATTCTGGGCACATGGCCTAAACAGAAAGAAATAGAGGATTAAAAACCTTTTCCCATACATAAGTGGGTCAGACACTTCCCTGAGCCAGCAGGAGGGACAGGTGCAGCAGTGTCCCACCCACACCAGAGACCTGCAGAGCCTCCATGTCCACTTCTGCTTCCATTCTCGTTCTTTAAGAGTGGGGAAAGTATAAAAAGGCAAAGTACAGACCTGTGAGAAAAGTAAACTCAGGTTTACGAGTACTAGTAGAGGGAGATGAGGAAGAACAAGGCTGGACAGCAAGACTACAAGGTGGACACACAGGCTGTTTAAAGGACTACTTGATTAGGCATTTGGGTTACCTATGGATTTATCACCATAGCCCAGGATTCAAACTATCAAAGACCTATAAACAACCTGATGGCGCCTTAGAATCCTATAGTTGGGAAATTTCATATTTTTTTTCCCTGTTCTAATCCCACACAAGGGACAATCAGGTGACTGATTCCAGACTCAAAGCAAATAGAAGTATTTGGGTAACAGCCAGGCAAGCACTGCAGAGCAACTCTGAGTTACACTCAAATCCTTACAAGACTACTGCAGGGACAGGGACAGCATGAAGCGACCAAAGGTACAAGTACTCTTTGCTTTTTTAACTAGAGAATCCAGTGTCTCAACTTAGGAAAATGTTTACAGCCAGGGCTCATGGCTTTCTGCCTATTTAGCTGTCCTTGCTCTTCCTGGGGCGCAGGAATCTGTCCCACAGGCCCTATGTCTGTCTGCCTTCCACTGTAGTTGTGCAGAGGAAAAACGAGGAGCAAAGGGAGACAACTTATGGTCAAATCAAAAGCCAACTGGAAAGCAAGAATATTAACGGTGAGGTGAGGTGAAAGTCGGGAGAGACGGCTTGCGAAATCTGGCTGAGTATGCTTTGGTTTGGGGACTGAAGAGGTGGCTAGACATTAAAAGTGCAATCACATTGGTAGCAAATGATCATCCCTTTCTTCCGACTCTTCCCCCAGCTGGTCATCTCCAACTCCACGATAGGCCGCAGGCACATTGCGGGGTTTGGAACGGCACACAAAGTCACAACCATCCTGCAGAGTAAACAAAGTAAAGAGAATCCTGATTATCTATTTTAGAGTGAGACAGATGATGCAGCTTCAAACTGACAACGGGGTACGGGTGGGCGGGGTGTGTTCTTCCAGAGAACACCCAAAATCGAAGGCTTAGCCCAAATTAACTTTGCTACTTACAGCTACTAGGTTGCCAAGATCCTGCCAGAAGGCCAGATGAGGAAACTGCTCCATTCCCTTGGCCCCCACTACCAGTCGCTGGTATAAGAAACCCCCAATGATATAAACAGCAACCAACGATGCAAATCTAGACAGGAAGACACACAGTTAAGACTTAGCAACCCTGAAGAGGCACCATATTCCTCTAATAGCATCGAGAAGGCCAAGGCTAAACTTTATAGTCAATTTTAGCTGTTTCCTAAGCTATACTCTAAAAGCAAACAAAAAGGGCTGGTAGCTCCTCAGAACAACTGCTTGGGAGTGCTGTCAAACACCTGGAAGAGGGGCAGGTACTTAGCAAGTGATTCAAATAGCCTTGGTCACTACTAAACAGGACTATTCTTCATACAAGTTTTACTGATGTAATAAGAGTACTGAAGTGTATCCAGCCTTCCTGAGAGAGGCGCAACTGTTGGGTATAGTGGTCCCAGCACTTGGGAGGCAGAGGCCAGCCAGAGCTACACAGGGAGACACTGTCTACATAAACCAACCAATCTCCAAATGCAAATCATTTATTGAGACTAAAACATTCATTTTTAAGAAGCCAGGTCTGGTCAGGTACATTTTTAATTCCAGCTCATGGAAGACAGAGATTCTCTTGAGTTTGAGCCAGCTATAGCTACAAAGTAAGACTCTTCAAAAATGTTTTCTATGCTTTACTACTGCCCGGGGTTGAACATAGGCCCTCATGCATACTGATCAAGCACTCTGCCACCAAGCCACACTCCTCAGCTTAATTCCTTTGAACGTATACAGTCCATCGGTGAGTCATCACTAAATTTTGTATATGTAAACACACACGTGCTACTGAGAGGGTGCAAAGTACTCACATGACAAGTAAGATCGAGCCCACACTGAGGTGAGAGACCTCTGGTGAACAGGCTAGGCTGCTATCCATCTCAAAGAGGTAGAAGCAGTCGTGGACTTTGCCTCGTTCCTCAGACACTGGGTTAAAATTAGCCTGAAGATGAGAAGACCAAACAGTAATTATGTATGTCTTTCAACTTGCATCTAACAAGACTGCCCCCTAATAAATACATAAACCCCAAACATTTGCTGCTCCTGGTTCCAGGATGTCCCAGGACACCTTACCGCTAGTGTGTGTCGGTTGCAGGAGATCATCACCACCGCACGACGCTGCTCTTTGCCACAGTGGTTGTCATATTCGTCACCCCCTTTATATATCAGCATGATCCAATTACCTGAGGAGGGACAAGAACAATGGCACTATGGAGTGTGGGGGAAGCAGAGGCAACAGTGGTTAGCATGGCAGAATGGAATAAGCAGAACTGTTTTTAGTTAATGATAATTAATACGATCTGTACATCTGAATGCTAAGGCAAAATCTTGTATTTTTTATTTTTATTTATTTATTTATTTATTTATTTTTTTGGTTTTTCGAGACAGGGTTTCTCTGTGTAGCCCTGGCTGTCCTGGAACTCACTCTGTAGACCAGGCTGGCCTCGAACTCAGAAATCCACCTGCCTCTGCCTCCCAAGTGCTGGGATTAAAGGCGTGCGCCACCAACGCCCGGCCAAAATCTTTTTAAAAAGACAACAGTTTGCTATGTAGCTCTGGCAGGACTTAATTCACTAATTATGTATACTAGGCTGGTCTCCAACTTATGATCTTCCTGCCTCTGCCTCCCAAGTTTTGAGGTCACAGGCATGAGCCCCTGGCCTTAAAACTTGTTTCTGGAGAAGTCTTTGTTCTCTTGTTTTAAAAGAGCAATAACCACATATGTAAGATTAATCTTACTTTTTTATATTAAAGGTAGGCAGCAATAGCCACATATGTAAGATTAATCTTACTTTTTTATATTAAAGGTAGGCAGCAATAACCACATATGTAAGATTAATCTTACTTTTTTATATTAAAGGTAGGCAACAGACTGTGTAAAGGCAGTTTCTATCCAAGCTTTTAACGCTGATGTACATTTTCTCAACACAAAAAGAGAGAGAGAGCTTCCACAAGATTGCCAGGCAGCAGGGAGACGTCCAAGTATTTATTTACTGTGTTTAAAGTTCTTTGTAAAATACTGCTTGACTGACAACCAAGTAAAGATTTTTTTCAACTTTGCATATGAGAAAACAAGATTTTAAAGTTAGTGAGCTGGTGTCTTCAAACCATCTGTGGTGGTCTGAATAAGAATGGCCCCCACAGGCTCATGTATTTGACTGGTTAAGTCACTAGAGAGTGGAACTGTTTGAAGGGATTGTAAAGATAGGAGGTGTGGCCTTTTGGAGGAAGTGTGTCACTGGGGGTGGGCTTTGAGGTTTCCAAAGCCCATGCAGGCCCAGTCTTTCCCCATCTTACTACCTAGTCAGTATGTAGAACTCTCAGCTACTTCTCCAGCACCATGTGGACCTGTGTACTGCCGTGCTCCTCTCTCTGGTGATAGTGGACTAACCTCTGAAAATGGAAGCCTCCAATTAAATGCTTCCTTAAACCGTCGCCTTGGTCACGGTGTTTGTTTCTAGCAGGAGAACAGTGACTGAAACATCATCACACTAGGAGAGTGAGCTGGATCGAGAATTTGTTTTATTCTTTACATAGTGAATATCTATATTGGATAATTTATCTGCTTATGGGAAGAAATCAGACCACAGGTGCTTCCTCCAGCATATACTTTCACGACATTTGAAAAATACAGCTACTAGTACAAGTAGGGGGAGGATTTTTCTCCCTTTAAATAGACTTACTGGTTTGCACAAGAAAAAAAAAGTTATCTTAAGATTTAATATTGGTTATTGATGAAAAATGGTGGTGGCTGGTATGGAACTGATTAAGTATTTGGGTGTCTAGAAGGGACTCCAAGCTACGTAAAATTCTGGCTAGATTCAGAGTCACACTCATTTAGTCATTCATATTTGCTTTTTCCATCTTTTTCTGTCTTCCTTTTTTGTGGTATTAAGGATCAAAGTCAGAACTTTGTGCATGTGGGCAAATGCTCTACCTTGAACTGTATCTCCAGTCTTATATTCTCTTTGTGAACATTTTGCACTGTCTTCAAACACAGAGGTGCCCTGAGCAGCTCTCGAACTAGGCACTGTGAGTTACAGTCTAGACTAATTCCATGTAACAGGACACACTGGAAAAGCTGGAGAAGGCCAACACATACAGGATTATTGGAGGACTGATTTGGGGTTAGTCAGCAGGAAGGATCTTACTTCCATTGAAGATATGAGTCTCGTTGATTCTGCCAACCACCGTCTCCTTCTCATTACTTTTGTTGATCTGGACCAGGCCAGCCCCAGAGGAGTGGTTGCCAGCTTCCCGGCATACTCTGAATATGTAGCTGTATGTGTCTGTGCCCTGGCCCACAGTACTCTCGAAACTATAGAAGACAGTAGGAAGAGAAAGAACAGTATTACTTGTTACCCTGCTCAGGACAGACTCCCATCAAAGGCATAACATCTGTTGAATTACGAGTTATTTGTGGCCCCATAGACGGTCCTACTTGTTGATAAGTTCAAACATACCATCTAAGATAGCAATACATTCTAGAATAGCCATTCTAGCTACGTAAAAGTGTTAGCTGTTTCCCCACAGCAAGGGTCTGTCTGTTTTCATGGGACAGTCCCATGTTTAAGGATCATTTTCATGTTTATCTGAAGATTGCCTGACAGATACAGACATACTTAGACATGTGTATGTTTAAATGTGTCTGTTTATGTTTCTAAGTCTTCTTATACGAAACTATCAAGTAATGTTCTGATTTCTACAAGCTGGTGTTTTAGACCCAGTCTTTAGAAACGGATACTTTTCTGTCAAAGAGAAGAAAACCATACACGGTAACATGGCTGTGAACTTGTTGTCATTAAAGAGGGGAAAGTATTACAGCCAGATAAAACTAGTAATTGCTAAAGTTCACACTAGAACCCGAATCATCATGCACCCTTCCACATTAAAGCTGAAGTAAACTCATTAAAGAGAAAAGACCCTTAATAAAGATAGTTTCCTCCCCGTCAGGTTCTTCTCTACCTTTTGTTAAACAGGGGCCGTAACCTCTCAGGAGAGCCACCTCATTCTTTGACTCCTTATCCTTTTCTCCTACCAGGTCACAAGACTTCTCTTCTACCTGCCAGGATTCTCTCGCAGCCACAGCCAGGAGTAGCAACAGGAACAGCTCGGTCCTCCAGCAGCCAGAGAAGGGGAACATCCTTTTGGGAGAGTGTGTTGGGGGTGAAGGCAGGATCAGGAGAGGAAGAAAATACATCAGTCACACAACTGCAAAAAGTAATGGCATTTTGATTATGCAAAAGCATGACTACTTCAAAACAAATGGGGGCTCAGTGTAGAGGCAAATGTCTTTAATCTCTACGCTCAGAGGCAGATGCACCTCTGTGAGTTTGAGGCCAGTGAGAGATGCTTGGTGAGACACCCTGTCTCAGAAACCTCTAAAAATCAAAAACCCAGCAAATGGGGAGTGGGGGGGGATGGTAAGAGGAAGAAAATAATTATAATAGCCAGGGTGCACCCATCTTTGCCTTGTTACTGTTTGATGAAAATTTATGTTTCATTATCTCGTTTTTCAAAGTCAAATACTAGTTTATAAATAAAGCCTAAGTCAGTGGTCTTCCCTGGGACACCCCACTCGTGACTCACACAGGTCCTCAACCATGTCTAGCTTGAAGTTATTTTGAAAAATGTAGAGAGAGAAGCTTGACTATTGGGCCCTAACACATCAGTAGGGAGCATCCAACAATCTTTCTTCACATTCGCTGGAAGCATGTGGAGTGTGGGTGAAGCAGCCATAGTACCTTAACTCAGCTCACTCACTTCTGCTCCATTTCTCTGAAAAACCACCCAATCACAGAAGAAAACTCACTGGGTCAAAATGAGTGACTAGAAGTCATCCAAAATCTACCTTCACCCCTCTAAGTCACAAATCTTTCAGTGAGTTGCCTGTCTTACACTCTAAAGTTCTGAGTTCACTTTCTGTTTGTAGTATTCTAACAATTATGGCTCATGGGACACATATATCCCCAGACATCTGTGAATGCATCCCAACATATACCTGGATGACAATGTCCTATTTTGATGTTGAAAAGTTGGCTTCCTTCGTAGTTAGGCCATGGTGATTGATGCTTGCACAAGGCTTCTGTTAGTAACCCTTCAGGCCATTGACATTGTTAATTGTATAATGGTTTCACTGTTTGTTTTTGATAGTTAACTCTTCCAGACATTCTCCACAAGAAAGTGAAAACTCTAACCCTGTGCTCTTAAATTCATTTCCCTTCTCCTGAAAGGTACATCTGAGTTTCTATTTCCCACATGCAGGGAGGGCAACACACTTACCCATACCCCACACATCAACTCACTAATGCAAACAAGGCATTTCCACACAGTAATCACACATAGCCGTAGCCAAGAGGTCAAAGGCACTCCTAACAGATCTCAAATAGGACACTACAGGACATATTTAGTAGAGTGACAGCCTTCAGCCAGGCACTAGCTGAGATGCTAACATACATTAGTCAATCCTCCCCAAACCTTATGTATTAAACTTAATTGTCTCTATTTCACAAATAAAAACCACAGGACAAACAGAACAAATACCACCAAGACAGCTAATGGAGTAAGCAAGATAGATGGCTCCAGAGTTGTGTCTCCAGTAGGGAGCCAAAGCAGAGCTGCCTGTCTTCTTTTTATAACAGAGCAGGAAGGGGAAGTAGCTTCCTCACAGTTAACTGTAGTGTAACAAAGAGTCCAGATTTAAGCTCTCCCCTTCCCTGAGCTCAGCTATTGCTCAACCAGTCAAGTCACCTAGGGCTCTTTTGTTAACCTACTCATGCCATTTTCCTTGTCAAGTTCTCTCAGGATTTAATTTAAAATGTTAACATTCTGGGCTCTGAAGTGTTTGCTCCCCAGGACATACTTTGAAGGGATGCTCTCACAGAATGAATGCTGTACACTCTGGCCTCAAAGTTATTTCCTCATCTGTTAACTGTTGCTGCTTTCTCTTCCCAAATTAGGGCAAAGAATTTCACAAAATTGGGACGGGATGAAGAATTAAAACAAGCCACGGTGGGCATTAGATGAGCAGGATTGCTTGTCACTTGCTTATCTGTTCAAAAAGTTAGAAGAATAATTTTACACTCTTCCCAGCTCAAGATCTGCCTGTAAGTTTGAGCTGCTTCTTTGATTCAGTGCGGTGTATGCTTTGAATGCTATACTTGCATTATATTACACAGCCTAGAAAAGATGACGGGTCTGACATTTAGAGTTGCCTACTGAGTTACATGTCCTAGGTTACACAAATATTAAACGGGTGAAGTTGCTGGATCAACCAGGATGACTTAGGAATGACATGAAGGCATCTGTGGACAAACTTCTGATAAACACTGCCACAAACAGAGAGCAGTATGAAACTGAAGCTTTTAATATGGTCCAAAGAGATCCTGTAAAACAGGATCTTAGGCTCTAGAAAATTCCCCTTCGATTTTCTTATTCTATAGAGACAGATCTATTGGCAGTGCTGAAACATTCTTTACAGGACGGCCAATGACTAAGTTAGGGGTTGGGAAACTGCTGACCTCACTCAGCCTTGCACGGCACTTTCTCACTCATGGCCGATTTCCATTTTCTAATGGAGGGCTTTATTTTCTTCCTCCTGGTTCATTGCAGCCAATCCTTTTAAGATCAGTCTCAACTGGCAGGTAGGCCCGATGTTTAAAGTGCATCAAGGAGGTAGTTCTATGCTTCAAAGTCTCCACAGAAACACAAGATATTCCTGTTACTCTTTTCCACACCAAGCTAACAGACCTTCCTCGAACTTCGTCCAGGATTCTGGAAATTCTCGCCTTCCATCTGCTCAAAGTCATACCGTTCCCAAATGACGCCATGACGCCACTTTCCTTCCATGAAACAGGTCAAAATTCTCTCTACAAGCATCCAGTAACACTTCACACATGGGCACTTTCTTTTTCCCACCTTCAAAACATCTTAAATCTCTCTCTGATCTTGGAACTCCTCTTCCTCCGTTCTCATGTCTTTTGCCTCCAGTCCACCCTAGGGCTCCCTAGCAGGATCTCTGGCTACAACTACGGCCAAGCGAGACTCCTGGTCCCCATCTCCTTCCGTGCAGAGGTGTGCAAGGACCCCAGCCCGCTTCCTCCACGCCCCCAACACTCACGTGTCACGGGAAAACAGAGCAACCGAAGCTCAGAAGCCCCCAAGAATGTGTCTCTGGGGTTGGGAGACGCGGCCGGAGATCAGGGGTGCGGGGGCGCAGACCCCAGTCCCTCGAGTCTTCTCTGAAGCCAGCGCTCCCCTAGGCGCCGCGATGCGCCCCGCTCCAGAAGCCGGAAACAGGAAGCAGCGAGAGCCTGCTGAGCAACTGTTCCTCCCACTAGACTCCGCGGCATGTGACCGCAGAACCTTCGCTCCCTGGTCTTTCTTCTGAACTCTGATTGGTCAGCAGCTGTTTCCGGTCCCATCAACCCAATCACTCCCAAATTGTCAAGATCAGTTTCTTCTTTTCGCGTCTCCTTCTACCAATGAGGTTCGAGCTCCACCTCTAGGGACTCTGGGCGGACGCTCCCCATTCACGCGGGGGTCATGCGCCAGGTGTCCCGATAGGTCTGGTTGAAGACAGTAAATGAGGCGAATTGTGCAATTACGGAGTGTCGCTCCATGGGCTTGCTGGGAGTTGTAGTTCCCTCGCCCGGAGCTCTCTGGGAGTTGTAGTTTCTAGGACTCGTCTGCTACCATGGTGGCCTCTGTGCGGCGCTGTTTAGCCATCAGTCGGCTGGGATCGCTTCTGGTTTGCAGTTGACTGTGCCACCCAGACAGTGCAACGTTAGAGTCCTGCATGTCTTGATTTTCTTTGTTCAGAATTTTCTAATTCAGGACATAATTATTGTTACTGTTATTTCTGCAATGACTTTGTCCTCTTGTGGTATCTTGCTAGATAACCATACTCTGTTTATCAAAGGTGCCTGCCCTGGGTGTGCCTGTCCTCTAGCCTGCACTTCTGTTTAGGGGGCCATGGTGTCTTTGAGCCTTTGGCAAGGTCATTTGAAGGCTGCTTGGATTTATTATCCGCTATCTCAAGCCCTAGTTGTTCTTAGAACTTGGTTTGAAACAGTACGGCTTCCTGGAATCGCTCTCCAGGTTACTCATTTCTTCCTCTCAAGTTTCTTTTGGCTTTAGCTTGTCATGCCCTTTTGACTCTCACGTGCTTTTGCATGCAACTCCCTCACTCTGCTTAAAACAGCGATTCATGTCAGAGGTTGTATTGTGTTTGAAACTGCTAACACCGTAGTGTCCTATACTTTTTTAAAAAGTTAATTTAGAAGTTTTAATACATTTTAATGAAAATATAATTACTTCTCTTTCCTCTGTTCCTTTCCTTCTTCCAGTTCTTCCAAAGACCACATCACCTAGCTCTTTCCATGGCCCCATTCAAATTGATAGCCTCTTTTACTTTGTTATTTTACATATATTTGCATAAATACTCTACAACCTGCTGAATCTTTTTTTATGTTTGTATGTATATGATTTCAAGGATGATCACTTTGTAAGGGATAGCCACTTAGTGGGCTCATACTGGGGAGAGGTTAATTCTTCCTTTCCCCGAAGCCATTAATTGCCTGTATTCTTTGTTTAGGGGTGGGACTATGTGAGACTCCTCCCCTTCTCTGTTAGCATATTGATATGCCATTGTTTAGATCTTGTTTATGTGATCATTTCTACGATAGAATGTTTCACACCAGACTTCCTAATATTCCAGACCTTACGGTTTTCCCAGTCCCCCTCTTTATTATGTGCCCTGAGTCATAGACGCAGGAGCTGTGATGTAGAGGTATCTGTTGTGGCTGGGCCCCTTACCACTTGCTGATCTCTGCACTGTGTTCTGCCATGGTTTTCTGTGATGGTCTGTAGTGAGAATTTTGGAATTTCTGTTTCTTTACACACACACACACACACACACACAGAAAAATTATAAGAACATATTTTCTTTCTTTCTTTCTTTCTTTTCTTTCTTTCTTTCTTTTCTTTCTTTCTTTCTTTTTCTTTTTCTTTTTTTGGTTTTTCGAGACAGGGTTTCTCTGTATAGCCCTGGCTGTCCTGGAACTCACTTGGTAGACCAGGCTGGCCTCGAACTCAGAAATCCGCCTGCCTCTGCCTCCCAAGTGCTGGGATTAAAGGCGTGCGCCACCACTGCCCGGCTAAGAACATATTTTCATTTTAATTCCAGCTGTGGTTTTTGGGGCTGCTTCAGATGGTCCACAGCAGCTGACTATGATTTGCCTTGTGCTCTAGCAGGGGAGTGATTTTTTTTGCCAGCTGCAGATAGTTTCTGTGGTGATATTTGGAATTCTGAGAACTTTTCAGAGGGTATATGAAGGGAGGCAGGTTTGGTTGTCAGTCATGGGGGTCGGAGGGTTAGTTGTGGTTTGTTAGTAGTTGTGCTCAAAGAAGAAACAAGAAGAAGGGAAATTAGGTTTCAGAGATCTCTTTCCTTTCCCCTCTCCCCTCTATCCTTTTTTTCTCCTATGTTAGGAGGTTGAAGGAGTGGAAGAGACGTAGAGAAGGGTGGAGGAAAGAAGAACCCACAAAGTCACAAAGACCAGCTACAGTGGTGTAAACAAAAGCGTATTTGATGTCTGGTGAGACCACTCATATGTGGTTATAAGGATATGATTTAGAATGAAGTTAGGAATTATGCTGACCTTGCAAAGTGGTAGTAAGTTTTTTTCTAAGGTCCTACCAGCCCTGGGAAGTTAGATTTCTAGTACCAGATTTCCCTCCTGCCGAGTGGACCTTAAGTCCAACTAGAGAGCTGATGGTTACCACCGACATCTGAGGGACATTTACTGTTCCTTTATGGATTTCTTGCTATGCTGGTCATTGTGATTTATAGATATCACGGCTGGGTAGGACTATTAACTGCCCCTTCCCCTGGCACCATGGAAGCTGTACTGCAAGGACGAGACTTTCAGGTTAATCTAGCTCATGTAGTCTGAGCCCTGTATCCTAAGTGTGTTCTGTCTTCAGCAAGAGGAGCTTACTTTTGACCTCTGAGGGGCAACCAAGGGCAGCCATAGTCGATATTGTTTTGAGAGTCACTTAGACTCTCCTGACCAACCATTGAGAGATATTGCATGCTTTCCACTGGGCGGGGGAGGGGGGTTGTTAGTCTGTGGTTCTTGTAGGAAGCATGGTCAGCCCAAGTGGCATGACTTTTATATACGTAATGTGATATATGTGTGTGTATATACATACATATGTGTGTGTGCATTATGTATACTTTTAGGTAAAATATGAAATAGTAAGATTACATGAGGGTTTATCAAAATACCTTGGTGTTATTTGTCCCTTCTGTCTCCTTCTGTGCTGACCTCCTCCCCTCTTCTCAGTTGAAACTTCTCCTTCAGTTTTCCATTTCTCACATCATATCACCTGTATCCTGCTATTCCAGTCTTTTTGTTTGTCTGTTTGTTTTTTGAGACAGGGTTTCTCTGTGTAGCCCTGGCTGTCCTGGAACTCACTCTGTAGACCAGGCTGGCCTCCAACTCAGAAATCTGCCTGCCTCTGCCTCCCAAGTGCTGGGATTAAAGGCGTGCACCACCACTGCCTGGCGCTATTCCAGTCATTTGGAATAGCTATCCATCTATCACATGGCCATGGATTCTGCTGTTTGCCATATGCTCACACTTGAGGATTTGGAGCTAGGAACCACAGACGAAAGAAAAATGCAGCATTTGTCTTTCTGAGCCTGCGTTACCTCACTCAATATAATCTTTTTCTAGATCTATCCATTTACCTTCAACTTTCTGTGTCGGCTTTTCTTTACAGTTGAGTAGTATTCTGTAGTGTACATGTACCGCATTGTCATTAACAGTTCTTCCGCCGAAGGACATTCAGGCTGTTTCCACTTCCTAGCTGTTGTGAACAGAGCAGCAGTTGACATGGGGGAGCAAGGATCTGTGGAGTAGAATGCTGAGCCATTTGGGTGTGTGCCAAGGAGTGGTGTAGCTGGGCCATGTGGTTTGGTTGTTGGTTTGTTCGTTTGTTTATTGAGATACGTAGATGTGTAGACACTGTATAGATATGGTTAGCCTAAACCTCACTATGTAGACCAGGCTGGCCTTGAAATCATAGAATCCCACCGGTCTCTGCTTCTCTACCACACTTTTTAAAAAAGTACTTATAGGATTCTTCATTTAAATCCTCACTCCAACCTTATGAAGAAGTATCTTGTTTTATAGATTCATGAATTAAGTCAGGTATATCAGATGTAAAATCATGCCAGAGGTAGAGCAGGTTGAGACCCGGAAACTTGGGGGGCACACACCTGAGACTTAGGCAACTCCCTGCTCCCTGTCAGACTCCTGGCCTGGAACACGTGCCATGCTCCTCACATAAAAGAAGCGTGTCTATGGCCATGTAGTCACAAAGCAGAGTTCTCCTTGCTACTGAGGTACTCAGAGGCCCAGAGGACTTAGCCAATAAGCTTCCCTTCCCAGACATTCCTCCCCACAAAAGGTATTTAATCTCAGATCCACCCTGAGAGGTGGGTACGGTACAGTATGCATCCATTTTCCACCGTGAACAGTCAATAAACAGTGTATAACCACTGTCTCTTTCATCAAGATCCACCATGGGGCGCTATGGAGAAGGCATTTGCCTACAGAGCAGCAGCTTAATCTCCAGTAGAAGCCCTCTCTGTGATCCCAGCCACCACCACCATATCCCTGTGCCAAGCTAAGGCTAATCATTGCTGGGAAAAGCCAGGGCTCCCCTTTCCCCCTGGCCTGGGACTAGACACTGTCCCTACCCCACGGGCTCCTAACTTCACTCTTGGCTCTTCTGTGACTCCCAGCAATGCCTGGAGGTCTAAGAGCCTGAGAAACCCACAGCCTCAGCCTCATCTCAGGCCCAGGGACCCCAAACCAGCTCCAGCTTTCCCACCCCCAGAGCGGTGTCTCTGTGTTTCCCTATAGCCCAGCACCTGCCCCGTGGTAGCATGAAATAAACACAGTCAAACTCCCTGAGTCCCAGCTCCCCAAGCGGCTGGGCTCAGCGGCAGAGCAGATGCGGACTGACATAGATAGAGGTAAGTGTGTATATGTGCATTTGTATGTATCAGTATTTATTATTGTTTATGTTGTTAAAGTGGTTTTGTTCATTCCTGTTTATTTAGACAGGATCTTGATAAGTAGCCCAGGGGAGCTGGGAATTTGAGATCTTCCTTCTTTTCCCTCTTGAGTACAGAGATTATAGGCATGCATCTCAGAGTTGGCTCACATTATTAATTGAAACATTCATTTTAGGCTTGGTAGATTTATGAGGAGGGTATTGAATATTTACTTTCTTAGGGGAGGGTGGATTAAGTGGAAAAAAAGCCCTAAATTTTGTAATGATTAAAAAAAGCTTAATATTGGAAAGTAGAACAAACAAAATAACAACCATACAAAAACTGACCAAAAACTTGAGTACATAAAGTTGTTTCTTAAAAAAGAAAATTTAAAATTTCTTATATCATTTAACTCTACAGGTAAATTTTTTCTTCAATTTTGGAGTTCATATTCTGGGTCTTCACAAGTCAAACAAATACCTCTACTGCTGAGCGACATCCCAGGCACACAAACAAACTTTAATAGTTGCATGTTATTTAGCTTCATAGATTACTGTTTAACCAATGCTGTTAAATGTTGGCTAGCTGACTTATTTCTGACTTACTTTAATCACCCAGAAAATGTTTAATGAGCAATTACTATATGCCACATTTTGATGATAAAGTGCAGAGCAATGCACTTCCATTCAAGAACTGATATTTTCTTTTTTTAAATCTTTGAAAATGTTTGTCTATCTATCTATCTATCTATCTATCTATCTATCTATCTATCTATCATCTTTTGAACCATCCCCAACGTATCTCCCTCCCAATCTAAATAATCTCCCCAATAATCCACTGAGTCTAATTAGGGATTCTCATGTGCATATGTACTGGTACGGAGTCATTTGCAGGGTCACTGGCAACCTAACAGTAGCCATCTGCCCTGAGAGAAAAAATGACTCTCCCTTTCCTACAGTTCACTAGCTGCCAATAGGCCCTCATCTGGGGGTGATTTTGTGCGGGTGACCACAGCTGTCATGAGTTCATGTGTAACAGCCATGTCATATCCAGAAGACGGCATTTCATATCACTTCTGCCCCTTGTTTGATTTCTTTTTGTTGCAGATTTTGTTTTTGCTTTTGGAGACAGGGTTTCCCTGTGTAGCCTTTGGTGTCCTGGAACTCACTCTGTAGATCAAGCTGGCCTTGAACTCACAGAGGACAGCCTGCCTCTGCCTCCCAACTACTGGGATTAAAGGCGTGCATCACAAACAGTCACAGGCCTCCCCTTCTTTCCACTTCTCTCTTCCGAAATGTTCCCTGAGGTTTAGGAGGCAGGGGTTGACAAAAATGTCCCACCAGGTACTGGGCATCCAGTCACCTATTCAGTCTTAGCATTTTGAGTAGCTATGAGTCTCTGCATTGACCTCTCCCACTTACAACAAGAAGCTTCTCTGACTAAGGTTGAGAACAGCTCAATCTATGAATATGAACATAAATACTTAGAAGACAGTTTGATAGCACTACTATTTAGCAAAACAATGTCATCAGATTCTCCCCTGGGGCCTATACTTTCCCCAGCCTTAGGTTTTGACAATGTTTTCCATACCAGACCTCAATATCCTCCTGGAGGAAGTCCTCAGGGCCAGTCAAGAGAGCAGCTGTTACTCCTTTCAACAGTTTTGCCACTCCTGTGCTGTTATATAATGAGTTCCTTAGATTTATAATTTTCCCCCCAAATTGAAACATTTCTTCCAGGAGGTACGGGAAGACACAGGGGGCCTCAGGAGGTAAGTAAAAGGTCACGTGTACTAAATAACACAAGCCTGGAAGATTCATTAGGGCTCATGTCCACAGTGAAGAATTGAGTAGAGAGTTGCTGGGGTGAAGACTCTGACCACCCAAACCAAGGTCAGAAAGAGACGTTTGGATTGAATAGGCAGAGAACTCCAGGGCTGTAGTTTTTGGAGTCATCACCTATGTTGAGGTGGGCTTTCTGATGATGAGGCTGCCTTTGAATCATCCCTACTCCTTGTAAGGGATCCCTCTCCCACATTCCTGTTAGTAACCCCAATAAACAAATCCTCATTAGTTCATCATATTGGACTTCAGTGCCAGTAGTTACTTTGGTCTTCCACAGACTCCCATTCTGGGGTGAGCACCAATGTGTATGTGTGTCATGACTTCCCAGGAAAAGTCTGTCACACACCATGAACCCGTTGACACATCTTGCCTGCTACATCAGTAGTTCAGCATGCAGGATCCAGTGCTGATCAGTTTCCTTCAGCAGTCTGCAGAGCACCTTCCGGCACTGTGAATGCTAGCCAGCAGGGGGTGCCTGCTCGGTTCAAGATCAACTTCTTGGTATCTTGCAAACGAAGTGTGCGGTGTCTTCTTTACTAATAGAGTCTTACCTGGTTAGTTATGGTGAGCATCCAAAAGCAATGGTAATAACCTATATTGTATTACGTGCCTCTGGAGCCTTACTGACCGATAACATAGGAAAGCAACTCATGCCTGGCATTGAAATTTTCATTTAAGAACTCATGTCTTCTGAAGGAAGCATTGTTCACCCACATAGGGCACATCTGTTCAAACGCCTTTAAAAATATGTTTTTAATTAGCTTACTAATTATATAATTTTTATTATTTTTTTATTCGATATTTTATTTATTTACAAAAATATGGAACGCTTCACAAATTTGCACGTCATCCTTGCGCAGGGGCCATGCTAATCTTCTCTGTATCCTTCCAATATATTCGTATATGTGCTGCCAAAGCGAGCCTTTATAAGCCTCAGTATGCATCCTGAGTTTTTGTCTATCCTTTTCTCCATCCCCTTGTTTCATCTGTTTTTAAAAGTTTATCTCCCAGGGCCCCCACTGGCTTTGCTGATTACTTCAAGTTCCACTTCAGAAATCTTGCTTCTAGGCCATTGTCTGAAGTAGTGTTGGGCTGCAGAGAGGGGAGCATGTTGGAAACAAGGATCCTGCGTGAGTAGGTTGGGTGACCAGTCTTCTGTGGGAGTGGAAGCAGAGTGGACGCTCCCCAGTCTAGGGCTTCTGTGCCCATCCCAAGGCTTTGCAGATTCGAATTTCTACCTCACAGAACAGACCTGAAGGTTCCCGGCATAGATGCGAGCAGTCCGGCAGCTGGGGAGCTGTGTTGGGAGTGGTCCTGTAACCTCGAGACACTTCACTGCGTTAACAGATTCTGCTCTGGTTTCCGCAGTCAGACACATCCTTCCTGAGCTCCGCTTCTGCTCTGCCTAGGGGTTTTTGAAAACCAGTACTTTCTTGTTATGCATGCATTAAACTTACCATCTCGAAGCAGATTTTAATTTTGATATTTATCGATGCCTGTCAAACTGATAACACTGAACATATTTCAAAGGATAAACACATTCTCTGCAACTTTCACTTTTACTAATTTAGTGTGTGTGTGCAAAAGATGCAAGGAGTACAAAGGGGACGAGCCTGATGGAGAATAGCTGGATCCCAGCACTGGAGAAGGTGAAGCAGGAGGATTGCAGGTTCAAAGGAGTGCTTGGGCTACATAGTGAATCCTGTCTCAAAAAATAAAATAAAATAAAATAAAATGAAATAAAATAAAATAAAATAAAATAGTATCGAACTTGAGTTCAATTGTTTACATGTTGTTCCATTTATTTTGTTCTCTTTTTTTCCTTGCTCCCTTCCACATTAGTTGATTTTGAACTATTTATTGATTGCTGCCTCCATTACCATTAGACATACTAGGGTGTATTTCCTAAGAACAATACATTTTTTTTGTAATAATAGTAAGATTATCAAAATCAAGAGCTATGAAATGAATTCAATATTATTATTATCTAATCTCCAGTGTCATGCACAATTGTACTAGTCGTTCCAATAACATTCCTTATAATTGCTTCCGCGGGTCCCAGCTATAGGAGCCAAGTAAGATACAGGTTGCAATGAGTTGTCTTATTTGAACTTTGAGGGTATTGGTCAGTTACAGAATGTCTCACTTTACTTTTTTGTCTTAACATGATAATTGTAAAGATTTGTTTTCTAGTAAATGATCAACTACCAAAAGATAAACGATTCTTTATATACTGAAATAGTGGTTTTACAGTTGTTATGACCTCAAAGGCTTGAGGAAACACCTCAAAAATGTAAAGGAAATACTTCCTTACCACAGGTCAGACACTCTGACTTCTTGGCCAGGGTATGGTTTCTGCCACAGAAACACATAGCACATAGAGGGCAGAGAAATTGTTTTTGGAGGGCGTAGGATGCTTCAAAGAATAAATGAGTGTCTCCTTGTGGTGGCTCCTTTGTCCTTCTGATTAAGACAAGATCTCAGTATGTATCCTTAGCTGGCCTAGAACTCAAATAAATCACCTGACTCTGCCTCCTGAGTGCTGGGATTAAATGTATGTGGGAAACCAGCCATTGTTAGGAAACCTCAAGTGGAGGGAGGAGGTTTTCTTTCTACTCTGGATTAGGCACAAACCACACCCAAACACCTGTTTTCACAGAGAGATCCTTTATTAAGCAGAAAAGCAAAGTTAAAGTGGCTGCTTTCTGACTCAGACAGAAAAACAGCAGCAAATGATCTTTCAGTTGAAACTAGTAAGAAGAGAAAAGGGGAGGGCTGTGTTAGGATGGGCTAGGACACAGGTATATTTTGATTGGGCATGTTAATTAGATCAATCAAAGGGACCTTTTGGTTGCTGGACTTTGAGAACTGGGCCTTGGTAGTCAGCCTCAGGAGAAGAATTTGGTCAATTAAGAGAATAGACCTTTCTGGCTAGCTTTAGGAATATAATCTAACAAGTTTTCTGTTTGTTTGTTTGTTTGTTTGTTTTTGCAAGGCAGAGGAAATGAGGGAGCAAGATTTACCAGAGCCGTGCTGGCCAGAGTCCCTTCAATCATGCTTGGCAAACTGAAATGTTCATCTAGATGCTAATGTGTAAGGACTCAGTAGTTAACTATAAATACATTATTCTCTTGCTATGGAAGTAAATCCTAGGGTCTTTAACAAACTTCAGTTACAGTGCACTTAGCTCTTGTCATGTTACTCTTTACCAAGATCAAGTGTTACAAACTGTTTACAACCCTGTAAGCATTGTCTAAGTGTGTCAGACAATTGTGTGAAAACAGTCTGACCTTGCTCACTTGGTTTTGGTTCTGTGGTTGTGATAAAATACCTTATGGAAACCAACCTAGGAGAGAAAGGGTTTGAATAAAGGTAAAATAAATAGAATTCCCGATTCCAGTTTATCACTGCAGTGAAGTCAAGGCAGCAGGAACTCGAAGCAGCCTGTCACACCCAGAGTCAAGATAAAAGACAAATGTATGTGCACATGTGTGTGCTTGGCTCACTCCCTACTCTTACACCGGCTAGAATTCCTCACCTAGAGCATGGGGTCGCCCACAGGGCAGAGTTTAGTAGATCTCCGCAACTCTATTAAAGCAATAAAGGCAATTGCACAGACATGCTTACTGGTCAACCCAGTCTAGACTGTCCCTCACTGAGACCATCTTCCCAGGGGATTCTAAACTGTGTCAAACTGACCACGCCTCACATCTTTTCTCATCTAAAGGCAGTTTCCTTTTTTCTTTAAACTTCTTTGTCCAAAATACAATCTATATCTGTTTCTAGGGGTCTTTAGTGGGTTTGTTTTCTTTGCCAGTTAAGGAATTAAAAGGCAGGGGGAAAAAGTGAGGGAGACCTCAACCACAGTAGGTAGAAACTGTTAGTATTCTGTCTAAACTCCACTTCCACAGGTATCTGGTGGCAGCCAGGTGTGCTCCTCCCCACGGTTACCTAGCAACAGCCAGGTAGCCCTGCCCACATAAAAGGGGCTGCAGGCTCCCCTCCCCTCTTCCCTTCCCCCTCTCTCCACATGGTCATGGCAGGCCTCTACTCCTCTACCTCTCTGGTCTCTCTTCTCCCTCTCTTCCCTCTGCCCTAAATAAATCTTCCCCTTGTGGAACCGTCTGGCCTGGCGTTATCTGTTCCAAGCCACTGAGCTGAAAATCTAACAGAAACAACAGATGAAAAATATTTTTTTAAATTAATTAATTTTTATTTTCTGTGCATTGGTGTTTTACCTGCACATAGTGTTTGTAAGAGTGTGGGATCCCTTGGAATGAGAGTTACAGACAGAGGTGAAGTGCCAGCTGCCCAGAAGGTACTGGGAATTGAACATGGCTTCTCCGGAAGAGCAGCCAGTGCTTTTAACTGCTCTGCCAACTCTTGACTCCCCTCTCCCCCAATACTTTTATTTAAGGTAAAGAAGCACACATCACTGGTTTGGAGAGATGGCTCAACAATTAAGAATGCTTACTGGCTGGGCGATAGATGGTGATGCATACTTTGAATCCCGGCATTCAAGAGGTAGAGGCAGGCAGATCTCTGAGTCTGAGGCCAACCTGGTCTACAGAGCTAGTTCCAGGATAGCTAAGGCTACACAAACACTGTCTACAAAAAAAAAAAAAAAAGAAAAAGAAAAGAAAGAAAGAAAGAAAGAGAGAGAGAGAGAAAGAGAAAGAAGAGAGGGAGGGAGGAAGGAAGAAAGAAGGAAGGAAGAAAGAAGGAAAGAAAGAAAAGAATGATAAGTTATCTCTGAGGACAAAATGATTGGTGCTGAGACCAAGACTTGGAGGAGTTGAGCCCCCTGCACGGTGGTGGTGGTGGTGGTGGTTAGCGCAGAGGGTGGGGGTGGTTAGCACGGAGGGTGGGGGTGGGGGAGGAGGACATTTTCCCTATCTTCTCTCTACAGACAATTACATGAGCCAGTTTAAGCCAAATTAAAGTATAATTCAGGACTGGCCAGTTTAGACCAGGAAAGCTGATAAGCCACAACTCTGGGGGATCCGGTTGAGATCAGGCCTTGAGTTTATCCACTAGTCTTTCCTGGTTAGCTGGCAGCGGCTCCCTCTTGGCAGGGTGGGAGAAAATAAGCCTGCTAGGCTGTTTATGTCTGGTCAGGAGGCCAAGGAAGAAGCAGGAAGTTTGCCTGTCTTTTTTATCTTCGTGTCCCCTTTCTCTGTCTGTCAAGGTCTGATGTACCTTGTTTCTCCTGTCTTTTCCATTAGACGTTTCTCCGTTGTTTTTATTTCTTTTTTTAATTAATTAATTTATTTTATGCATGTGAGTACACTGTAGCTGTCTTCAGGCACACCTAAAGAGGGCATTGAATCCCATTACAGATGGTTGTGAGCCACCATGTGGTTGCTGGGAGTTGAACTCAGGACCTCTGGGAGAGCAATCAGTGCTCTTAATTGCTGAGCCATCTCTCCAGTCTTTATTTCGTTTTTTTAAAGTCCTGAAAACATCCCTCCTTTTTTTTTTTTTTTTTTGTCAACTAAACAATTGCATTTTTAATGAATACTCAGGAAATTGCATTGTAGAATTTAGCTATTATCCCCAAATATAAATTATATTCACAACATAATGAAACGCGTCAGAATTATCTCTAAATTCCAACATGTCCTTGAACAAAAACCTCACCTTAAAAATATTTACATACACATACATACTAATACATACATGCCTCACACCTTAAAAACCAGGTGTATAATACTTCATAACCTTAAAAGTGGACTTATAATTATTTAGGTTGCTTTTGAGGTATAAGATGATACAGACATGGGGCTGGAGAGATGGCTCAGCAGTTAAGACCATTGGCTGCTCTTCCAAACACAGTTCTATTCCCAGCACCCACATGGCAGCTCACAATTGTCTGTAACTCCAGTTCCCTCACACAGACATGTATGTGCTGGAAACCCACCAATGCAAATACAATAAAAATAAATAAATCATTTAAAAAAAAGATGATATGGACTCACTGGAAGAGCATCGGGTGAAGGTTTCGGAATCCTCCACAAGACATTTGAAAGTAAGTATATAGGGGGGCTTAGACAGGGCAGAGGAGGTTTGCCGCTTGGGCGATCCTACCCTTTTTGTTTGTTTTTTGCTTTCAGCTGAGAGCTGCGGTACAGGTGTGCGTGGGTGAGGTGTGAGCGTGGGTGTTTGTGTGTGGGGGAGTCTGTAGCTCCGGGACTGAAGAAGCTAGGACTCGAGTTGCAGAAAGGAGGGGAAGAGGAGACAGAAACTGCTAGGTTGAGGGAAAGGGATGGGGAGGGTAAGAGGAGGGAGAGAGAGAGGTTGAGGTTGAAGATGGCTAACGGTGCCACTGAAAGCGTTTTGCAGGTTAAATAAGGTAGCCTGGACTTTGAATTGAACATGTTTTAAATTGAACGCGTTTAAAACGCAACTGTGTCTGGATAGGCTAGAGTCATAATCTGGCTCCCGGAGGTGGGGTGGTGAAGCAGGGTTGCCTCTAACCAGAGGTTAAGACATACTGAGATGGAGGGGGACTTCTTCATAGTCTGAGATTGGACTCACATCAGCTCAGAGGGGGATGGGGGAAGAACTCATCTTTCTAGAGAAGCCGAGAAGGTGGCTATTTGCTTTTATTCTTTCGGGCCAGGAGGGGAGACTTCGGAGGAGGCGTGGTCCATTTCCACCTTGGGAAGCAGTGCTAGAGTGAGATCTTGGAGGCGAGGTGGGGGTGGGGTGACAAGCTGGTAAGGGGGCTGCTAGGGGTGGAGGTGGTTTGCGGATAAGGAGGGGGAGGGCGGGGCTCTGCCGAGCTGGGCCAGGAAAAAGGAATGGGAAAGGTGGGGTGGGGGGTGGAGTGGGGATTGCTTTTACAGAGAAATTATCAGAAGGAGAGGAAGAAGCAGGTTGAGGCAGCCTGTGCGTTAGAGCTGGCACTTTCAGTGTCTGATCAGCGCCGCGAGACTGGCTGGGAAGGAAAGCTGTTCTCAGCTTGCAGCCCTTTGGGCACCCACAGAGAAGAGCTGCGGTTCGGTATCCTCCGGCAGCCTCGTTGTTTTTGTTTTTGTTTTTCCTGCAGAGGGACAAGGACTGAGCACTGGCAAGGAAGAGTGAGAGGAGATAGGATGGAGAAGAATTAGGTTCCCCACTGTGTCTGTGAAAGGAAGAGGCGTAAGGCAGGCCAGCTAGAGGAGAGGGTGGACAAGGTTGGGAAGGCCATCTATAGGATATCCCTCCGGGCTTGCTTTTGTGTTGGATGAAGCTGTCTGAGTTTGGGGTTGTTTTGAGATACCGTTATTAAGTCTGGTGGTCAAGTGGGCAGATGGGTGTCCGGTCCAAGAGAAATTGGAGACAAAGGGCTAACAGAGGTTCTTATTAGCAAGCCAAAGCGCATGCTGCTTCCTGGCTCTCGAAATACCTGTGGCTTCCCGCAGCTCTGCTCACGCTGTCCTCTTTTGTGGCGTGTACCTGCAGGCTTTACAGTGAAGAAAAAGGAGAATCAGCCTGATTTGGGTATCGGTGTTGGGCCAAGACTTTGAGAGTCAGACTATCAATTTATTTTCTGATTAGTTAACTCAGCCCAGTGAGTGGTGAGTAGACAAAGCTTAAGACATGTTTATATCAAAGCTCTTTCCAAAGTACATATGGCTTTGTTCATAAGATGGGTTCTTGTTGACTTAGAAACAATTCTCAAGGGTCTAGGAATGACTGAGGTCAACATACTGCCTGTGGGAGTCGGGATTCAGCATGACAGTGAATGGCGCTCTTCCTTTCACAGACACAGTGGGGAAACCCAGTGCTTCACCAGCCTTCTCTTACTCCCTCTTCCTTTAATGGCCTAGAAGCAACACTTGAGATTTAGAGGGAGAGGATCTGGGATAAGTAAAACATAAATTCTGGAAGACAGGGGCAGAGACAACAGTGATCAGCAGGCTGTAACCTACATCCACTCCCAGCATTCCTGGAGGACAGTTAAATGTCATCGCCTTCCTTTGAAGGATGCCGGAGTTTAACTTTACTAGGTTCTTCAGAGCTTATCTGTATGCATTAAGCACTTTCTGCCCTCTACACTCTACCCTAAATTCCAGTTCATGGGCTTCCCTCCCAAGCTTCTCATTCCTGTATAACACTGCCATTTTGGCAATGCACCCCCTAGGCTCCCTCTTGGTCTGCTTGTCCCTTTGTCCTTCTCTCTTGGTTCTCTTTGGCCCCTTCTCCTCTTTACTCTCTTTCTCTCTCTTCTCTTTCTTTCTCGGCTTACCAACATCCCCTCATGGTCCAGTTCAGATTACCGGCCATGTTTAGTCTACTACATTCTTGCTCCTCTCTGGATTCTTCTAGATACCTCTGGCTGTGCACTCCTTTGTATCTACAATAAAAAACCTTCCTCTCAACCACAGCTTGGAGAGGTCATGTCTTTTCTCACCTTAAACGAGGGGCAAAACCAGAATTAGTGTTCTCATACCACGTGGTTTCATCCTAGACATGTGACCAGTGTCACTGGGTGGGAATTTAGCACCCTTAAACTTAGATTGTTTAGGGCATCCTCTCTGACCGTAAACCACACAAAGTGTCTGACTCGGTGATAAGTTTTACTCAGCTTGAGAGGCAGGTGCTGCCAGAGGCCAGTGTGGAAGAGCAGTAGCAAAGGCATGGGGTTCCCTATGGGGTGATCTGCTCTGCGATGCACACACCCAAGTTTCAGCACTATTATCTGAGCTCTTAGAATCCAGGGTTCACGAGGGACACTGAAGAAGTGGCTTTTCCTTTGGGGTAAGAAATTTACTGGAGAGATTCTTGTTATGAAATACAATGTGGCAGCAGACAAGGATACCTGGCAGGTCCATGACAATGTGTCCCCCCCTGAGAAATCATGCCATGTGACAGACCTGGTATAAGGGAGTTTGTCTGAAGGAAAGGAGGGGAGTGAGGGCCTGCTGAAGGGTAGAGGCAGACAAGAGCAGAACCCTGAGGGCAGAGAAAGGGGACAAGGAAGACAGAAAGGACAGAAAGAGAAAAGGGGGCCAGCTGTGAACTTTTGGGGACACAGAGAGAAAGAGTGAGAGAGACACAAAAGGAAGGGGGTAGCAAGCAGTCTTTTTGTACTTTACCCGGTGTGCCACCTACACCTGGCAGCAGGTAATGGCAGCAGGTGACGATGTAAGCAGTTGCTAGGTCCCAGGTTCCTGGGAGGAGCATAGCGGCATCATCTGTAAGCTAACAATTTGTGGTGTGTGTGTGTGTGTGTGTGTGTGCAACTTGTGCAAGTTGGTTTTTTTCCTCCACTTGGTGGGTCCTGGGGCTTGAACTCAGGTTGCCTTGGTGGTGTTTGCCTTTTCTTGCTGAGCTATCTTGCTGGTCCTTTTTGGGTAAAATTCTTAGCTCTATGGGAGGATGCATAGGTGGGATCTCTGAGTTCAGGCCAATGAGGCAAAATGAGGGTCCCTCTTATAAGCTTCAGAGAGAAGGGTAGGTCCTATGCTAAGTAGGGATGATTCGCCCACAGTAGGTGTCTCGTATTGCTAGGTAGCTGGGTGAGGGGGAAAGTTCAGCCACATAATTACCATGCATCCATAACAGAGATGTGCCCCTCCCCACCTGCTGATTGCTTAGCTGCTTCTTGAACTGGTTTTCTGGAAGAGAGGACCACATGATTCTAAGCTCTTGGAACTTGACTAGGACTTGTTGCTGGTGCCATCTTGAAATGGTTCTTCCATGCTTTCTTCTCCTAGTTTCACACCTTAAAGTCTTTGATCTATTTGGAGTTGACTGTTTTGGCACAAGTAGTCTTCTCTTTCTTTCATTTCTAGCTTAAAAACTGGCAGATTTTCTATGTGCTAAAAAGAGAATTTTCTGGAAAAAAAAAAGTCAAAGGAAAAACAAAATCTCATTTGAAGGGCTCTAGCAGGCCTGAGAATGACAACCAAGGCTCTGCTGACACATTTCACCTTCTCTCTTCTCTCCCTTGAAAAAGACTTGTTACATTACATTCCTAAAGCTAGCCATGGAGGTCTATTCCCTTATTTGGCCACTTCCTTTTCCTGAGGCTGACCACCAAGGTCTGGCTATCAAAGTATTGAAGTCCATCAATCAAAAGCCCCCCTTTGGCTGTCCTAAATCATCTGTCTAATCAAGATTAAACACCTCGTCCTACCTAACTTGGATTTTCCCTTTCTCTGTTTATAAACTGCCATTTGCCTAGGACCATGTCTGCTTCCTCTTTATCCAGAGGCAGTCCTTTGTCCCTGAGGAGCAAATATCCCTTCTCCCTCTCCCTTGCCTTCTTTCTCTTCTCCCTTGTCTCCTATGCCCTGTCTTTGTCCCTCTGGGACAAATACATCTTGGTCTTGATGTGTCCTGTGCCAACTCCAGTCCTTTCACCACTCATGATAGTTAAAGAATAAAATAGAATAAAAGAAAATAAAATAAACAAAGAAATAAACGAAACCTTTAGGTATAAATTTAATCCGGATGTTAAGGACTTCTACAATGAAAGTTACATAGAGTTAAAGGAAGAAATTATAGAAGACACTTGACGACGGAAAAGCTCTCCCATATTTATGGATCAGCAAAGTTAGTTACTGTGTCCATATTATCAAAAGCTGATTTTAGCTGTTTGAGCCTGTCTCTTGTGGTTAAACCAGCCCAAGGTTTGTTGATTTTGCTTATCCTTTCAAAACAACTTAGTTTTCTTTCTTTGTGTCTATGTTCTGTATTTCTGCTCTGATCTCCATCATTTCCTTCCTTCTAACACTGGACTTAGGTTTTTTTTTTCTTCTTCTTCCTTAAGATGAAATTAGACTTTGTGCTTCAAATCTTTCCTCTTTTAAGACGAAAAGGTGGTGATAGAGACCATCTTGCTTTGTGACCCAGACTGACTTTAAGTTTAAAATGATCCTCCTCTTTCTGCCTCTTGAATGCTGGGATTACAGTGTATACTACAGTGCTTTGTTCTTTCTTTAAAAACATCATTATGGGATGGAGAGATTGGCTCTGAGGTCGAGAGAGTTGCTTGTTCTAGAGGACCTGGGTTCAATCCCCAGCACCCACACAACTGTCTGTAACTTTGGCCCCAGGGGACCTAAGCTCACTAGGCACATACATGCACATAGTACTTGGTTTCACCCTGACCTGTGGCCAGTGTCTTCTTTGTCTGTCTTGTGAGACCTTTACCAACCTTCATCTCAGTAAAGAACCAAATTTTAGTTTTTACTAAATTTCCTATTATTATTAAAATTTGACTTGAGATTACTTTTACTCTGGCCACTCTTCTGTTTACTCTGGTTTTAATTTGTCTTTCTATCATTGAATGTTAAAGTCAGATTGTATCGGTCTGTCTGCTATTCATTGAGAGCTGCAACAGTTCCTCTAAGCATCATGTTAGCTGTTTAGCAAACACGTTCTACCTCATTTATTTTCTTTTATTATTTCTTTTGTTTTGTTTTAATGGCTTATGAGTCATTTAGAAGTGGATTTCAATTTCCAAATACTTAAACAATTGTTGAGATTTTTTTTCCTTGTTGGTTTCTTTGCAGCTACAGGATGTATGTCTCATACCCTAACACTGGGCATGTGAGATGGCTCAGAAGGTGAAGCTCTTTCTGCGCAAGCCCCAGTGACCTGAATTTGATCCCCAGAATGACCACAAACGCAGGAAGCAATAGTTACCTCTGTTCTCTGACGTACACATGCACAGTGAGGCATGTGTGTGCTCCCAATCTCTCTCCCTCTCTCACTGCACACACACACACACACACACACACACACACACCATTAATAAATAAAGATGAAAATACTTAGTATTTAAAATTTATTGAACTGTAGATTATAGCTCAATATAACATCTGTTTTTTTTTAAATGAACTTTTTTTTTTTTCAGACTTGGAAAAAGAAACCCCTGTATTCACTACTTGTTTAGTATAATTTTCAGGGTAAATTTAATTAGATCAAGGTGGGCAGTGGTGTGGTTGAAATGCTTTATATTACTACTGATTTTTTTTTGAAGCTCAAGGACAATTTTATTAGTGACTAAAGGAAATCCCCAGGGCAGGCAGGCTGTAAATCTTAGCTGCTGCCTGGAGAAAGAGACTGGGAAGAGGTAGGGAGAAAGCCACACTGTTTAAACTGGCTCGGAGGTCAGACAGTAAGTCTCCACACAGTGAGGAGCAAACAGAGCACTGGAGAGTGTGGGGAAGCACGGAATGCTCTGTTAGGGGAGGCACTCATACAGAAGAGGCAGAAAGGTGAAAGGAAGCTACTCTTGTCTGAGTAATGTGGAGACCTGACTGAGCCTGGAAAGACACACAGAAGAGAGGAAACGGCAAGGGCTTATCATCACAAGCCCTAGGCAGAGACTCAGCAAAAGCCCACACTGGATTTTTGAAAATGTCCAAATCAAAGCCCACTAGACTTTCCCAATGGACTCAAGAGAGCACCCATCCACAGAGCCTTGAAGGCTGGACTTGTGCTGACCCCAGGATATTTTCAGGGTCTTAGATAGCCAGTGGAGTGGCTAAAATCATAGCAAGATCTCTCCCACATTGCTTCTAGGAGAGAAAAAGAAATAAAGCCACCATTCATTTCGTACGTTAAGCCAATAGGTTAAGGCATGTCTCTTGGCTCCAGAAGGGTTCAGGGGTATTGATTAAGCCAAAGTCTGAAGTCTAATCAAGAAGAGAACTGTTAGTGAGAAATACTTTTCTAAAATAACTATCGATTATCATTATCATTATTATTATTATTACTATTGCTTTTGCCTAGTACTTTTGTTAGTTCCTGAGGAAAGAAATTAAAATTTTTACATGATTATGTATTTGTTGATTTCACTTTATTTCAGTAATCTTTTGTATCTAATGTTTTGAAATTTTGAATTGGCTGCACGTGTTCACTTTTAGTTGTTAGATAGGCTCAGAACCATGACTATATAATCATGAAAGGTGTCTTTGTATAGGTCTATTTTGTTTTATGTTAATATGACTGTTTGTGACAGGCTTAGTAATGACTCCCATTACCTTATAAGGCAAAAGGAACTCTGAAGTTGTGATTGACACATTCTCTCTCTCTCTTTCTCTCTCTCTCTCTCATTCTCTCTCTCTCTTTCTCTGATCACTATGTACACCAGGCTGGCTTGGAACTTGTGATCCTCTGACTTAAGCTTCCTAAGTGCAAGGATTATAGGCCTGAAGAGACAGAGACCTGGGATAAGGGAGGCTCCCAAGAATCAAAGGGGGGGGTGTCCTTAACTGTGACTCACAGCATTGGGGATATGAAACCTGAAGAGGCCACCTCCTATAACCAGCCAAGCAGGAACTCCAGTGGAGCAACAGGGACACCAACATCCACAAAACTTTCAACTCCAAATTTATTCTGTCCTCAAGAAATGCAGGGACAGAGGATGGAGCAGAGACTGAGGGAATGGCTAACCAATAACCAGCTCAACTTGAGACCCATCCCATGGACAAGCACCAATCCCCAACACTATTCATGATACTCTGTTATGCTTGCAGACATGAGTCTAGGAAGGCTGTTCTCTGAGAGGCTCCATACAGCAGCTGACTCAGACAGATGTAGACACCCACAGTCAAACAGTGCATGGAGATTGGGGACTCTTATGGAAGAATAGAAGGAAAGATTGCAGGCCCCTAAGGTGATAGGAACTCCACAGGAAAACCAACAGAGCCAACTAATCTGGACATTTGGGGCTCTCAGAGACTGAACCACCAACCAAGAACATACATGGGCTGGATCTAGGCCTCCTTGCATAAAGGTAGCAGATGTGCAGCTTGGTATTCATGTGGGTCCCAAAAAGCTGGAGCGGGGGCTATCCCAAAAGCTGTCAGTGGGATATTTTGTACTCGTTGGGCTGCCTTTTCTGGTCTCAGTGGGAGAGGATGTACCTAGCCTCACAGACTCTTGATGTGCCAGGGTTGAGGGATATCCAGGAAGGCCCCCAATCTGAGGAGAAGGATTGTGGGAGGGAGTGATCAGGAGCAGGGGCACTGAATGGGACTTAAAGTGAATAAATAAAAAAAAAAAAAAAAGAATCTTGATATTAGGGATTATGTTGCATTGCCCTTGTGCTTCCAATAGGGGGAGCCAGTGAGAGGTGTAGAAAACAGATACAGCAGGGGAAGCAGAAGGTGAAATGAGACTTTGAGGTGGTGGATGCCGGCAACCTCCAGGCTCTAGGGCAACAAGGAAGGAAGCTGATTGTTTCCAGAGGAAAAGTCTTCGTGCCGACTCAGTGATTGAAGACTTCTGACCCCTGGAACATTAAGAGCAGTTGATGTCATTTTGTGGCTCTTAAGTGTGTGACGGGTGGTTTGTTACATTAATGCTACACTCTTTCAGGCTTCTTTGTCTATCATTCATTGGCTTATATAGTTTTTATTTGCATATAAGTGTGAGTGTTGGGTGTGTGTAGTGTATGTGTGTGCAGGGGTATGTGCACATGGAGGCCAGAGGAGGATGTTGAGTGGTCTACTGTATCACGCTTCTCCTTGGAGAGGGTCTCTCTCTCTCTCTCTGAATCTGGAGCTTGGAAGCCTAAGCAAGTCTCCTGTCTCCACTCAGCACAATTATAGACGTGTGCAGTTGTACCCACAATTTTACATAGATGCTTCGGATTTGAAAATCATCACCTCATGCTTATGTGACAAGGTGCTCTTACCAGCAAGCAATCTCTCCAGTCCTGTATAGATTTTTTTTTATAATCTATTTTATCATCTGGTGACTGCCCCCCAGTTGTTCATCTCTATCCCCTGTAACTTTAATCTTCTTCAAAACTTATTTTTAATGATGGTTCTTAAATGCATTAACCTCCCTTAGCCCGCCACCCACCAGAGGTAGTGGAAAAGAAAGGATACAGGGGGAGGGGAGGTGGACCTGTTTAGAGAGGTTCTTTGGAGCAACTCCCATCTGTATTGTCTGGAAACGAGCAGGTTCACAGGTCAGCAGTGGCAGCTCAATCCACTCACAAACACCACGGATACACCAGTAGTCCAGTTTGGTAGAGTTGGGTTAGCAACAGCAGTGACATGACCTAGCAGAGACAGCCAGGCCTCAGCTTCAGCCTTGGCTCAAATCAGCATGAGGGACCAGGAGGAACACCAGGAGAAGTTCTCAGCTGTGCCTCTCTCAGCAAAGCAAAGATCAGTGAAGACTTGAGACCCACACATGTTGCACAGCTAGCTGTACCGGCAAACCAAGCTCTGCCCGGTCACTGTCTTTTAAGTCCTATTTATACCCTCCAACATCACATGTCCTCCACAGGTCTTGCCTCCGCACGTGCATCTGTCTCAGCTGACATCCCTTTGCCAGCTTGAGTCCTCAGAAGCTGCAAGAAACTTCAGGACATCACCAGAAGTTCTTTGGTGCGTTTTCTCTCTTGGAGTCCTGACAAATGCAGCTCAACTACATAATATAAAGAGAACCAATACATGTGGGTCGCTAGCAAAGAACCCTTCATCGCATGTCCTTTCACATGCTTGCGTTAGCAGAACATCTTCTCTTCTGTGTCTGCTTCAGCAAAACATTCTTTCATGAGTCTGCCTTAGCCTCTTACCTGTGTCCACTTCAGCTAAATGTTCCTTCATGTGTTTGCCCCAGCAAAACACCGACTTTTCAACCCTCAAGTTTCTACTTCAACCCCCTCCCATTTGCTCACGTGTGTGTGTGTGTGTGTGTGTGGTGGTGTTGGCATATTTATGTGTGTGTGCATATAGAGGCCAGAGGTTAAGTTGGGTGTCTTCTGTAATTGTTCATCATCATCATCATTATTTTGAGACAGTCTGTCACTGAACCTGAAGCTCATTAACTTGGTTGATTGGCCAGTGAAGCCCAGGGATTCTCCTGTCTGTACGATCTCAGTGCAAGGATTGCAGATGCTTGCCCCCAAGACTGGCTTTTTATATGGGTGCTGGGAACATGAACTAAAGTCCTTACGCTTGCCAGGCAAGCCCTTTACTGATAGCCCACCTCCCCAACCTCTCACTCGTACTTAAATTATTTGATATTATCCTACAGCTTCTTCATGATCACTGAGTTTTCCTTCTGAATGTCCCACTTTGCTACTAACCATAGCCGATTATTTTTAACCATAGCCGATTATTTGTAAAGACTATGGATATTATTTTGTAGTAGAACCACTTTAAGCTTATCCCCAACTAGCTTACATATAAATGAGATTCAAATGATGGTTATTTTATTTGGCCTTGACAATTACTGAGGGGTCATCACCCCTAATCTACTCTTCTAACTGCTGGCCTGGCTGCCTCCCCAGGGCGTACCCCGGACACTTGCTGTCTCTCCTGGCCATGTGCTCATCATCTGTCTTCCCTCATGGCCGCTTCCTCTCTCCTCTCCTTCCTCTTCTTCTTGTCTCCTCCCCCAACCAGGTCACTCCAAACCCACCCTCTCTGGTAAACTGGCTGTAGTCAGTTTTATTTAGCCAATAGTTTTAAATCAAGGAACATGATTTGCATAACAAAAGCTCATAAACAGGAGAAGTCACCTGCAGGCCTAGACCTTCAGGTACAGAATTTAGTATTACAACACAGAGTAGTAGAGCAAACCTCAACAGTATTCCAGAATATTTGACTGATTCTTTCTTACAGTTTCCATTTCTCTGATGAGGTTCTTCAGCCTTCTGTTCATTCTGATCTTACTTTTGAACAAATGTTCAAACATATATATATTTAATTATTACAGTTCTTATTTGCTGACTCCAGTCTCTATCTTATGTATGTATCTTGCTACTTAACTGTTTTTCCCCCCAGACTGTGAGGGACTGTTGTCCTCTCATCTGTGAGCCTAAAAGACGCCCCCTCTGTGAGGCTAACTGACCCCACTCTGTGAGCCTAATTGACCTCCCCCTCTATGAGCCTGACTCCCCAGTGTGAGCCTATCTGACCCCCTTCTGAGAGCCTATCAGACTTGCCTCTGTTAGCCTAACTGAACCTCCTAACCCACACACTATTGTGTTTCTGTCAGTGTCATGGCAACAAGAATATCAACTAATGTCTTACTGTGCAGCCAGGCTAGCCTTGAACTCATGATCCTCCTGCCTCACAGCATATGATGAATTTTTTTTCCCTTTAAACACGACTAACCTTTGACTACAAGTATACACTAAATTTGATATTAAATTCCTTTTAACGGTGTCAGTATTTGTCCTCATGTCTGTGACTAAGTCAGCTGTGGACCTTTTTGGTGTTTTTCTAGAGGAGTGGTGTGTGTGTGTGTGTGTGTGTTAGTACACATAGCAAGCATTACATCATCTTTGTTGGCAGGACAGGAGGCCATGTTGTGGAGATGTAGCTCTATCCGATGCACGAGCATCCTAGTTTTTAGTCACAGACCTGTGGTGGATTCCCCAAATTCTTTCAGGTACCTCTCCCTGCATAGCTTTTATCAGTTACTGGGCCATATAATTTCCAGCCACATTAGCATCTCAGAATGCCAGTCTCTTGACTCTTGCTTGGTCTGCGTGACTGCTACCCTGTTTGTGATTCCTTCTTCTCCTGAGGGAAGCCGGGGTGGAGAGTCCTGCTCACTTTACTCTCTTCCTTTCTTAAAGACCACAGCACTTTAAGCTTTTTCTTACTTGAGTTTTTATTAGCCTTTCTTCTACCAGAAATAAACTGCTAGTGCTTTAGAATTTGTTTCTGTTTGTTATTGCCTTTGCATAGAAGGATAAAGCAATGAGAAAAGGCCATGGCGTTCTAGGCAAGACAGTGAATGCTATGTCACACTCACAAAATACATTGGAGTCTGTATCTTCCATGAAACAGGCTCACGCAGTTACAGTCCATCACACTAGCACTGACTGCTACTCAGTGTGGACACAGGATGAAGAAAGCAGCTCTATTTGGTGTCTGTGTCTTTTAGAAGGGGAAGAGACTCTGATAAAGTCTAGAAACGATTCACGTTTACTGCAGAGTCCATATACAAAACTTCTGGGCTTGAGCACTGTGACCCCTACAGAGCAGGCTGAGCATGGGAGTCAGTGTGTATCTAAGGACCATCTTCAGGGTGTGCTGCGGTGAGCCTTTAAAGAACACGTTTGACTATTAATTTCTATAGCAGCCCTAGAACCTGAATCACTTCCTGACAAATTGCTTGTGTTTTGGTCAAGTCTCCTTGCTGCTACTTCACAGGATGGGCTGTTCCCTTCCTCACCCTGGTTACAGCCCTTCTCACCCTGCTTACAGCCTGACACTCCCACTGAGTGTGAAAGGCTTTGGGTAGAGATGGCTGACAGCCCTATCTATTCAACGCTAGAGCTGCCTGGCCCACCTCAAGTCCAAGATGACTCCAGATGGAAGCTCAAAGGTGAGTTAGGCACATCAGCACTGAAGACTGCCGAGGAGGAGAGGAGAGGGGAATTACTGGAGGAGAGGGTGCAGAGTGGAGGATGCTATGAAGAAATAATTCAGGTTCAGTTTGCAGGGCGATATGGACTCTCGTGTGGAGTGCAGATGTGAGTCTCAGATGATTCTTTTCTGACCCCCACTTCTGTGATCCCAGCTCATGCCAGCAATGGCAACGCTATCTTTTTTGTTGTTAATTTTTTCTTTATTCTCAAGGATTCTATACATGGAGACAAGCACGCTAATTATTTATTGGTCTCGATCTAAAAGTCAGAACTTTGCGAGAGAACTTTGTCAGTAGTCAGGCTTTCCTGACTGACATCCCACGTCTGTTTGGCTAAGCATGGAGTGAAGAAAGCAACAGTTTTATTAAGGGATAATGGTAAGATTTCTTGAAATGAGAAGTGGATTCACACAATGTAGATTTGTTTCCTGTTTCTCACTCCACTGCCCCCTTCTTTGGTTGCAACTCAGTGGTGGTGAGGAGGGAAGGCATCGGACACTACAGATTGCTGGCCAGAGGCCACCAATGACACCCACAAAACCCCCTTTTTATACAGATTCTCATCTGAGACAGGGATCGATGTAAATGTCAGAATTAGTCATTGATTTTACACATTAAGCAGGTGACTCCAGGAGACACACCGTCTTCTATATTTTTTTTTAGATTTTCTCTGTTATATAATTTTGCCACCCTTTTCCTCTTCTTTTTGTTAAAAGTTTTAATGTACCTTTTGGAAACATGGCTATGTTTTCTAAATCATGGGCATTTAGATTTATTTCCGTTTCTATAAACTATATAGAGCTATATATCATTATATGTGTGATTTTTTTCTTTATTATATGTGCTCTAACTTGAGAGGAATAGAAAGGTTAAGTCAAAAGGAATGTATATTTTGAAGTATAGAACTTAACAATATGATATGTTATATAATATGTTAAGTAAAGAACCTAGTAATAGTTGAAACTAATATGTACATGAAATAAATTAAAATTTTTGTTTTACTTTAAGTTGGATGGTGGCTATCCAAATACAATTATAATTTGATAATTTTTTTTCATTTATCAAACCACAACTAAAATGAGGGGTTTTGTTTTTTATTTCATTAAGAAGTCATTTATGCAGCTGGACTCACCTTTAATCCCAGCACTCAGGAGGCAGAGGCAGGCAGATCTCTGAGTTCAAGGCCAACCTAGTCTACAGAATAAGTCCCAGGGCAGCTAGCGTTATACAGCAAAACTTGTCTAGGGTGATAGGAGGTAGGCATAAATAATTAAAAAGTCATCTACACTACAAATCTGGTGTATTTTTAATTTTTAGTTTTAATTTTATTTTTTGAGACAAGCTCTCTCTGTATACCCTAGCTATATTGGAACTCACTCTGTAGACCAGGCTGGCCTCGAACTCACAGGGATCCACCTACCTCTGCCTCCCCAGTGCTGAGGTTAAAGGTGAAATTTATTGTTGTTGTTGTTTGTTTCACTATAATGCTAGAGATTTCGGACTCATGAGTGAAAGTATTTATCATGCTAAACTCTTATGAAGATTCTCTCACTATGAAATTACTTTAAGAAATTGAGAATTTTTCATTGATACAAATGTTATAAGAACAATTTACCTAAAACCTGAATAGGTACAGGGGACTAAAATAGGAAAATTAAATTCTGTCTTTCTTTGTGAGACAGAATCTCATGTAGCCCAAGCTGGCCTCAGATTTGCTGGGGTGACTTTGAATCACTGATTCCTCTGTCTCTATATCCCATGTGCCACCATTGCAGGCACGAGGTACCAGATCCAGCTTTAAAATAATTGTTTTATATCAAGATAACTAAAGGAATAATAAAAAAAAATCTTTACAATTTTTCTTTACACATAATTTCCATACCACCAAACTATAAAACACCTATGATTTTTAAACACAAATCTGAGAAAAATCCTTTCATTTGTAAACTAGAAATACAGTATTTTTAGAGAAAGTATGTCACATAATTAATGTGACACAATGCTCTATCTTCAAACATAAGGCCAACCTAAACTTACTATACATCTAATAGTTTCTTGCAAAACAAGGTGAATTTTATCAAGAACTTCTGAGACGAAGTTTACTATATTTCAGTTTAAATTGTATTTATTTAAAATTTGAGTACCGGGTTCAAATTAGACGGATACAAAATAAATAAATAAATAAAAATAAAAAATCAAAAAACCTGTCCCTCTGTTTCTGCTCCTAACCACCCATTTTCTCTTTAAAAGAGAAAACACTGTCAAAGGCCTGGACAGACTTCCACATTTGATCTTGGCTGAAGGATCAGGAGAAGTACTCTTGGATAGACTTCAGTGATACCAAGCAGCCCTTGTTCTAAGGAATATGCCTTTCTTTTAAGTATATATTTAAAAATCGCTTCATATGGGCTTTAAAAGAATCCTTCTTCAAAAGCTACATATTTCATGGCCATAAATATATCAGGCTGTTTTTTTTTTTTTTTTTTTTTTTCATAAAAATTGCGATTTTTGATTGATAGACGTAGACAGTTGGCCTTCCTACAGACGTTGCTGCCACAAGCAGCCTTATGAGTGTATTTTGCTTTGTTTTGTTTTGTTTTTAGGTTTTTCGAGACAGGGTTTCTCCGTGTAGCCCTGGCTGTCCTGGAACTCACTCTGTAGACCAGGCTGGCCTCGAACTCAGAAATCTACCTGCCTCTGCCTCCCAAGTGCTGGGATTAAAGGCGTGCGCCACCACCGCCCGGCGAAGTTTTTTGTTTTGTTTTGTTTTGTTTTTAGGAGAGTGTATTTTGCACATGTGTGCGTATCTAGAAAAATGTTTCTCGAGGAGAAATTGCTGGACCAAAAGGCAAAATGCTTTTCAATTCTGGCAAATTATTCCAAATTGTCCTTCAATCCCTAAAAGGCAGTCTGGCTAAACACTAGCTCACTGTCCTAGTGTGAGAGTACAGAAGCCACAGTTGCAAGGGCAAGGTTTCCCTTTAACTGGAGAGCAAGTGCCTGTGCTTCTCTGTCCACCCAGGCAGAGTTGCTTCAAGACAGCAGAGGTTCTTGCCTGAGCTTCTGGCATGGCTCAAGGATTTTGCTTTGGATTGTGTCTTCTGCAGCTGTCTTGCGCCGGCCCCGTTTTTCCTGCCTTCTGATGGTGGCTTTGGGACTTTTGACCCTGATTCTCATGAGTCTACTGATGTACCAACGGATCCTGTGCTGTGGTGAGTGCTGACTTCACCTCCAAAATTAACCTTTCGTTTTATATCATACAGCAAGATGACTGTCAGTGACAGGGTTTTACAGACTCTAGGGCATTCGTGGGATCCAACCACACTCTTCACTTCCTATTCAGGCCCCAACTTTCAGCAGAGAAACTCCCAGAAAGTTGGGACTTTTCTGGTCCAGGCTGATTATGCCTCAGTTGTCTGGAAAAGGCATGAGACCACCAAATGCAATTTGATGCCTCAGTCTGAAGACTCTAGTCCTGGTGTCCGTGCAGCCTTCCCTCAGGAAGTTACCTAATCTTTATGTGACACGGAAAGCTTTCCTCACTTTCCAGTTCTCGGTCTAGAGTATGTACAAGTACCACAGTTGTTCACTTACGTACGTCTCCTGTGGTGGGATGGCTTATGGTGATTTTATGCAAATGAGTTTCATGGAAGGAGAAAATCAAGAGATCATGGAACCTTATTTGAAGTCCCCGAGATGTTTACACAGTGCCCACTCATTTCAAGGACTTTAAAGGAATGAGGACTGTATCTTGTAGAGGAACCTGCAAGGAGAATCCTATTGCTTTTCAGTTTAGTGTCTGATGTGGTTTTCTGTCAGAAAAAAAATATGTTTATTTAGTTACTTTGGCTGCATATGAATTTTTTCCAATTTCTATTGGTTCCAGATGATCACACATGTTGGTTCTTTCTGGTTTGTGTCCTTTTCCTATGTACCCCATGTGAACTCAAGAACTCCATGAACTCATGTATACAGACAGTACCTATATATGTACCATGATAGCGTCTGTATCCTTTAATGCACTGTGTGTATATCACATGGACACATATGATTTTCAATGTACTATGTGCTCCACAGGCTGATCAGGCATTTGGTCAGAATCCATGCCTGCTTGGTGGAAAGTACTTCAGGAGTGATGTGTTGGACATTGTGGACTATTCAGTTTGAGGTCATATGTTACAGATTTCCCTAAACCTTAGTTTGAAAAGGGGTGGGGCAAGGTAGACACTGGAGAGGCCATGTTTTCCTTTCCAGGATCACTTGGTCCATAAAGACGTGAGCCGTGTGTCCTCTTTCCTTCTAGGCTCCAAGGACTCTACGTGTACCCACTGCCCCAGCTGCCCCAACCTCTGGATGAGGAATGGTAGCCACTGTTACTATTTCTCAGTAGAGAAAAAGGACTGGAATTCTAGTCTGAAATTCTGTGCAGACAAAGGCTCAAATCTCCTTACCTTTCCGGACAATCAGGGAACGGTAAATAAAAACATGTAGAAAATATAGAGCTATTCCTCCTCCTTCTTCCTTCCTCTCCCTTGCCCTCTTCTTTCCCCTTCTAGATGACATCTTACTATGTAGTCCAGGCTGGCTTTGAACTTGTGGTTTTCTTGCTCCAGCCTCCTAGCTCTTTGTGTGTGTGTTTAAATATTCATTTATTTGCATTTGTGTGTGTGTTTATGTATGTGAGTATTTGAACATTTATTTATTTATTTGTGCACCCAAGTGTATTACACATGCCATGGTTGCTTGTGGTGTGTATATGTGCATGTGTTTGTGTGCATGAGTGTGTGTATGTGTGTGTGTGCAAGATGGCAGTAAGCATTGCAGAGAAGAATTAGACTTAGAACACAGATCTAGTTAAATGAGGCATGGTGTCCTGAGACACACAGGTCAGTTCTATACAGAAGTCAGTGGAACTTGGGAGGAAGGGCCACAGGGACAAAGGGGCTGCACACAGGGACTTAACTGTCCTCTGCTGAGTGTTCCTTCATTCACTGGATTTCAGTAAGTTCTAGGCTGGGAACAATGTCTAGAAAGTTCAATTAGAAGAAGAGAACACAAGGTGGGGTTGGGTTCTGTTTCCTACAGCCCCCTCAGCTCCTGTTCACCCAGTCTCTCCATGCCTCTGCCGGTCCTAGAAGACATAAGCCAAGTAAGGAGTTGACATCCTGGCACAAACTTAACGAAACTCAGTTACAATTCACACATAAGAAAGTAAGAAATCTTAGATTATTTTTTGTTTTGATATTGCTGTTTGTTTAATTTGAGGGGGAATAAAATAAAACCACAGAAAATAGTTTATTAATGATTGAGAGCTAGGGACTTTGAGAGCTAGGGATTCACTTTTCCTTCATCCTTTCTCTAAGCCAAGAGGCAGGATACACTATATAGCCTTGTTTTTGGGAATTTACTGTAGCTGTTTTAAGCATCTGACTGAAGTCAATAGCAAAAGTGAGCAACTAGCTCAAAACATTTGCCCCCAAACTACTGACACAGCAGCAATGAGTCACAACACAAGACAGTGCGGCACAGGATTAACTATAGCAGCTCTGTAAACTACACCATGTACACAGGAGACATGCGCCCAGGAGAGCCGGAAGGGCTGTTTTTGTGCCCAGAGAATTCTAGATGGATTTTGTTTTTCTTTCCTTATGTTTCCTGGATCACCACTGTGGAGTGTACTCCATTGAGTTAAGTCGGCTGTGTTTCCAAAGTAAAGACTGTTAAACAAATCAAACAAACAAACAAACAAACAAACACAGAGTGATTGGTTCCAGTCAGAGTTGGAGGGTGCCAAGTGCTCCTGCTACATTTAATAAAACTACTGATAAGTTATTTTCCACATTCCTATGGATTCTTACTTGATTCTTTTTTTTTTTTTTCCACCTGTTGTCAAAGTCTATAAAACCAAATCGGCCTGTACAGATTGGTAGAGTCCATTGTCCCAGGCTAACTCTTTGGCTCTCAAGACAACGCTTATTTTGTTATGGTATGAACAATATATTCCCAGTTTCATGTGTGTCTGGAAAGCTACCAAAAGACTATATTTAAAAACAAAAATCTGGGCGTGGTGATAGATACCAGTAATTCCCCCACTCTGGGGGCTGAGGCAGAAGCATGTGCTCAGGCAACCTGTTTTAGATGGACCTCTTCAGAAGCTGGACCGGGGCCTACACAGGGACAGCCATTGAAAATCCAGGAACAGTAAAGGCTGTGCAGAGACCAATGCAAGAATACTCTTGGGCTGTTACAAAAACGAGAAAAGAAGGCAGGTGGGGCTAGAAGTTAGTGCGTGAGCAGTTGGCAGTGCCCAGATCATGCAAGCCTTTGTATGTGCAGTCAAGATTGAGGTTTTTAAAACCTGAAACCAGTGAAGAGAAGACAGAGATGCTTCTGGCCTTAGTAGACAGCACAGAAGAGTTTCCAAGGGTCTGCCATCCCTGGGCATGCAGAAGGAATTTAGTCTTTCTTTGACTCTTCTTGCTGGTGAGGATGCAGTCAGGCAAAGGAAAGCTGTCTACAGCAGAGCCCATAAATTCTTTCTCTTCAGGCGTCACCTTCCAGGAATAGAATAAAAATGACTCCCAATTGGGACATTGAGTAGCATCATAATAATAGAGTTGAAATTTCACTGGGCTTTCTTGATTTCTGAATAAAAGACAATTTTCTCTAAAGGAAATTGTTCAACAAACACTAATCTAAAATACCATAAAAAGGTCATTCAAGTAATTCAGTCCAAATTCAATTAATTAAGCTGTCACTGGAAACTATTGAAAGTGTAATTATTCATTACATGAATGTTCAACCTTAATGACAAAATTAATCTTCTTGGATGTATTCTTTGTTCGGTTTAAGGCGTTGGGTAGTTCCCTTAGGGCATAAACATCTTTGTTTGATTGTACTACCATGCAGAGCAAAGCATCTTTATCCTGTCCCAAAGGGTAGCACAGCACACATGCAGGTACACTTAGTTTAAGTCTGTCTTAAGGCCCATTGAAAAACAAGAGCCTGGTGGGGTCCCAGAGCACATCACTGTGAGTGTAACTGCGGTTGATGCTGTGGACGGTGACTGAGGTGAACGCTCCTGCAGCAGGGTCGAGCTTCTTTCTGCTGAGTACCTATCAGGCCCCATCTAATCAGAAAGGAAGTAGAAGTGGAGGTGGAGCTGACCCAGTATCTTATCTGTTATATTGTGAGAGTGTGCTTATGACCTAAAGGTCACTTCTGGGAGGTGGCTCCTTGTAAAAGACAGACTTCTATTAGAACTCCGAGCCCCATTAGAATTAGAAGCTAAAGAAGGGTTAGTTATCCGAAGTGGTTGTTTGCCTCAGCTTCCTTCATTTCAATAAAATCCCCTAGAGTAGATGGCTTAAACAGCAGACCTAGCTTTGGAGACTGGGATGTCTAAAGTCAAGGTTGCTACTGAGAGCCCCTTTCAGCTCGTCTGAGGGTGTCTTGACTTGTGTCCTCTCTGTAGAGAGAGCTTCAGCTCTGGTTGCTTATTTTAAGGCCATAGGATCGTGTCATGGGGGTACCATCTTATGACCTCATCTAAGCCTAATCAACTCAAAGCTATCTACATTCAGATGCCGTCATGTCAGAGGTTAGGGCTTCAATATATGAATTTTGGGGTACATAAACATCCAGTCCTTACCTGGATCTATGAGAGAGAGGAGGGAGAGAGAGAGAGAGAGAGAGAGAGAGAGAGAGTCCCGGGTGTCTTTGTTATCTTTATTCACCATCTTCAATCTGTCTCTTAGAAAGCCTTGCAAGAGTACATGGGCCAGGAGTTTTACTGGATTGGCTTGAGGAACATTGATGGCTGGAGATGGGAAGGTGGCCCAGCTCTCAGCTTAAGGTAAAGTGTTTGAGGAGTGAGGGCAGTGAAAACAGAGGAAGGAAGAAGGAAAAACCTGGGGAAAGAGAAGGAAAATGACAGACAGCAAAGAGTGAAAAGGAGAGGGAGAAATTGCAGGGTGGGGTGGGGGTGGTGGTTAGGGGATGCTTCCCCTGCATGAGAGGAGAGTAGGAGGATCCTTCCTGATTGGGTGACCCCTGGGAGGGTGGAGGGCCGCTCCTATAGCTCTGACTAGTCATCAGGCCAGTTTTGCTGCTCTGACTGACCAGCAACCAGGTGTTCTTTATTTATACAAGTCTCACAGAACAAAGACAGACTAGTGATTATCCAGGTGGTACAGAATATATGTTTGCTTTTTCATTACATGTCCAGGGCTACAAGTTCAGTTACAATTAGAAAATAAATACAAATAGAACAGACTCCTCTCTTCTTCTTCTTCTTCTTCTTCTTCTTCTTCTTCTTCTTTCTTCTTCTTCTTCTTCTTCTTCTTCTTCTTTTTCCCTTCCCCTTCTTCTTCCCCTTCCCCTTCCCCTTCCCCTTCCCCTTCCCCTTCCCCTTCCCCTTCCCCTTCCCCTCCCCTCCCCCTCCCCCTCCCCCTCCCCTCCCCTCTCCTCCTCCTCCTCCTCCTCCTCTTCCTCCTCCTCCTCTTCCTCCTCTTCCTCCTCCTCCTCCTCTTCCTCCTCCTCCTTCATAACCCTATAACTCCAAAGTAGAGAATCTAAGGGATATCTTCTATAAGGCAAACATATTTAATATATGACAGTCTGCTTTTTGAATGACAGTGTTTGCTTTTTGAAAGCACTCCAGACAAACAGAAACTATCTGAACCAGTCTTTTTATGAGTAGCAAATACTAATACCTAACTTCTATTACTATTTCATCATCTACACTATAAAGTAGAAAAAATTTATTTTAGTTAATCTATCTCATTTTCTGAGTTTTATTCCTTCAGAAGTGTACCCTATATGACTCCCTATCTTCAACCTATATTTATAAAGCCCTTTAAGGCTATAATAAAAAGAGATCTTGAATCTGTAACCGATTCCTCTGGTCAGTTAGTTTGTCAATTGTCTCTTTTTATCCTGCATCAATTATACTGTTTGCGTTAGCTCAGGAGCAGCACCTCAAGAAGATCCTAGAGTAATGGTCTCCTTTAGCTATGTGCTTATTGGTGCTTAATGATCTCCAAGGCATAAAGAAGGCCCCCAAATAGGGCCAGATAAAGTTAATTTTAGGATTTCCCTAAAAAGGCTCAGACATAATTTTTTCTGGAAAAGACATAAAATTAATCATAATACAGAAATCCCCTAAGAGTGCAACACACAGAGACCAAAACCCAAAATTAGAGACAAACGGATTGCGATGGTAACAACCAGCTCAGCTTTGCTGGAGCTGTGTCAAGCAGCTGTGCTGGCTCCATTGTCAGTGGGTTTGGCTGTGGCAGAGACAATAAAGGGACAAAGCCAGGGAAGAACATTGGTGATCTTAGGAAAGGACAAAAATGCCCTGGCGTTTTCAAGGGGAAAGCAAACAGTTCCTTCTCCTGCTGTTCTGGTGCCTGAGGGTTCTGAGGAGGGGACTGGAGTCATTCCACTTCTTTCCTTTCGTGCCTTTTAAGTCTTCTACCCTGCAAAAGTGACCCATGCCTCTGGTTTCCTACAGGATTATTACCAACAGCTTTATACAGAAGTGCGGTGCCATCCACAGAGCTGGCCTCCAAGCCTCCAGTTGTGAAGTTCCTTTGCAGTGGGTTTGTAAGAAGGTCTTACCCTGATGATGGATGCCACTATGCCGCTATGTCCTGAGGGAATGGGCCTGGGGAATCTTGGTCCACAAAGATGTGTTTAACAAACACCTGTTATGATATGCCATTAGACAGAGAATTAGCATACCTTCCTGGGAGTTAGCATTTCCTGCTGGGCTTTCTCAGCGAGCCTTATGTTAGCCATTTAAAGCCTAAATCTGGGCAAATGAAATAAAGTTTATTTTAATGGCTCTTACTGCAGAAACTCACTGTGTCTCTCATCCCTTCCTCTGCCATCTCGGTCAAAGATATGTGGAAAACTCTTCATCCACAGAAGAATGAACCCCTGCCATGTTCAGTAACATGTTACATAGACATCAACTAGGCAGAGAAAGGCCAACAGCTCATGTCCTCACTCCTGCTTGGGAGCTGAACAAGCTTGTGCCTGAGGTGTAGGGAGAAGTGCAGTGGTTACCAGAGTCCAGGAGAGTGATTGGGGGGGTGGGTGGTAGAAGTTGTTAATTGTTTGGTTGGTGTGGTGTGACAATAATGATCAATAATTGCGGTATGGTTGCCAATTTATTGTGAACTTTCTAATAGCCAGGCTGAAGGACTGTGGTGTTTCTAAATGCCTGAAGGACAGATGTTCTGAGCATTCTGACTGGATCATTTCCCACCTGCATTGAAGTATCACGCTGTGCCCCATAAATGTGTACAATCATTATCTATCCATAAAAGTTAAAGAAGCCATGATTAAAATTAAAAAATACCTTTCGGCTACATATCTATTTTATATCCTGAACGAATCTGAAGAAGCATGTGCCTGTAGTATTGGTGAGATATTTTTCTGTGTGCACTGGCATGAAACACATGAAATCTGTCAGGTAATGGTACCTCCCCCCACTGTGCATCCTGTTCTAACAGTGGCTCCTTGTGCATGGAGTTTTATTCTGAAGCACTGCTTGCTGCAAGAAGACACCGCTGTAAAGTGTGGGAAGCTGATGACGGCAGGGTGGGGTGGAAGCAGATGACAACAGGGTGAGGCTTTCTGCTGCCTCAGCTCTTCACACTTACACATCGAGTTGCTCTTAATCTAGATTTTCAAATATGCTTTCGTGGGTGTGGTTGAAGAAGCCAACGTGTGACCGTTCCTCTTCTATGCAGCGAATGTGTGCTTTGCATTAACTCGGTGATAGACCTTAATCTGAGATTAGGTTTTTATAGAGAAAACTTTATGGAGGTCATTTATGTGGCTGAGTCCTGTCCCGATGCCTTAAAAGTGAGGAGACTTCATTATTTCTTCTTAGTAGAGTTTGGATATAGGCGAGGAGAGAGCATACCCTTTGGGGCTATACACAACACAACTGAAGTAAATCTCTGTCTAATGATGATGCTGACTGTCATGTTGGTTTTCATAGTCCATTCTTCTACCAGTCTTTTCAATATCTAAGAAAATGCTTACACTTTGCAAATACTTAATAGACAGAATGCTGAATAAAATAAGAGAAGTTATCTTATTTTAGATACATACAATTTATTATATGTTTAAAAATAAATTTAAATTATATATCAAATTAATTATATATTAATATAATATAATCAATTAATTGTTATTATGTATTATATATAATTATATATTAATATAATATAATCAATATAAATAATCAAATCAATATAATATATTAAATTAGTTACATAATAAGTTAAATATATTTTATATAAAGTATTTCATAGAAATAAATGTAAGTATGAAATTATACATTAAATTAAATATAAAATTGCATATTGTTAAATAATTATATATTTTATATGTAAATAAGTTATAAATGTTTATTCTAGTTATTTCTGCTAGCCCATGAGTTAGAGGGATTAAAGGCAAGAAAAACAGGGTATTTTGGCCCTCCTAGCCTACCTGAGTGAGCAGTAAGTAACTAAATATCCTAAAGGCAACAGCTTAGTTCAATTTGGATTTTCCGTCCATAGAAGGAATTGAAGGCAAATCACGCCACCCCTGAATCCCCGCCCCCAATCTCTCAGTTTTTGCTCCTGGGTGGGGAAAGCTCATAATTTATGGGTGTGACTTTCTCCCACTATGTTGGGGTAATTATGGTGACTCTACTTGGGCCATGGCTTGGCATCTAGAAGGTGTGCAGTTTCAGTTACTATTCAAACACACATAGAGGGGGACAGCAGCCCTGTAAGCTGTCACCGAGCAGGCAGGAAGTTTGCAGCTTCCTTTGCGAAGAGTTCAGTAGATGTGTAAGGATTTCAGAGGGTCACCAGTACAGAGTGTCATCTTTCACCTCCTCGTCCTCTGGAAGTGTTAGGATAGAAATTACTCATTTCCAGTAGGGGATGGTGGTCATGCACTCCTGTAATCCCAGCGTTTGGGCAGTGAAGGCAAGAGGATGAGTTTAAGGCTAGCCTCTGTTATGTAGTAAGTTCAAGGCCAACCTGGACTACATGAGACCCTGTCTCAAAACAAAACAAAACAAAACAAAACAAAACAAAACAAAACAAAAAAACAACAAAGAAAACAAAAAGCACCAACAACAGCCAGTGAAAGCCCACATCCTCGTCATTTGCTGCCCCTTACACCTGCTATTGACTCAGTTTCTCTTACTTTCCTGGATGAGAGTTTGGAAAATCTCAAACCAATTCTTACAGGATAAGCTTAAATCCTGTGGCCCACTGCTTTGATGCACAGTATGTGCGTTTATCCAGCACATGCCATGTTTGGAACAAAACATTTCACTTACTTGTATTGAATTTTAATTTATTTAATTTGGCTCTGCACACGTGGCAGAGTGTGCGTGTAAGTCAGCTCGATCTGCTGAGCTGTTTGCTCCTTCTGCCATGTGACCACGGAGTCAGGTTTGGGGGTCGCCATCTCTACTTGCAGGGCATTCTCTCCAGCTTGGAATAACACATTTACTTAAGTTACCACAAGACTATTAATAAGGTTAAGATTATCAAGAGGGAGAGAAACTTCTGTAGAATATCTGAGACAATAGTTTAAATGAACTACAACTGTGTATTCTTTAGACAGTAGCAGAAAATGAGACTTTTGTCTCATCCTGTTTTTATTGTTTTCTTTTACTTTAATAACAATACATAGTTTTTGGACCCCAGTACAAAGTACAGAGATTGGCAGAGTGAAAGTGAAACTCCCCACTGTGCATTGGCATCTTTATTAGGCCACACTGTTTCTTATCTCTGCTTCCCCATCTCATTGATGACTAACCTTTCCTCTGCGGGATGTTCCTTCTATCTGCCTCCATTTTAAGGAAGTGGACAGTCTGACTTTAGTCTTATATGTAACTCAACGGTTTTCAAAACATACCTCCCTGTGGTTTCAGAGTTTCTGTAGTACTATGTGGTTGAGACCTGTCCACTCACACTGGTGTAATTAATTCATCCGTTGGCTGTATCCACTGTCTTTTTTTTTTTTTTAAAACTTCTATTCTTCTCTCATTCATTATAGCCTCAACTGCAGTTTCCCCTCTCTCCACTCCTCCCAACCCCTCCCCTTTCCACCTCTTTCCTTCAGATCACCTCTTCCTCTGCTTCTCTTCAAACAAGACAAAACAAGCAGGCCTCCCAGGGATATCCATCAAACAATGCTCTAACAAGATGCAATAAGACTAGGTACAAACTTTCATATTTTGGCTGGATATGGCAACCCGATAGGAGGAAAATGTCAGCTCTTTAAAGCTGGCAGGTCCAGGCAAGGGGAGAGAGCGGGATGGTGAGTGTTGGAGGCCCAAAGAAACACACCTGACTGGGAGTCTTGTCGAAGCAGGAACTCAACTTTAATGTAACAACCTCTTGTTTATATAAACTTGAAGCAAAGGGAGGAGGGTTTTGGTGGGGTGAGATGACGTGGTGGGGGGAAGGGTGACGCAGGGTTTGAGGTGACAGACAGGGCCAATGGCAAAGCTCTACATTAGCAACAGCTGAGCAGAGGCAGGGCTAAACAGGTCCTGTTGAGTCACTCCGGTATGGAAGTGACTAAGACAGGTCTCAAACTCGAGCCAGGCTCGGGTTTGTCCTCAAGGCCCAAATCAGGGCTAAAATGGGTGCCAACAGCGTGTACACACTGGACAGGAAGGACATACACCTCACAGCAACGGACCAGCCACCCTCTCCGGGAAGAGGGTTGAGAGGAAGTACGTATGAACAGAGTGAGCCGCTGCCATCCGCGGGGGACCCCCATGGGCCATAGCAGGAGGTACACGCCCCTGCCTTCCACACACCGCTGGCATAGATGTGGAGGAGAGGCAGGGGCCCAACAGGAAAAGGGTCACAAGAGCAGGCAAAAAGTCAGAGACTCCCCTCCCTCCACTGTTGGGAGTCCCGCAAAAACCAAGCTATACAACCATAAGGCATGTGCAGAGGACCTAGCTCAGAGCCATGCAAGGTCCCTGTTTGTTGCTTCAGTCTCCCTGAGCCCCTATGAGCCCTGGTTAATTCTGGGCTGTGTTCTCCTGGTGTCCTTGACTTCTCTGGCTCCTATAATCTCTCTTCTGTGGGGGTTGCCCTGGCTCCACCTACTGTTTGACTGTGTGCATTTGTTCTTATTGGTTGCTTGTTGTATCTCTTGTCTTAATGATATATCTCTATTTTGCCTCTGACTCCCCATACTTTTTATAAACCCACAATGAATATTTTTACATAACCCATTCTCAAGTTTTCTATACTTAGGAAATGGCCCTACAATCTATGCTATTGTTTAGATTTCAGATTGAAGTGTTGGAATTGGCAAAAACTTAGGCAACTAGGAGAAGAGGCAGGTTCTCAAAGGGACAAGCACCAGACTCTGGGCTTGTGCACAGAGAGAACAACAAGCAAACACTGGCATTTCGGTAAGCAGTCCTCAGACTGCTTGCCTCCAGTGAATTAAACATGAACCAGAAGAACACCTTGGGGAAAGAGCAGCAAGCCCAGACATGGGCCACAAATCTAATGGATAAACAAAGACTAGATGCTGGCTGTTCTTTCCTGCGTCAAAGCTAAGAGACATTGAAAGACAAACTCCTGACAGGAAATGCAGTCAGCTAGCTCCTGTCTCCAACACCCAGCCCAAGTTTTGAGGCACACAGGGCAGACCTCAAAGTTAAAGTGATGATAACAGCTGGAGGATAATAATTTCTTCCCTGTTGGTCTGAGGAAGCCTGGGTTTCACTCCTAAGGTTCAAGCCACCCTGGGCAGAATGCAGTTTTTATTCACTAAGTGTCTCAATGAGCAGACTCAAGGCCTCCAGTTTCTACTTTCCCCAGCTTGTCTGTCAAGTCTCCTTCTGCAAGTCTGGTTTCATTAAGTCACCTTTAATATTTCTTCTGGTCTCTCTTTGGTTCGTGGTCTAAGAAGATGCTGTAGGAGAGGTGTCACCGACTTCAGGTGGCCTCACCTGTGGGCCACATTCCTTTAGTCCTTTGGTATCAGAAGAACTTATCGTTCTTTCATTTAGGTTCCTTCACTCCATCGACCGGTTTTCCTGTCTGTGCTCACAAGAGATGCTATCACTCAGTGCCCCTCCCTGAAGGCTTAACTGTGGTACCAACCTGTTGTCTGTCTAATTGCATTATTTACCATGATGACTTTCTAGTCACACCCATCCTTTAAAACCAGTTTGAACGACAGGCCTGGTGGTGTGAACCTGTTATCTCAACTCTTTGAGATGCTGAGGCAGGAGGATTGAAGGTTCAAGAAGAATCTTGGGCTACAAAGTGAGTTCCAGCCTAGTCTGTGCGTCTTAGACTTGGTTTCAATATAAAAGTAAAAGAATTCTGGGATTGTAGCTCAGTGGTACAGCACTGCCTGACGTGGGAGAAGACTGAGGTTCAATTCCAGGGACTGCTACAAACAAAATAAATACAGAACTAAAACCAAACGAAACAACATACACTCAAACCTAAAAAACAAACCCCAAACCAAACCGAAACAAACCAAACCAAACCAAAGACCAGTTTGACTGAGGCTCATTTAGACATGCAATGATTGGAACACATTTAAAGGGCAAAATCTGGTTCATAGGTAAAACCAAATTACATATATGCAGCATGGAATGGGCACCACCATCAAGATATCAAGTATGTGAATGACACACTGCTAAGGCCTAGGTAAAATATTTAGGTGTAGGTAAAATGTTAAGCCTAGGTAACTGTTACCTGGCTAGCCTGCGTGTCGTTTTTAAGGAAACTTTCTCATATGTTGTTTCTGCTGTCACTAGAAAACATTCTTTTGTCCAAACTGTTAAATATTCTGTTATGTTCTGTGCCCCTGGAAACCAATCACAATAGAAATCGATAGAACTACTTTGTATAGTTAGCCACAATAAGCTTGGACCTGAACCAACCATCCAACAGCACTTCCGGCACCTGTATATAAACTTTTATGGCATAAGCTTCCCCTGGGATGGACCCCAACATAAGAGAGACACTTGTGCCAATATAAGAAGATTTCCACTTCGAGTAGTGGTTTCATGAAGTTTAAGTTCCCAAGATCTCCCTAGGAACTGATATACTACTTGGCAGAAAGAGACATGTATGTGGGTAACTGACACCCTCGTTGGAAAGTTAAGATATGAGTGTTAGATAAGGCTAATCCCCTGCCGCAGTTGATACCCCAACCAACAGAAGCAGGGTAACTGTACAACAAAGACATGTTACTAAGGAAACCCCCTATCCCTATATCCTGATTGGTGGAATAACTTGGCATAGATATCTATGAATTTTAGGCTTAAAAATCATATAGCATCTTAACTCAGGGTCATGGTTCAGTTCCCATTATGGATCATGGCCTTGATAGATCAGTCTTGGGGCATTTGCTCAATAAACTATCCCATTCTGACTAAGATCTGTGTTTCTGTGGTTTGGAGGCAACTCCTGGACCCCAACACTTACAAGAGTGATTTTAGATGATGAGTGAGGCAGACATCCTGAGGAGCAAACTTTTGATGTGCCTTCACATGTCTTTAAAGAAATGTAGCAGGGGGTGATGGGGGGAATGTTTGAGTGTGCCAGAGGGATCCCTGTCCATCAGTTTAATCATTCAATAGGTTCTCATCTCCCTGAGCTTAGTGCACTAAGGAGCATGCCTATTATTTCTGCCCTGACCCGAGGGGGATTCCATGAGACCCTAGGGAAGGGGGCGAAAGAATGAAGGGACAAGAGACACAAAGAATGAGGGCAAATCTGGGGTTCTGATCAAGCTCTGCAACTTTAATTTCAGGGGCAGGTTATAAAGACTCAGCAAAATGGGGAGTTTAGACAAGGGTCATTGCTTAGGGCTATCCCACTATTGAATCCTCATTGTCTAAGACCATCCCACTGTCATATCCTCATTGCCCTAGACCATCCCACTGTTGTAACCAGCTCGCAGGAAATGCCAGACGTTCTTTAAGTTCCTGGGACCTAAGACTCATGAATGTCCTTTCTTAACCTTGTATTGACTAGGCTTTCCAGAACAGCAGGTAATTTCCTGAGTTCTCTTAGAATAGCAGGGAATTTCCTGGGTTTGTCTCCCAGCACTTTTCTTTCTAAAATTATGACCTTAACCTAAGCATGCTCAAGAATGTATTTCTTAACCTTGCAACTGAGCATGCTCAACAATGTGCAAGAGGGACAGTCCTTCCCCACCCCAATAAAATCCACTCTCTCTTTCTCTCCTTGCCTGCTGCACGCAGGACAGTTGTCTCCACTCTTGCACGTCTCAGCTGAGCTTGTTTGTCTTCCATTCTCCAAGATGTGTTCTGAACACCTACTGTGTTCAGAAACAGTCCTCATGACTTCTTAAAGTTCTCTTTCCCTCCCCTCCGTCTCCTACAGGAAAGCCCCTCCCCTACTAAATCTGGGCTTGCTTTACCTGGCACTATAATTTAGGTTGCATCTTTTTAGGGGTAGGGTCTCATTATGTGGATCAGACTTGCCTTGAACTCTTGATCTTCCTGTCTCAGCCTTCCGAGGGCTTAGACTAGACTAGCCCTGCCTGGCTAGACTGCATCATTTAAAGCCCTAGGATATAGAATTTTAAAGAATTATACAATGTGTATTTTTCCTGTCTTCTTTTACTTAAATTGTTTGAACCTCATCCATATTGTACATATTAATACTTTACTTTTGTGTACTAATACTTCCTAACATGTATTTACCATGATTTATTTATTCTTTCATGTGATTACAGTCATTTAGGTTATTTCCAGTTTGAAAATAAAGCTTTTATGGAACCAAGTGTGGTGGGCACACCCATTATCCTAGAACTGGGGACGGTCAGGGTTCAAGGTCATCTTCAGCTACATGGTTTGTTTGAGACCAGCCTGGGTATAAGAGACCACAAAACATGTTAAATAGATAGATTCATTTTGAACATTTGGACACAAGTCTACATGTGAACATAAGATTTCTTTTCTTTTGAATAAATATCCAGAGGTAGGACATTACATTAAGTATAGGTTTATGTTTAAATTTAAAAATAGTTAAACTTTTCCCAGGGTGGTGCAAGATTTCATAATTCAATCAGTACTCAGTACTGTGTTTGGTGTATTTTCCCTCTTCATAGTGGTAGTCCTTTAAATTTCAGCTATGCTAATAGGCATGTGCTATATCTCACTAGCTCAATTACCTGTTTCTTCAACAATTTAGGATGCTGAACATCTTTTTATGCAGCCGTTTACCACCTGAATATTTTCCCTGAAGAAATTTCTGTTCAAATCTTTTGTACATTTGACTTTTAGTCATTTTTGTTCTTGTTGTTGTTGTTATTGTTTTTCCTTTCTCCTTTTGAGAGAGGCTGGCTCAGGCTGGCCTTGAACTCACTAAGCAGTAGAATATGACCTTGAATTCCTAATTCACCTAGCTCTAGTACCAAATGCTTCAACCATGCCCAGCTGACATTCTTTATGAATTCTCTGGATAGTTCTTCTCAGATAGGCTTTGTAAATGTAGTCTCAGGCTGTGTCTTGTCTTATCATTCTCTTAACTTTGTTTCAAAATATAGAAATTAAAAAATATTTTTATAGGCACAGGTATTTTTTCCTTCATGTATGTCTGTGTGCCACATGTGTGCAGGACCCATGGAGGCCAGAAGAAGTTGTCAGATCTCCACGAACTTAAGCTACAGACTATTGTGAGCTGCCATGTGGGTGCTGGCAATCTAACTTGGGTCCTCTGGAAAAGTAGCAAGTGCTCTTAGCTGCTGAGTCATCTTTCCAGCCCTGAAGAACAAAAATTCTTAATTTTGATGAAGTTAATTACCGAAAGTATATCAAATTTGATAAAGTATAGTTTCAGTGTATATTGGAAAATGTATTTGATCTCATTTTTCCTGACATACAGCTCTACAATTCATCTCCTGAGTGATGTCTTCTGTGTAATAATGGGACTATTGGTAGCTGGTGGTTCCTGGGTAATTTTTGGCTCCTTAGTTTCAGGTTTTCTAGCTTTAGGCTGTTCACCAAAACAATCAAGGGGTGGGACTTTCAACTCTCCTACCCCACTTCTGGAGAGTGAAAGTGAGAGGCCTGAGTTAGTCAGAGTCAGGCTGACTCCGTGACAGACTTCTAATTGGCAGTTTGGGAGATTAGGCCTAAGTTTCTGTTTCACAGAACTGGAAAAGTCCAAAACAAGTCAATTCCAGAAACAAACAAACAAACAAACAAACAAACAACAACAAACCAAACCCAAAAACCAAACCAACAAAACCAAACCAAACAACAAAAAAACCCCAAGCCTTCTGGGTAGTAAACAGGAAGCTGTTCTACCACCTAACCTGAGCCAACCTCACGGGCAGCCAATCAGGAGCTGTAGAAACTGCCCCACTACCTAGCTTGAGTCAAGTATCAGCAAACATTCCCCAAATTCCACAGAGCTTAACCAACCATAAAGGTGTCTGTACCTTGAATGGAGATAGAACCAACCAATCAAGGGAAAGAAAGGCAAAAGTCACCAACTCCTATCCTAATAAATAGACTTTAAATTGACCCTGCAGAGTCCATATCTCTGTCTTCCTTCCTGATGTATGGAGGACCCCTGCATGCTGGTTCTCTGCAGAATAAATGCCCTTTGCTGTTGCATACTATTTGAGTCTGGGGTATCATTCTTTGCAAATCACGAACCCTTATAAAAGTTGATTTGATCACCACAGGCAAATTTATCAAATTGTGTCTATATAAGAGAGTTTCATAAAACCTCAGGAGACCTCAGTTCTGCAGGGAGTATACCCAAAGAGGGTTTGGGTGTTCCCACTCCTTCCTATATGACTTGTTTTGTGTACCTTTACCATCTGGCTGTTCATCTGCATCCTTTATAACCAATGAATATATGCAAGCAAGTGATTGCCTGAGTTCTGTAGGCCATTAGCAAGTGGAGTGAGCCTGAGGTGGGGATTCTGGGACGCTGAATTAGTTAATCAGAAATTTCAGTCACAAACTGCTTGTAACTGTCAACTGGCATCTGTTACTAGGAACTGCCTGGTGGAATTGGGCCATCAACCTATAACTGTTGTTTCTGGGTAGATATTCTCAGGATGGAATCAGCAGCATTCAGCCAGTGTCTATGAAGAATCTTCGGCAAGATGGATTTTTTTTGCATGGTTTATGGGATTTCTGAATTTAAATCACAGAAACATTATGTGCGAAAGTTTGTTTCCGAGAGAGACACGTTTTGTTCTGTTTTTTATTCAGTCTTTTGTATTGTAGCTTGTGCTTTTTTTTTGTTTGTTTCGAGACAGGGTTTCTCTGTGTAGCCCTGGCTGTCCTGGAACTCACTCTGTAGACCAGGCTGGCCTCGAACTCAGAAATCCACCTGCCTCTGCCTCTCAAGTGCTGGGACTAAAGGGTGCGCCACCACCGCCGGTGCTTGTGCTTTTCTTATAGTGTGTACAGTCTTTGCCTAGTCTAATATCACAAAGATCACCTTTATGTTTTCTTCTAACTTTTAAAAATAGTTTTAGGTTTTGCATTTAAGTCTGTGATCTGTTTTAGCTTCACTGTATAAAAATACATATAATAAATCCTTTAAGAATGTGTTGAAATTAAATTGTTTTCTTATAGATGGCCAATTATGTCAGCACCATTTTATTTTGCATGTGTTGTCCTGTGCATATGATATACCTACTTGTTAGTGTAGGTATGGCTGTTGAAACAAGAGTAGTCCCCACAGCCTCATCTATTTGAATAGTTGGTCTATCGGTTTGTAGAACAGTTGGGGAAGGATTAGGAGGATGGTCTTGTTGGAGGAGGCGTGCCACTGGGGTGGGCTTTGAGGTTTCAAAAGCTCATGCCAGGTCCATTTAGCTCTTTCTGCCTTGTGGTTGAGTCTTAAGATGTGATCTCTCAGCTGTTGCTCCATCGCCATGCCTGTCTGAGTCTATGCTCCCCACCATTATGTTCACGAACTCTAACACTTTAAAACTCTAAGCCCCATGTTAAATTCTCTCTCTCTCTCTCCTCTCTCTCTCTCTCTCTCTCTCTCTCTCTCTTTTCCTGTGAGCAAGCACAGGCGGGACTCGAACTCGGTCGGGAGAGACAAACTGCCACCTTGGATCCAGAGGACTACGACTGCAGCGGTGCGCCACCGCTGGGCGGCTAATACTCTCTTTTTTATAAATAAATAAATTAAAGTTTGAGGCAGGGTCTATCTGTGTGTTGTTCCCTGGCTGTCCTGGAACTCACTATGAAAACCAGTGGTCTCATACTCACAGAAATTCGCCTGTCTTTGTCCCCACATGCTGCTCTACCTCACTGGCAAATGACTTCTTGCATAAGTTGCCTTAGTCGTGGTATTTTGTCACAGCGGCTAAGTAACTCAGACAGTAGGTATGTGCATTGTGTGCAGGCATTGTGTAGGTTGAGGCAGAGGTAGGCATCGGGTCTCTTTTCTTGACCATATGACAGCCTTCTTTTCAAGACAGGGTCTCTCTTGAATGTCAGGGTCATCAATTTGCCTGGCCAATGAGATTCAAGGATCTTCCTGTTTCTGTCCACCTCCCTCTATTGCTGGAGTTGTAGGCATGTACTACTTTGCTGGCTCTTTCCATGGGTTCTAGGAATGAACTCAGGTTCTCATGCTGGGACATCAGCCATTTTACCAATGGCATCTCCTCAGCCCTCAGTACTGTTTGTTGAAGTAGTCACTTTTTTGGTAACATCTCTTAGTGCCTTTGTTCAAAATCAGTGAAAAAAAGTTAATTTCTGCATTTCTCTTTTGTCTCAGTTATATATGATTGTTTTAAATATTTTATTTATAATAGTTAGTAATCTGCAAATCAAGTCCCTTATCACTTTCTTTAAAAAGAAAAGTCTTAGCTGTTCTAGGCCCTATGCTCTTTTCTGTAGATTTTAGTTAGATATCCTTTAATTTTTTTCCATAGGACTATATCAGAGAGTATGTACTTGAAGTTTGGTTAGATTCTTCCAATGTTCCTCCCAACTTAAACTTCTCAGCACTGTGAATCAAATCACCTATTTATACCCTCACAAGGCAAGGTAATGAAAGCCACAGACTCCTCACAGTCATCTGGTTTTCAGTCCTGGCTCTGTTCTTGAGGGACAGTGGTGAGTTGTCACTAGATGGAGATGCTTCAGGTCTTCTGCATCAGAACCTGCACAGACACAGTGACGTCTACTCTTGGTTGTCAATTTGATTTTATCTGGAATGAACTATGACCCAGAGATGGAGGGCTCACCTGTGAGAGATTTTCTACTTGGTTTGAGGTGGTGAATCCAAATCACTTTGAGGTAGGAAGACACACCTCTGATATGGATCTTAAGGTGGGATGACACTTTTAATCTTGGCCACACTCTCTGGCAATCCACTCCTTTACGACACTGGAGCCTACTTCTTTAGGATTTCAGCATATATCTCTATCTCTGTCTACTGTCTCTATCTTTATTTCTATCTATCTATCTATCTATCTATTATCTATCACACTATCTAATTATGTGTATATAACACACACATATATACATGTATATATATACTACACACACACATATATGGCATATAACTGAATATAATGGAAATACAACACACACATACACACACACACACACACACACACACACACACACACACACACTTCATAGGTTCTGTGACTCCAGAGAACCCTGACTAATACACAAGTCCTATGCTGGCAGTCATCTTTCTGAAGCAAAGCTTTGGTGATGATGAAGTCTGTGTTTCCATGTAATTTCGAGATGGAGACAGAAGTGAAGAGGATGGAGAGGACTTTTGTCTGGCACATGGGGTGAGTGTTCAGTCAAGTCTAGGAAATCATGGGGGAGCGGTTTTCTGAGCACAGGGAGAAACATTAGCACAAAATGTTAATGAGCTGTAAAGTAGATTAATGAAGGAGAACTCAATGAATTTAACACTGGGGAGGCCATTGTTTGATACTTTATTGGCGCCATGTTGATAGATGTGCAGTTTTGGTGAGCTGGCAGATGAAAGGGAGGTAAGGAAGCAGAAAGGACTCATGAAAGAGGTCGTGACAGGAAGGAAGGCAATGATATCTAAGTAGTCACAGGTGAGGTCAAATGTGGATAAGAAAGATCAAGACACACTGTGACTCGAGGTGAAAAATTCAGTTAAAAGGAGATTAAAAGAGGAAGGATGTTTCCTGCTTTGTGAGTCCCGACAGACAGCCAAGGAAAGGATCTGCGTAGAGGAAGCATCCATTTTCTCCTTGAAGGAGAAGGCTGAATGATTGGAAAGAGAGGGCACACTCTTCTTGCCTAGTGAACTTATCGTCTCAGTGAAACAAATGATAAAACCACTTACCGAGAACAAGGGAGTGAGTGGTGGGGATAACAAGATCAGGAAAAGATAGATATCTGCTCAGAGACGGTGTCACTGAGTGGTGGTCACAGCCAGTGCCACTGAGAGAGCCGTGGTCACAGCCAGCAGAGGCAGCGGGCTCTGTCTGCACAATGGCCGATCTTGGGCAGTGGTCCCATCAGCTTGGTTGTCGTAAATGGACAAGTCAGATGGTAGTGATGGTGGAGTGTGGAGGTGCAGAGCTTCCAGGGTAGTTTAGAGATAGGGAACAAAGAAGTCTAAGAACTTGAAAGAGACAGAAGAAACCCCAACAGTAGGAGGCTGGGAGGGAGGGGTATGCGGGACAGGAAAATCTTTGCCTGTAGGACCTGAAGTAAAACCATTTCCTACATGAGTATTTTAACACATAAAGAAATGGATTATCATCTATGGCCATTTTTTTTTTTTTTTTTTTTTTTGCGTAGCTCTGGCTGTCCTGAACTCATTCTGTAGAACAGGCTAGCCTGGAACTCAAAGATTTGCTTGCCTTTGCTGGGATTATAGGCATGTGCCACCTACATGGGTCATTATTTTTTATTCTCATTCAGTCTCCTCTTCACTTCTCCTCGGTGCCCCCCCCCTTTTCTCTTCCCCCTAACTAGTGCCCTCTGCTTTATCATCACCCATTTTATCTGAAATCTTTCTTTGCATTTTTATTACATTTATTTATTTGTGTGTGTGTCTGCTAACCTAGGCCTAGTCCTGGAAACTTCTAGCCTATTTACAATCATACCTAGCCCTAGAATGTTTTCAGCCTCTGAGACTTAATGCTGAATAAGTTCACCTTTTCAGTTTTCTGATCTCCAGCTGGCTGGCTCAACTCAGCTGTTCCTTTTCAATCTTCTGGCTCCTTCTCATTCTCTGGCTTGTTCTGTCTTTACTTGTGTGTAGCTTGTTTTCTCTTTAACCTCTCTCTCTGTAAAACTCTCCTAGTAAAACTGTCACTGAATTCCATGAACTGACAAAATAGAACTGACTAGACCTCAAAGATCTGTATGCCTCTCTCTCCTGAGTGCTGGGATTAAAGGCCTGAATTTAAGTTGTTCTTCTTTCTTTCTTTCTTTCTTCTCTCTTCTTCTTCTCTTTCTCTCTTCTTCTTCTCTCTCTCTAAACTTGCTCTTCCATCTTCTATTTTTGCTTCTATTCCTGATAAACTTGCTTCACCAATACAGAGCTGAAGGTCTTAACTTCAGCTGTTTTTTTGTTAATTTAAGATCCTAAGTATTTGTTTATATCTGTTCTGCTCTCAACCTTAGCCAGAGAAAGTTCTTTCTGCAGTGTACAGTGGTTAGTGTAGAGACACAGAGTGGTCACAGTGTTGAGAATAAGTGACACAGACAGACACACATACATAGAGAGAGAGACAGACAGACACACAACACACACAACAGACACACAAATCGACACAGACAAATAGACACAAGACACAGACATACATACATAACATCACACAGACAAAGACAGAGAGACAGACAGACAGAGAGACAGACAGACACACATACACACACACACACCAACCATGGTGGTGTAGGGGGAGGACACACTGACAGGAAAGGAGAAGGGATTAATGGGAGTGGGATGGGGACAGGAAAGGGTAACAGGGCTGAAATACATTATATACATTTATTAAAATACCACAATGAAACCCATTATTACTTAACATTAATGCATAATAATAAAACATTAAAAGTTAAGATGAGATGGAAAAGTGTGCAACAGAAAAATGATGGTTAGATATTGTAATTAGCAGGGCCCAGGAGGATACTGATGACTACCTGAACATATTGTTATTTATATACATTAAAATGACCAATTGCAAAAAAAGACTTATTGGCTTATGAATAAAAGCATGTTAAAGTGTACTCCTATTCAACAAAGGTTATTGTAAAATAGTTTTTTTTTTTTTTTCTAGCAGCAGCCTCAAACACCCATGAACCATGTTTGACAACACTAAACCGTCACACACTGCTAGGGCAAGATGGTGGAAGAGAACACTAAAGCTTGTCTGCTTTTTATTTTTCATTATTGGGATTGACAGGTCTGTGTGTGATGCCTGTGGTGTCTGAATCACTGAGACATTGGCCTGAAGCTACAAGAGAACGTTGTGTCTGTCCAAATGTCAGAGATTAAGTGTAGAGCCACCACCTGTCACCAGCCATGGCATGGCCAAAGGAGGAGCTGTGTGTCATGCATGGGAGTGATATGAGAATGAGCCCTGAAGCCTTTAAACCACACTTGGAGGCAGAGCAGGATGTGTTCATCTCGAGGCCAGCTGGTTCAGGTGAGGTTCCGACAGCCAGGCTACACTAGCAACCCATGGCTCAAAGAGAATATTTCATGAAGATAAGAAGAAAGAGAGAGGTCCCAGATTGACACAGAAACCTGGTTATTACAGGCATCCAGCCTAAATAAAGGGACATAGACGCCATAGGAGGCTAATAGCTTACTGGATCCCCCAGTGAGGCCTTAAAGCTCCTTAGCCAGGAGATTTCCTGTCTGAGTCCTCACTACTCTAGTGTCAGATCTCAGCATGTTTTCATCTTTGGATATCTGTGACAACCACTGTGGCTTCAGCATTTAATCTTGGACCGCGGGATCCAAAAATCTTTGACAAAAATCTTCAGAGGATTTGTTGGCACCGGGAGCTGAGGACACTGCTGGAGAGTGAGCATGCCCTCTGGTGGAGGTGGAAGGCATGACGTGGAGGTAGGATTTGAGAGCACTTGCCTGTGGTTTTTTTTTTTTTTTCCTAGCCTGGTGAAGTATTCCTTGGAGTCTGCTTCAGGTTCTGTGTGACTGGCACCACATAGTTCAGAAAGCCACTTCCTGGCCACAGATTGTCTAGCTTTCCACTCCTGGAGATCTCTCTCTCTCTCTCTCTCTCTCTCTCTCTCTCTCTCTCTCTCTCTCTGTATCTATATCTATATCTATATCTATATCTATATCTATATCTATATCTTATCTATATCTATATCTATTGAGGTTGTTATACCAGACTACTTCACACCCACATTTATTGTACACTGATTTGTTTGTTTTTTGTTTAAGATTTATTTATTTCATGTATATGAGTGTGTAGGGGTGTTATGTAGAAAACAGTGCTGGGTTCAGCTTGTTCCTGGGCAGCCAGCATGTTACTGCTGCTCCTCCGCTCTGACTGGTGCTCCCACTAGCTAGATGCGCAGGCCCTGGCATCCACCAGACACCAGTGTGGGGGATGTTTCTGCCAATCCTCCACACTGTATCCACAAAGCTCGCTAAACCCGAGACAATATTTCCATCCTGGCAGTACCCGGTAGAAATGAGACTCTTACAGCTTAATGATTATATAAAGGATTTATATATTTAGAAATGCTCAATCAACAAGTTGCCCACACAATTAGTGTTGTTACCCAATATTTAACCTTTTGATAGAAGTTGGTATCTAGGAAGCTGTCCACCCATCTGTGGTTCTTCATGGCTGATAGCCCCCTTCTTTTCTCTCCTTCCTCTTTTCCCCCCTTCCCTCCCTCTCTTCTTCTACCGAGCTCCACCTCCTCTTCTACTGCCTAATCACCTAGCTCCACTGAGAATACAATGTAGCAGAATAAATATCCTGCAACATGAGTGTTTTACCTCATCATATATGTGTACCATGTGTATGCCTGGTGCCAACAGAGGCCAGAAAAGGGTGTTGTATTCTCTCCAATTAGAGTTAAAGATGGTTGTAAACCTCCAAGTGGGTGCTGGAAATTGAATCTAAGTCCTTTGTAAGAGGAACAATTGATCTTAATTGCTGAGCCATGTCTCCATTCCATATTGTTGCACTGTTAATAACAGCCAAATAAGCAATCTGCCTGGGTGCCAACACACATAAATAAAGAAAATACGAAACACACACACATGCACGCACACACATACGAAAACGTGCACAACACACCCTAGCCCCAAGTGATTTTTCTGAAACAAAGAGGAATGAGAAATCCCTTGACTAGCAGGAAGATGGGTAAAACTGAAGGTCATGGTGAAGAGTGCAATAAACCAGATATAGAACTGTAAGTGTGATGTGTTTCTTCTCATAGGTGGAAGATGAAGAGATGTCCATGGTGGGCTGAAAGTAGGAGACAGTGTTTAAGGGCCTGAAAGAGAGGATGTGAAGATGAAGTTCCTTCCCTAGTCCTTCCCAGACTATAAGCTCTAACTCTCCCTGGCCGCCAATACCTGAAGTCAAGGGCGCAGTTAAGGCGGAATTGGACACAACTGGTTGGAAGGGGTGGCTGGATTTAAAGTGGTCCAGACTGTCTCGGTCTTTTTTTCTATGAGGGAACTGTAACAGTCAAGAAGGCTTTCTAGGATCATCTTTTGAAGCAGGCACAGTTGAACTCCTGAAGATGGTGGCTATTTGACTGGGAGGATAGTTCCATTCTCTCTTCTCTCTCTCTCTCCTCTCTTCCCCTCCTCTCTCTCTCTCTCTGTTGTGTTGTTGTGTGTGTGTGCAGACAGAAGAGGGCATCAGATTCCTTGAGTTGGAGTTACAGACCGTTGTGAGTTGCCTAATGGAAATACTTTGACCTGAACATATGTTCTCTGTAAGAATTGTCCCACCTCTTAATGGTTGAGTCATTTCTCAGGGCCTCCAGCAGGTTGTTTTGTTTTTTAGGATTTTTATTAATTCAACTTCTTTGTAAAGGAATCCACACATATTCAGGATGCTTACTGGCCATTCTCCCTTGCCTTTCCTCATGACCCCTGATCAACCGACTCCTTCCCAGTGCTCAGTACATTCATTTTGCTCATTTTGTTTTGTGACCCATAAAGAATAAATAGGGCTATCTGTACCACTATGTGTTTGGAACTGTCTTTTGGAGCCTGTGGTCCACATAATGAAACAGTGATACCCCTTCTCCAGAATCTATCTATAGGCTGTAGCTCAGAGGTAAGGAGTATTCTCCATGTTCCTTCCCTTTCCTTGACTGGTACTGCTAGGGCTGGCCTTGTAGGTCAAAACAGCAGTTTTTAATCAACTGTACTGTCTTAGCTAAAGAAGTAACAAACGTTTTCTCATGTGGTTTTAATTTGCATCTCTCTTGTTAAGAATGATGGCATCTTTCCATACACTGAAGAGCTGTTGTATTTCTATTTCTGTGAACTAACAGTTTATAGCCTTTATCTTTAAAAACCAAAATAAGAAAAAACAACACTCTGTGTGAATGCTACTTTCCCTAATGGACTGAGCAGTCAAATGGTGTGAGCTTGCTCTCCCAGTTGAGGCTTAAGAGTTCTTGAGCTCTTGCATCAAGGGCCACTCTGGGAGACAGTGAGGCCTGGTTCAAAAAATGACATGATCGAGGTACACAGGTTCTTGTCATGTCGTACAGACTGCTGACTTCTGTCCTACTGGTAAACTATCTATTACATCTAGTCTCGTTATCTACTACTATCTCACTACTTACAAATCTATGTAGGTAATCATTTGACTGATGGTAGCTACATAATCATAATTGGTTTGCCTACTCCTAAATTTGTCCTCCTGCCACAAGTAAAACGCACACGGTAGGATCCTTCTCATCAGCTTTTTCCAGAACGACTTTGACATAAGATGGGGAACTGGCGGGACCTGGACCAGGAAAGGGGAAGGTAACGGGCCTTGGACCCAAGCAGCGAGACAGGAGCTGCTTATATAACTGCATATGCGGGCTGGTGATGTTCATCCAGGATAGTTTGCTTGCAATACCTTATTGCATAAGCCGCTCAAAGGCACGAGCCACGCATCTCAAAGACTTTTACATTTCTGAGCTGGCCACTACTGAACAGTCTATCTTGTCAGGTAGAGTCATAGCACTTTACAACTTAAACACGGTCTGACTACAAATTTTCCCTTAGCTTAAGAAATTTTGATTTTTACACACCAACTTCATGTCATTTGCTTTGTGAGTTCTGAGTTTTTATAATCCAAACCATTCCTTTTACATTAAAGAATACAGAAAACCATTTCTCACATTTTCTCATACTGCATTTTAATTTTTCCTGCTCTATATTTTAAATATTTAAAATGCTTGGAATTACTTTTGGTGCAAAATATGATATAGGCTGTAAGTTGACTATTTCTGTCAAGGCTGTAGAACTGTCCCGACAACACTGATGAATTTACACTTTCTTTCTCGAACTAATTTGAAACCTTGCCTATGTCATATATCAAGTTCCCTGCAAGTAGAACTGTTTATCACTTTCTTTTTGTTCCACTGGGCAGTGTGCTTCTTCAGTTACCTAGTCCACAGGGGAAGTGATTGCATCATGACATAGTTTGAGATTCAATAAAACTGTCCTGCACATTTCCTTCCTAGAATTTTCCTGCTTCTTCTTTGCTAATTTTTCTACATGTGTATTAGAATTATGTTGATAGATTGATTTTTCTTACTGACTTGCTATTTCTTTTGTTTAAATGAATGGCACCTTTTGTGTTTTCAGAAGTGTTTTTTAAAAAATTATTTATTTTATGTATAGGGTATATTGTAGCTGTCTTCAGACACCCCAAGAAGAGGGCATCAGATCCCATTGCAGATGGTTGTGACTCACCATGTGGTTGCTGGGAATTGAACCCAGGATCTCCAGAAGATCAGTCCGTGCTCAAAACCACCGAGCCATCTCTCCAGCACCTCCAGGAGCGTTTTGTTTAGAGGTTTCCTTAGTGCATTTAGTCTCTTCTCATATTTGCCTTCTGCTATCCTCTCTCACATCCACATCCTTCTCTACTCTTCCCTTTCCACTCACGGTCTGGTCCTCTTTTTCTTTCATGTCACCTCATTCCCCTAAAGTCCACCTGTGAGAGGAAACATATGATATTTGTCTTTGTAAGCTTGGCTTCTTTTGCTTATATGATGATAGAATTCCACAAAACTGCAGGCCAATGCATTATTAAATTTTATAATGGATAAATAAAGTTCCAGTGTGTATATACACCACACTTATGAGATCCCTCTGTCTACTGATGGGTGCTTGGGTGACTCTGTGCTTGGCTGTTAGCAGCAGTGCTGTGATGAATGAGGATGCAGTTATTTCTACATGTCTGGTTGAGTTTGATTCTTCTGGGTTGAAGAAGTGATGTGCTGGGTAGTTTTATGGCAACTTGACACTAACCAGAGTCATATGAGAGGAGGGAACTTCAATTGAGGATATGCCCCATAAGATCTGGCTGTAGGGCATTTTCTTAAGTGGTGATTGATGGGGGAGAGCTTAGCCCACTGTGGGTGGTGCCATTCCTAGGCTGGTGGTCCTGGGGTGTATAAGAAAGCAGGGTGAGTAAGTCATGTGGAGCAAGTCAGTAAGCAGCACCCTCCATAGTCTCTGCATCAGCTCCTGTCTCCAGGTTCCAGCCCTGCTTGAGTTCCTGTCCTGACTTCCTTTGGGTATGAACAGCAATGTGGAAGATTTGGAAGTGTAAGCTGGGTAAATCCTTTCCTCTGCAACTTGCTTTTGGTCATGGTTTTCATCACAGTAACAGAAACCCTAAGTGAGACAAGTGATGTGTCAGGATGGACCATATTCTGTTTTCAATATTGATTGCCATAGTGACCAGACTAGTAACATCCTCAACAACAGCATGGAGTATCACGTTTCAGTGCGTTGTCACCAACATCAGTAGCTTTATTTTTTTAACAGTAGTCATTCAGCTTTGGAGAGTTAATATCTCAGTTTACTTTTTATTTCCTTTTCCTTGATGGGTAAACATGGTGAGCATTTTTCCATTCACCTGAACAATGTTCTGCTAACTCATGTGACTTTAATGCAATGTTGGTACTTGGGTGTTTATTTTTTGAGTTCTTTTTCTTTCTTTCTTAAAGAAATAAAAATAAAATAGGCCTGCTATGTACCTTAAGTGGACCATGAACTTACTATGAAGCCCAGGATAGCCCCAACATGTGTTGTCTTGTCTCATCCTCCTGAGAGCTGGAATTAGGGCATATGCCACAGGGTCATATATTTTATATGTTTCAGATTTAAATATTTCTTTCTCTGTTACATATATAGTCAATACCACACCTACAACACTACATCACACACACGACATTCTCTTTGCATTTTTCCTTGAATATTAATTTTCTGTCAGATGAATAACTGGAAAAGATTGTCTGTCATTCCCTATCCTGTTTCTTCACTGTGTTAGTAGTTGTTTCTTTGCTATTCTGTAGCCTTTTCACTTCATGGAATCCTGTTTGCCAATTTCTGATATTATTTCCTGAGAAATCATAATCTTATTTAAATCTCTATTTCCCTGCATTTTCTTTTAGATGTATAAAAGTTGAAGTCTTACATTAAGAACTTTAAGTGATTATGATTGATTTTTTTAATAGTGTGAGGAATAGGGATTGAATTTTAGTCTTCTAGGTGTGTGTATCCAATTTTCCCAGCACCACTTGCTAACACAGATTCTTTAGTGTTTGCTTTTGGTGACTTTATGGAGAATTTGTTGATTGTAACTGCCTGGCTTTATTTCCTTGGCTCAGTATTGTGTTTTGAAATCTCTTTCTTTCTGTTTGTGTGTGCATTTGTGTGTTTCTTTATAATGTTTAACTTAAAAAAAAAACTATTTCTGAGAAGAGGGTAAGTGGACAGAATTTATTACAACTATAGATTATTTTTCCATAATATGACCATTTACTGATTTGGGACATGGGAGGTCATTCTGTCTTCCAGTGTCTTCTCCAGCTTCTTCATTTAGGTTTTCTTCACAGAGGTCTTTATATCTTTGATTATGTTTATACCTATGTTTTTCATTATTTGAGGCTATTGTGAATGTAATGTTTGTACCCTAGGTAGTCCTCCTCCTACTTTCCTGACTGTATTTATGAGATATATGAGTCTTTTGGTAGAGTCCTTAGTGTCTTTTCAGACCATTGTCATCTGCAAAAGTTAAATTGATGTCCATACTTCTTATTTGTATTTCTTTTATTTGGTCTGATTAAAATTTCAAGTGTCTTTTCTTTTGTTTCTTGTCCTTTCCTTTCCTTTTCTTTTTTTTTTCTTTTGAGATAGGGTCTCACAATGTACATCAGGTGGCCTTAAAGTGTAGAGATCCACCTGCCCCAGCCTACAAGGGCTGGGATTCAAGGCATGCATCATCATGCCTGATGTGGTTCAAGTATTATATTCAAGAAGAATGGCCAGAATGGACATGTTTGTCTCATTCTTGATGTCAGAGGAAAAGCTTCATGTCTCTCTATTTAGCAGAATGCTGCCTCTCTGTTTGATGTATACAGTCTTTATGAGGCTGAGGTGTGTTCTTTCTGTTCCTAGTTTCTTCACGTCTTTTGATAATGGAGGAATACCTGATTCGGTGAAAGGCTTTTATGCATATTGGAATGATCGTGTGCTTTAGCACACTTACTAATTGGTCAAGGCATCTTTGCATTCAAGAACAAGAAGCAGTTTGATCTTGGCACATGGCCTTTTTAAAGTGAAATTAAATTTGTGATTTTTTTTAAGGACTTTTTTGTCGATATTCATTATAGATGAACATCTGTGACGTTCATCAAAGAAAGTGTTTTTGCATGTTACTTTGTGTGTGTGTGTCCTTATCTGGTTTCGGTGTCAGGATAATGCCAATTGTAGAAATGTTTAATTTGAGAATTTCCTTCAGTTCATATGAGTTGAAGATGCATTCCTTCCCTCTCTAGTGAAACAATGTGAGGAATATTTATGTTAGTCCTTTTCTAAAGGTTCTATAGAATTCAGAAGTGGATCTATTAGGGCTTCAGTTCTTCTGAGGGATGCTATGGCCTTGGTTTGGTTTCATTGCTCATTGTAGGGAAATCGATAAGGTGTCACCATCTTGCTCTGGTTCTATTTTGTTCCTGCCTCAACAGTCCTCAGCCTTCCACTCCCCCCTTCCCCAACTAGACACCACCTCCTTGTCAATGCTTTTGAGACTGTCTATGTCCCTGACCATGATCCAGACCTGTTAACCAAAATTATTAATGTTTGTGCAGGTTAAAACATAAAACCAAAATAACTAAGAGGAAGTGTAAGCCAAACATAATTATCATGTGGTGTCTGGAAAAACCACTAAGACCTGCAAAAAGACTCATGTTGCTCTGACCCCATCAAACAGTGATGTAATTATGGGGTTTTTTGTCTTTAAAAAATGTTGTCCCTCTGAGCTGTGGCACCAAGAGACCTTGAAGAGTGAGCCTGCTCTTGTTCACTTGTTAATAAAAGGATTCACATATTTTTAATTGGCTTAATTAGCGTGGTTGTCAATAACTATCTTCTGTGGATTATTAGTTCTGTTTTCACTGTTGATGTTGCCTTAGTCTATATCATACCTATGTCTAGAAATGTATCTGGTCTAGTCATATGTTTGTTTACTCTCGACTTTCTGGTTACTGGAGTTTAATTTTTTAAAATCTGCCCTGGAAGCTGGGACTGTGGCTTTGGTGGGTTAAAGACAGTTGAATATTTTGCTTTATATGTTACTTTTTTATTTTACCATTTTTACATTTTACAGTTATTTTCTTTTCCCCCATCTCTCTTCCTTTTGACCATTTTATTTTATTCATTCTTTGATCATCTTGTCTACATCATGTTACTCTGTGAACTTCATCTTCTTTCTCTTCTTCCTCTTTTGTCATGCACTGAGTCCAGTCAGAGCTGTCTGTCTGCATGTGGTATAGGGCCACCCACTGGAGTATGTTCCCAATTTCTTATTTTTTGCATGATTTTAATAAAATGGCAGTACTTATATTTGTAGCTTTTGCTGCCACCATGTGGTAATCTAGACACATAAGTGTCTAGAACTTTATTTAGCTGCTGTCTATGCATTATCTACACAAATAATAAGGGAGATAATTATATATGTGTCTATTTATATTTGTTAGAGTTTGACAACAGAAATACATTTACTGTAGAAGAATTTTAACTACTATTTTGAAGTATACATGTACCTCTAACAAAAGCAAAATCCATTGTAAAACTTGAATCCTTTCTGTGCTGGGGGATGGGGGCAGGAGGATTCAGCTACTTTTGAGCAGAACAGGAACAAACATAGTGAACACACATTAAATAACAAACAACCGCACACAGAATATGCGACAGGCATCCAGCATATGCCATCTGTCTCTCATAATAGTCTTTATGCTTTAAAAATCTCACTAATCTGCACCTGACCTAATTTGAATAGTCTCCCATTCCTAATTCTACTTCAAAATAAGATGTACCCACCTAGGAATCCATCCCATCTGCAGACACCAAACCCCTACACTATTGCTGATGTCAAGAAGTGCTTGCTGACAGGAGGCTGATAAGGCTGTTCCCTGAGAGGTTCTATGAGCACCTGACCAATACAGATGCAGATACTCACAGCCAACCACCAAACTGAGCCCAGGGATCCCAATGGAAGAGCTCTGGGAAGGGCTGAAGGAGCTGAAGGGGACTGAAACCCCATATGAAGAACACGTCAACTAACTGGACCACTCAGAGTTCCCGGGGACTAAACCATCAACCAAAGAGTGTACATGGAGGGATCCAATACTCCAGATACATGTGTAGCAGAGAATGGCCTTATCTGACATCAGTGAGAGGGGAGGGAGACTTGATGCCCCAGCATAGGGAGATGCTAGAGGAGTGAGGTGGCAGTGGGTGAGTGGGTGAAGGAGTACTCTCATAGAGGCAAAGGGAGAGGGCCAGGGTCATGGGACAGGGGTGACAGAGAAGGGGGCATATCATTTGAAATGTAAATGAATAAAATGATTAATAAGAATAATAAAAAGCAATGCAATGACTCTGGAAATACATTTTCTATCCTGTTTCCTTACCTAAATGGAGTCTAAAAAAATTTGCACAGGAAGCTGGCCTAGTCTTCAGAAAAAATCCACTGTTAAGATCTCTTAGGAGACTTTGATTTTGTCTCCTAAGAGATAAAACTAGAACTTATTGTATTGGCTGAAACCATTTTGGCTTTCCCTAAAAATTAAATAACAAATGTTCTAAAGAAGTTGAATATATTTACAACCAATCTTCCAAAGTTTCCATGAGACAGATCTGTCGTAAGCTTCCCACCACACCTCTGTTTGCCATTTGTTGCCATCCAAAAACACAGATGGTAATACAGCCGCCATGATAAAGACCCTTGATACATTAGCCTCCACTCATTTCCCCAGTCTCACAGGGCATGAATAAACACTGCCCTCTTGCTTCTGCTAGGACAGCCTTTTGTTTACTGGAGCATGTATCTGCCACAATCGACTTAGAAAGGGAAAGTTTCATTTTGATCGATAGATCGTCCCTGCTCTTTTAGGTTCTGTGCTGAGGGAGCACAGAGGCCACAGGACACAGCAAAACTAAGTCAAGTTCTTACCTCGTGATCACCAAATAAAAACAGTAAGCCAGTGAGGAGGAGCCAGCTCCCACTAGCCCTGTGAGGACATCATCCAGCTCTTAAATCCCCATCACCTCTGAAAAGGTCACATTAACAACTATGGCCTTTACAGCTGGTTACTTGTGTTCAAGGTTTGGCCCTCAGCCTGTGGTGCCACTGGGAGGTGGTGGAACATTTAAAAAGGGTTGGCCAATGTGCAAAAGATAATTTACAGGGGGGATTACAGAACTCTGCCTTCTCCTTTCTCTCTCTTGAATTTTGACCCTTAAGTGAGTGGATCCCTCCTGTGACATGCTGCTTTGCCACAGGCTCCAGAATAACAGGATAACTCATTGGTAGGGTTTGAATCTCAAATATCTCCATAGGCTCATGTGTGTAAACACCTAATCATCAGCTGATGGTTCCTAGGTCTAGGGGACACCAGCCTGTTATGGTAGGGAACCATAGTGGCTAGGAATGTTTAGGTTCAAGGATGAAAAACTTGTGAAATGGATTCCTCATACTACAAAGGTCAAGAAGCAAGCAAAACTTAGCTGAGCTAGAATTCTTAAGCTTCACCCCTACTGCGAGCTAAGACCCATATTCCAAAGATTTTACACACTTGCAGATCAGCACCAGCTTGTGACCAAACAACTGCTCAAACACCTAAGACCATCAGGGACATTTTGAATTCAATCACTGTGCCCTCCATTACATAACTTAATAGGTTTACCATTGCAGTCTTCAACACGGCACCCTGCTGGTCAGTAAGGTAAGCATAGCTATTTTCCTGGCACTAAAGACCTGTTTTTTTTTTTTTTTTCTTTGTAAAAAGTGTTTTTACTGGATGTATTATATGCTTTGCTTTTCCCTTTGTTAGAAATTGAGTCCACAGATTTGAAAATCATTAGGTGTTTTACCATCAAGCCATAATCCCTGCCTTTTGATTTTTTGAGAGACAGTCTTGTTATGAAGCCCAGGCTCACTTGACACTTGCAAAGTAGCCTGAGTCATCTTGAATTTGTGACTCTCCTGCCTCATCCTCCAGAAATGCTCTGAATGCAAGTCTGAATCACCATTTCTTGCTTGTGGTATGGTCTTGTCTCACTAATACACCATCATGATTTTCTTGTGGAGGTAAGGTTGCCACCATGTTAGGCCTCATGTTTGGAGCGCTGTTTTACTGAAGCAGCTGTAAAGTGTTCCCCATGTTCATAATGTATGCTGTTCTCTTTAAATGTCATTTCTGCTCATCTCAAATGTAGGGTATAGGGAAAAACACTAACTGAACAGGGAACAAATTTGGATTAAGTGAAGAAATAATCACTGCTAGAGACTCTCGAGAACTATGCATTTATTTTCCAAGCTTGTTCAGTATTTGTATTTCAGAGACAAACACAAATCACAATCTTGAAGTTTCCTGGGTCTGGGATTCCAGCAATGCCTTTTCCACAGATAGGAGTCTCAAACATTTTGATTTTCTGTGTATGGGAAGAGAAGAAAACAGCACATGTGGTGAGTTTAATCTAACTGGGTACAGACAGCAGGGTTCTCTGCAGGAAAACAAACTGGCCTTGGTGGAGAATGAGATCCTTCAGATTTTCAACCATAAGCCACCATAAACTTTGGTCAGAGAGTTAGAGGAGTCTTCCAGGGTTGGGACACCAATCCAAAGGTGCACATTTCTGCATTTTCACTCAGCAACAATTGTCTGAGCTCATCTCACAAAAGTTCGGGTAGTTTTGAGGGGAAGGAGGTGAGAGGAAGGCTCATGGTAGGAATGCTAGGTGCTCACCTGAGCTGCAGGGGCTGCTGTATTCAGCAAAAGCCACTTCATCTGAAAGACAAGGGAGTCGAACTTGAGAATGGGAGTTTTTGAGAGGATTTTGTGGAGGGTAGGTGGTGTGTTAGGACTGACCACTTTCCTCAATCCAGACCTGGATGATTGCTGAAAAGTCATCTCTCTGGGAACATCAGACAAACCAAAGGAGGGATTTTCTCCCCTTGAAGGTTGACATTTTTATCCTGGACCAGCAAGATGGCTCAGTGGGAAAGGTGCGTGCGGCCATGCCTGATGACCTCAGTGAGTTCAGTCTTCAGGATTCTCATGGCAGAAGCAGAGAACTCACCCACTTCCCCAAATGGCCCACTGACCTACATGGGCACCGTGATGTGCCAGCCTCTCACACACTAAAGAAACAAATGTATAACATCACTGGAATCATTTACCCTGTAGAGAAAAACCAAAGTGTGCTTGTCCTGCAGTGTTTGAGCAGAGTACTAGCCACGATCCTAGTAGACATATATCCTTTCCAATTCTGTTCTATGTTTCTGCTTTTCCTTCAATATTTCTTGAATTATTCTCGTCTGAAACATTTATTATATTTCTTCACTTGACAGAAAACCCACCATTTAATTCCCCAGCTCTGGCTTTGCTTTCTTTCTGTGTTCACCGCTGAACACACAGGTAACAATTCTCTCATCTATTTATTCCTGTGATTATTTGTACAACTCTTCATTTTCCCATTGCTGTATTCATAACAAGATTTGTCTGTCTTTCAACCTCTAAACCCTACTTTGTATAATGTTTTGTCCCTTGGGTTATTTGGACATGGCACATGATTGCTTGGACAAACAAGGCATGAGTTGCTGAATAAACTGAAAATTTATAATGGTTGTCTGGCCTACATAATGGGTCAGTGTCTGAAAAACAATTGTTTTTAATGGATATGATGGCATATGCCTGTAATATCACGATTTGGGAGGCTGAGTCAGGAGGACTGAGAATTTGTGCTAGCCCAGGCTACATAGTGAGAAACTGTAAAAAAATCAAAACAACAAAAAGAACAAATTTCTTTGTGATCCAGTACCATCTCTTGCTCACCTGTCTCATAGTAGTCATAGACTTTCACAATGGCAGGCTGCAGGTTCCTTACTGGGATGTCTTGTTGAATGATGAAGGAGAAGGCCAGCGTCTGATTGGTCACCTGGGAAAGAGAGAAAATGATTCAGACTCAGGAAAGGGTCCAGTGTTTTTCCTCAGCATGACTCAGTTATGCACTGGATAGCATTTAACCCCACAGTCACTGTCTTCAGTAACTTCCCACCTATGTGGATGGTGATATCGTGATACGGATGTTAGACTGGGGACTTGAGGAACTGAAGTACAGGCTTCTGAGAGTATATGAAACTTTCCCAGACTATTAAACCATTCCAAAAATCCATATTCCTCCTTAATGTATGATATTTGACTTTTTCCACTGTGAGAGTTAAGTCCTTTTACTTGCTGACTTGGGACTCTATGCTAAGTCCCAGGAAAGCCAGCAACAAGGAAAGATGCTTTAAAGATTTGTTTTATTGTGTGTGTGTGTGTGGTGTGTGTGTGTACTGATAGGGCCCAGAAAAGAGAATCAGATCCCCTGGAACTGGAGTTACAGACAGTTTTGAGTTGTTATGGCTCCTGTGAACTGAATTCTGGTCTTCTGTAAGAACAGTAAGTGCCCTTAACTGCTGAGTCATGAATCCAGGCCAGAGAAAAAGAACTCAAAATATCATGTAGAATGATAGAATGATGTCCTCTAATTATAAAGGATTCCTTTAGAATTGCTTTCTTCTGCTATGGGCTTCCCACAAGGACTCATCAAGAAAGACTGTCCACCTCAGCACGTAGAGGAAGGCAGGAAGGACCCTCACCTGAACTACATAGATCAAGGAAGGATTGTCCACCTCAGCATGTCTAAGGAGGCAGGAAAGAACTGTACCTGATCCAGATATAATAAGACATTGTTGTTGCTCACTTCCGTTCTGCTCAAGTGCTCTAATTTTTCAAGCTGAAAATGAGAGAAAACCTCCATGTTACTGAAAAAGCAAAGGCCTTAGTGGTGAGAGAGGTAAATGAACTGGGGGACTGCAGGTGATAAAAAGGGGATGTTATTGAATTCACTTAAAGGAATGGGAAGAAGCCTTTCCAATAAGAACGAACATATATTTAAAAAATTGTGAGTGCTCTTCTACTAAAGCCTGACTGAATATGATCTGATGTAGTAATTGGTAATTTTGACTTTTGTTTGAATATAACAATAGTCACTCATTTGGTAGTACTTACCCCATATTCTCTGAGCTCTGCTATTGAACTTACTTTGTTAATTTTCATAATTCTTAAAAAAACATCTAAAACTACACCTTCAATTTTGGCATTTAATAATATTTTCCCTTGAATCATTATTGACAAAGGTCATTAAACTTTAAAAGTTATTGTTAGCTAGATTGTGGACTCAATGAACTCAGACACCTTTCTTATGTTCCTTGTGCTGGTTGCTGTCACAATCCATACCTATATCAATCAGTATTTTAACAACTTCAAGTGTATTAAGAGAGTGCTAACATTGCTCTGACATGAGTTGACATAATTATGATGGTGGTGGTAGACTCCTAGTCTGAGGATACAGAGAATCCAAACATCTCATCTCTGCTTACCTTTTTCACTGTTGGTTTCAATGGGATGAAACCAGACACCATCTTCACATCAACAATTACCATATTGGAGGCTGGACGGCTCCCGTGTAACTACAGACCAGAGAAGTGGACAGAAGGAGTCATTTTAATAGTTTGAATATTGCCTCCTTTGAGGTCCAGCAGTAATTCCTGATATAGTCTGTGTGATTTTTCCATATCCTAAAATATGTAGCCTTTATAGTCAATACAAATAGACTGCATAACAATATTATCTGGGGAGTGCATTAAAATGGCTGGATCTGCCAGGCATGCTGGTGAGACAACAGTCTGCTTAGCTGGTAACAGACCTAATATCAAAAACAAGTATGTATGGAAACTGAGGGCTCATGGCTGACATTGTCCTTTGTCACGCACACACACACACACACACACACACACACACACACACACACACATATGTATGATGATAAGTCAGGCTACGGATGTATTCTTTCCATCCAAGATCCCTTCAGTTTCTGCAGTTGGACCCTGTTGCTGCTTATATTTTGTATGAAGTTTTGATGAACATCAGAAGAACTGAATATCTTTATTCTAGAAAAATGGAATTTTAAAAGACCAAGAAGACTATTCTTTGTTGGTGAAGAAGAATAACCCATGTTAAGGTCTCATGTAAAAGAATAATGTATTATTTTATTATGATATTGGTCATGAAATTAACCCTAAAACTAGACTAATTAGAAATTCTAATTCTCCTATTCTTCATTGTTCATTTGGTTGAAGTCTCATATTTTTATTTATTTATTTTTTACAGACAAAGCAAAATGTTAATGAAGAGACCTATTTTAGATATCTTCGAACCTGTTCCATGAAAAGTTCTAAGAAGACAGCCCTATGGTAGCTGAGAGACAGAGTCAGATGCTCATACAAAGACAGAGACACAAGCCTATCACATACCTGATTTCTAGTGAGATCTGGAAGCTGTTGTGGCCTTTGGGGTTATTACAAGTTAGAGGTGTTGTCTGTACCCGTAGAGCAAATGCAGCCTGCTGCTTCTCCACGTGCATGTTGTATCTCAGTGTAGTCTGATAAGCAGTGAACAGAAAAACTTGATCTCCATTGCACTGCATCCTTGGATCAATTTTTCCCAATTTGAGCACAATGTGTGCAGGTAGGCAAAGCCAGACTTTCCATTTTAGGGAAGGAGGCTCACAGCTGCATACCCACACCTTCCCAGCATCTTACCTGAGTATATGCACATCCTTCACCTGACACACTGATGGTATAGTCCCCAGGAATGTCTGGTAATGGGACCTGCTGCAGTAACAGGCGATTACTGTTCTCTACTTGGAACTTTTGGGAAAATGACCCTGAAGACTGGATGGTCACCAAAGCATTTTTCTGGCTTCTGGAAAAAGTAACTGCTCCATATTTGGACAGAGCATCGAGGGCCACCACAGTGTCCTGACAGGAATGAATAAAAACTTTTAGGATAGCATCCATTTGGAAGGTCTGGAGCTTTCCCCACAGTTCATTCTAGCTGTGACAAACTGTCAGGAGATTTTCTCTCTAATTATTTGAGCTCTAGACTTTATTTCAGGCTTTCATATGGAATACATGTGAGAGTCAACTTCACATGTTTTTTCCTCCATAGAGTATCCTAGCATATGCAATCCCCCTCAACAACCAGTAGAAAATATAAATACAAATTAGATTTTTCTCCCAGCATTCATTGTTTTTCTTCCTCTGTCCCAGGTTCCCATGGTTACACCTTTCATCTTCCCACAAAATCACGACCCTCCTCTCCTCAACAAACTTGCTTTTGCCCTTGCTGAGTCATCAAGACATACAAACAGCATGGCCAAGTGCCTGTCCTGATTCAGTCTTATTAAACAGAAAAAAAAATCTATGATCTAGTGTTGTCCTTCACTGCCTTGCTCCTCAGTGGCACGCTCTGTGCAAGTGTACTTCATGCTCCCGGAAGGATCTCTGTCACATGATCCTTTCTTATCCATGCAGCTCCAGATGCTGTCCTGAGAGTAGAGTCCAACAAGCAAGCAGAAGCACGCATTGAGGGTTTTATATTCACAACATTTACTGTCTATTGAATGGAGAGAGGGAAAGAACTGGACTGCCAAGCAGAAGTTTTCTTTTCATACATTGTATTTCTCCTTTAGAGGACCCTACCATCTCACAATACTTCTCTGGAGATTATTTCTGCCCTATATGCCCAGAATACCTGGAGCATAAATTATAGTTATTATGGTAGATGTATATTTTGGGGGGTGGGTGGGAGATATTATTACCTCTTGAGAGTTATACTGTGAATAGTTTACAGTCCTGGCTGTTCCCAAGTATCATGAGGTAGAGCGGGGCAGCAGGACCTCCGGCTAGCTTGGAGAAAACCTGAGGGTGATCTACCCTTCCATAAGATTAAGGAGGGTCTATCAGGAGAAGGGAAACAGAAGTATCTAAGGTCAGTAGGACAATAGACTTGTCGGTTTGGTCTTAGGTTTCCACATGCAGTTCTAGAGTGTTGAAACTTTGTCTAGGATTCTGGATATTCCAGGATTTTTGCCATTGTTTTATATTAAGGATTGGATCTGTGTTAGAAGTTCTAGGCAACGTGGGCCTATTTCACTAACTGTGGTCTGAAGAGAACTTCTGTGGCTGGGCACAGGAACTAGGGCAATTTATTATGGAATACAGGAGCCCTCACTTCCTACAGACAGAAAATATCCACAAGTAACATGTCCTTGTTCTTCTTTCCTCTTCCCCTTTTTATGGTCCCTGCATCTCTTGTTCAAATCCCCTAAGTCCATGGGGACTTTGAAAGAAAACCACTGACCTGTGTGGAGGAGAAGCCTCCATGGGAATTCTGCTGCTTTGTGAGCCACTTGATGGTGCTCCTTGACAAAATCAGGTCCTCAGGGGTTGGGGCTGGCTGGGCAGTGAGGCGAGCCAGGACGACATAGGCACTCATCTCCACCTCAGCAGAGGCAGCCTGGGGTTTGTACAAAGTGTCCTCAGATTTCCTGGGTTTCTGAGGTCTTTCCCAATGGATGGAGTTGTCTTACGATAAAAATAGAGAAATAATGAAAAGCCTGAGTGGTCAACGACTGCATGTCCATATGCAGAAAGAAGGAACTATAAAAGGTTTTGAAGGTTTTAAAAATTTCACTCACAATTCACATTTAGTAATCCACAGTAAAAAATCTTCATTTGGTGTTATGGGTCATGATTGAGAAAAACCATGGACAGAAATGTGTAAGTTATTAACTGAATTATACCCTCAATGTTGCTCTAACAGAGCTGGTGAAGGGACAGTAGCAGACATGATTCTTTTACTCATTAACTCCTTCACACCCAACAAAATGTCACTTGTTCAGGTTTCAAACCAAATGACTACTAAAGTTTCCCAGTGGAGTCAGAGTTGCCACTGAAATAGCAAAACCATGATGCATCTTTCCTCTTTGTGTTCTTCATCGTCTTTGCTGCTCCTGGTAGGTTTATAGGTAGCAGAGAAAAGCTGGGCTTTAACTACATTCACCTTTGTAACCGAGTTAGACCTGTGTGTTCTACTGTGATATTGTATTTGTTGATTTTGGTCACACTGTCAGACAATTCCAAACAGAACGCTTTTGTATAGAAGCTCATTTCTTAATGGAACAGCCCAAGGAGAAACCTCAGTGTGCCATAGAGATGGACTGACATGGAATGCTCTTTCCACACTCCATATGCTCCCCTATTTTCCTTCACTGGAGCTGGATGGTGACAGACATGAGAACACACACTCCTACCTTCTTTTATAGCTTCCTTATCAAGTGACTTCAGGATTTCATTTCTCTTATCCTGGTTCCCCCCCAGAGCGAAAGCATAGGCCATCAATGCCTTGGTGTACACAAAGCTGCCATTTCCTCCTTGCTCTATGGTCTTCCAGGATGACTCCAGGCAGCTCAGGGCTTTGGAGACGATGGGATGCTATTGACAGAACAAGGAAAACTGAGCTATGGGAAAAGGTCCTAGCAGGTCCCAGGACAATTATGGAGGCTATAGTGTTTATGCTTTTCATATCAATCCTCCCTCTCCTCCCCTTCCCTCCCTTCTCCTTCCCACTCTTTCTTCATCCCTCCCTTCCTTTACCCTCCTTTCCTCTACCTTCTTCCCTCTCTTTCCCTGTCTTCCATTCTCCTTCCCTCCCTTTGTCCCCCTTTCTCTCCATCCCTTGCTTTTCCTCTCTCTCTTTCTACCTGTTCCCTCCCTTCCCCTCTTTTCCTTTTTACCTTCCTCCCTTCTTTCTTTTCTATCTTCTTCCTGCCATTGATTGTCTGTCTACCATCTCCTCTATCTTTTGGGAGCCATTCCTTTTGATAAACTACATTCTATTTAAGACACAGACTAACAGGGACAGTATCAGAGGCTGTGTTTTTTGGTTGATCTTTGTAACAAATCCAGGATTTCATTGAGCAAGTGGATGATCATTAATGGAATCAGACAAAATCAAAGCATTGTAAAAAAACAAAACAAAACCAACCAAACAAAAACCCAACATGACAGCTGCTACTTAGCTTTACAGAAGTTAAAAGGCCACAGGCTTTATACCACTTTTGGATTCTGGAAAAGCAACATGGCACCTACTGTGGCTGGAAGTGAACTTTCCAGAAGGGCTATGGTTATGTAGGCAGAGAGGGTCATTTCATCATCTACTCCCCCCTGCAAACAAGAAGTGAGATCATCAGACTATACGGCGAGCAATCCATCAACACTGCCTTCTCCACTCATGGCCAATCCATGTATTCAATGGAATTTCCCATTAATATTCCTTTTATGAAAAAGTTCATTCCCAACCTAGAGGCTTATTCCTCCACATGGTAGTAGTATGACCTGACTTTAAGGTGTTATTAGATCACCAGTTCAGAAAAGATCACCTTCAAGTCATTGTGGAAGAGTGACCCGGAGCTCTGGAAGCAGCCATTGTCCTTCTGCTGCTGGGAGAGCCAGGTGAAGGCCTGGGTGATGTGTGACTCATCAATGAAGATGAAGGTTCGAGCTTGGGCAAAAGACTTGAGCACAAAGGCTGTGAGCCTGGTGGGAGAGAGAGGGAGAGTGGGGGATGAAGCTTTAGTTCTGAGGCAGGTCCTTCACACATGGGTTTCCAGGGACCCAGTCCACACCCGTGAGCAATCAGTCTAAGGGTCTCTGAGAAGAACAGCTGGACAGTGACTCTGGCTGCTCCAAAGAAGTCTTCCATTCCTTGGTCCACTTGGATGGGCACTCACTAGGTGTGGTTTCAGGTGCTTCCTGCTTTCCTTTCTCATTGCTTCTATCCTGCGCCCTCTGGTGTTTATGTAACACACCTGCATGCTTATACTAGGCATTCTCCACTTCCTGTGATTTCCTTTTGTAGATAAGAATAATCTCCTTTCCAAAAACTCAGCTATATGTTTTCTGCCTCAAAAAATTAGGTCCCTTTTCTTGGTTTATTTCCAGTTTATGCCAGTTGTTTTTTCCTCTGTTACCTGTTGGTCATTTCTGTGTTTTTTTTTATCTCAATAACACAGTCTTTGTGTTCTGTTCTGTTTTTTGCTTTTAAGTGAGAGGGTATTTTTTTTTTTTTTTTGGTTTTACGAGACAGGATTTCTCTGTGTAGCCTGGGCTATCCTGGAACTCAGTCTGTAGACCAGGCTGGCCTCGAACTCAGAAATTCGTCTGCCTCTGCCTCCCAAGTGCTGGGATTAAAGGCGTATACCATCAATGCCCGGCGAGGGGGTAATTTTTTAAAAAAGATTTATTTATTCATTTTACCTATGTGAGAACACTGTTATTTACTTCAGAGAAAGCAGAAGAGTGTATCAGAGCCCATTATAGAAGGTTGTGAGCCACCATGTGGTTGCTGGGAATTGAACTCAGGACCTTCGGAAGAGCAGTCTGTGCTCTTAACAGCTGGGCCATCTTTTCAGCTGTCAAAAATACATTCTTATGCAATGCAAGATCACACAAAGAATGGCAACAGGTTTTCAAGTCTCAGTTATGAGCATCTTTGGATGCTCAGCCAAGTGTAGCTAGACATTTACTGATGAATGATCTTGGAGAGAAATGAAAAAGCCAGTTTACTGAAGCCAGTAAAGCACATGGGACAGAGTCAAAGCAGATCAGCCTTGAGGGAATCTTACTCCTGCAATCTATGACTTGCGTTACCTCAAACATGTCCCTCTCAGGTCCAGGCATCTGCTAGACTCCCATGAAATAAGATGCATGTATAGTTGCTGTGAAAAACAAGAGTTGAACAAGGCCTGGCACACAGTGGACCATTCTTACCAAGTGTTTCCTTGACTCTGGCCAAATTGATCCCCGAAGGCGCTATAGGAGCCATCCTTGTGCTTGTAGTTCAGCTCCCTCTGATAACCTGGAATAGAAGGCTTTGGGGTTTGTTCTGAAGACACTGATACATCAGAGAATGGCAGGCAGTAAATCTGAAGTCAGAGAGACCCTCATGTACCCTGGCTTATAGGATTGACTGAGAACATTGCTCAGCTCTCTCCTCCAGTGATAAGCTCATTTCTAGAGAGAATATTTACAAGAACAAGGTGTAGTTTCTGAGCCTTACTGACCAGCTCTGAGGAAGCCAAGGGCCTTGGACTTGATCTTCGGAGTCAACTGTTCGGTTTCATTCAGATATTTCAGTACGTAGATGTTGGGAACAAAAAGGACCATGTTCTGCTCCCCACAGCCATAGGGCATCTGGAGAAGATTTTGTGTGTTTTTTATGGCTGAACTCAAGATATCACCTGGAAGTAAGAATCATGACATCAGAATAGCCATTTTCTTCACAAACAAAATAACGTGTTTAATAAAACCACTTCTCACTGATGTGAAGGAACTTTGTGTGTGATGTGAGCTGGAACCCAGTGGATATTGAGGATGTTAAAGAGATCAAGTGCAAGAGTTCAGAAGCTACATTTGGAATCATGGTGGGGACAGGGAAGGGTTAGTGACTATTGTTCCAAGTCTCCCAGGGATGAATTGACTCACCCATCACAGAGAAATGGGCTCTGGCTGAATCTTTCACCACTGTTGGTGGGAGCACCAGGGACAATGTTTCTGATACCTCAGCATCTTAATAAGCAAAACAAACAGGTAGATGATCATCTCTGTTCTCTGCACATCTAAAGTGCCCTAAGATCAGTGGCTTCAGGGCTGTGTCTTAAGCTTTGAGTTCTTGCCTCCCTAGAAAAAATGATCTTGAGGTAAGTATCACAAATCCACATTTCCTGGTACCACAGGCTTGTCAATCTCCATCGCCTTCCCTTTCACCACCCATTGCTTTGAACCAAATCATCTATCCAAAATGGAATGTCTGAGCCTATGGAATATGTATTCCTCTACTTCTATCAATGCGCTAATTAGTTATTTAATAAACACATGAAACTGTCATATTGACTGAATTTTGGTTTAGAAAAATCCTCTCTCTGTCTCTGTCTGTCTCTCTCTGTCTCTTTCTCTCTCTCTCTCCTTCTCTCTCTCTCTCCTCTCTCTCTCTCTCTTTCTCTCTCTCTCTCTCTCTCTCTCTCTCTGTGTGCGTGTGTCTGTGTGTCTGTGTGTCTGTGTGTCTGTGTGTGTACTTTGACATAAGTTATTGTTTTCTGGGAATGGAGAACCTCAATTGAGAAAATGCCTCCCTAACACTTGGGCTGTAAGCCAATCTTGAAGCTTTTCTTTTTTAATAATAGTTGTGGCAGGTCCTGGTCCAGTGTACACCATCTGTGGTGTATAAGAAATGATGGACTGTGGTTGTGTAAGCTGATCAACTCTCCAAGTAGCTTTTGGTTATGGTGTTTTATCACAAGGATGGAACCCCAAAACAAAGCAATGTGTGACTAAACATCCCATATGTCAGAATAAGAGAAGGAGAAACCATGAGCTGGCTTTTGTTCTTCCTGGTTCCCTAAGTTGCTTGGGAGGCTCTCTGATCTCTTCCATGCAGCTGTTATGGATGCTTTCCTATGGCAGGGATGGTGGGTAGATTACATTGTAATCAGTAACTATGAAGGGAAGTAGAGCTGACCGGTGGCAAGAATAGGGCTTTTGTTATACTATGTTTGACTTAAAAAAAATTATCTCCAGTGTCCCACCCTGCTCCTTCCTGCTTTTTCTTCCATGGAAAACTTTTAAAGGATTTTAGTATTATATGATGATTTTCTTCCATCCACTGTATTAGAAACTGTTACATTAGTTTGCCTGCTTTACACAGAAATTTGCTTTATTTAATCTCTTTTGTTAACTTTCATATAATAATGGATTTTATATTAAATTAAAGTTATTATTCTAATTTCTTTATTCTTTTGATAAATATGTTTTGAGTAGACACTATAAGCACTTGCTAACAGAGGTGCTGGCAATGCAGTCATTATTGTAGGTGGACAGTCCCTGACCTTATGCTTGTCCCTCATAGAGGACAGTGAGCTTCCTCCTGTGTGATACATTGCTATATTTCCATTGCAATAGTTAGCTTCCAGTGAGGAGCAGGGATAAAAGTGCAAGGCATAAAAACAAGCAATAGAGAAAAAGGTTATGCTAAGTACATACCATGATTTAGCTTGGCTCATGTGTGAAGCTTTTTCAGCCATATAAATCTTTGTTTTCTATTTATGATCTAACACACACACAAAAAATGGTACTACCCAAGATATTCTCTATCTTCTCTTTTTATTCCCACCTTCTGTTTTTAGAGAAAATCTCAATTGTGACCTCTTTCCAGTCTTTACTTTTCTATAATAAGTATTGAGATGGATGAAGAGGCTTCTGAATTCTAAAATCAAAAGGGGTTACAGTGAACCATGAAGCCCTTGGTGCACAATACTCTTGAGAACTCCATCAGGTAAATGATGATCTTAATTTATGAGACTCAGTTTTGTTCATGTTTTAGGGTTATAAGGTATACAGTATTCTGATTTTCTTATAGGAATATCACAAGATCTCTTATTAAGTGACTTATGTCAGTATCTCAATGTGTTTTGACAGGTTCTTACCTGATGTGCAGAGCAGTGAGCTGAAGGTATGTTCTTTCTTGATTCCTTCAGGCTTGGACAAAAATAAAATTCAGACATGAGAAATCAAACATTGAGTGTGCAAACAGAGAAATTTTGGAGGAAGTTTTTTGTTTTGTTTTCTTTTTTCAGAGAAATCTTTACTTGTGAGTCCATGGGCTGGAATGGCTTCAGCATATGAGAATTTGGCATGCCAGGTCAAAAAGAAACCAACAGGGAAAGATAATAAAGAAAAAGGGGCGGGGCATAATCAGAACAAAAAGGTATAGCTTTGAGAAGATAAATTGTCTTAGATTATCCTTCCTGCCCCAAAGCTTCAGTTTAAAGATTAGGAAGGGAAAAGAGAGCAGAACACATATGGGTTTAAAGCATGGGCTTGCCTGCTGTGGTCTATCTCAAAATTGTGTGTTAATATCTTTTGTTTTTCATCTAAATATAGTCAACATTGCTCCATTTTCTGGACTCAGCACACTGCCAACTGAGGAGGGTTACTCACCTCAACTATCAGGCCTTTGACTACTGTGTCCCTTCTCCTTGTTTCAGGAACTGTGGCCACCTCAGAACCACAGAGCTCTGGGGACTGTTGTGCTTCCACAGACACAGAGAAATTCACATTCCCTGAAACAAATGGTCCAGAGAGCTGAGCTCAGATCTGCCAGCAACCTGGCATCCACCAAGTTCCAAGAACTGCAGGGTATCCTCAGTTCTAGGAGTGGTTCAAGAACGTGTCTTATATTTAAGAAGGTGGTAAGCTCATGCCAACAGCAGCAATGACTGTGAACTTCCTCTTGGGGACCCAATGAGAAGAAAGTAACTGAAGAAACTTCCTACACTCACCTTTTCTGGGTAGAGCCCCCTTATAAAATTTTCACTCACCTAAAGTTTTGGGAGTTACCAACCAGGATGAGGTGTGCCTCTCATTGGCACCAAGGCAGTAAGAATCTTGGTCTTTTTCTACTGGGACAGCTGTGAAATCAGGAGAGGCTTCCAGCTGCACACCCATCTGTGGCCCCACAGGGAAAAAGAAATAGCAAAATAAATAAATAAATAAAAAAAGATGTCTCCATGGATGTATAACACATTATGCATGAGAGTAGGTAGGCAAAAGAGTCTGAAGGTGATGTGTGTTAGAAAGACAACAGGACGGGATGTGTTTGGAAAACATGTCTAAAATGTAATGTAAGTTGGCACAGGAGGCTTGCATAGATTTCATCCACACATATATGTCCTAAACTTTATTTAGCTATCATCTATGTATTATCTACACAAACCATTAAGGAGATAATTACATATGTGTCTACTTATATTTGTTTTATTTTGATGGCAGAAATACATTTACTGTACTAGATTTTTAACTACTATTTTGAAGTATACACCTACTTCTAACAAAAGCAAAATCCATTGTAAAACAATATGCCATTTTATCCTGACAACAACCTCCTATATCTATGTGGACCATGTCCTTTGATTGTATACAGGAACTACATGGAACATCCTATTTCTGTTAGTACACTTTGTGTTGTTTAAATACTGTCAACATCACCTAATTTTATGTAGTATCCATATTGTTAAACAACTCTTTGCTCTATATATGTATCTAGAGTCTGGGAATTGCTTAAGCATTTAGAACTGCTTGCTAAGCGATCCAATACAATCTCTTCCCCACTTTCTTTCTTCTTTTCCTTTAAGTCTTAGTTATAATTTACACACACTAATTGTCCTCTTCCCTGCTGTTCATGCTTAATTCAGAAAGGTGTTCACCCGCATGCTTGTAGGGAGGTAGTTCATCACAGTGGCCTTGAGCATGAAGGTTTCTCCACGGATCACAGAGTAGGGCATTGTGAGCTCCACAAAGAAGGGCTGGAAAGCTTGGAGAGATGCCACTGAGGAGAAACCAAGGCCACTATCACTGGACAGGCAGAGGGCTCCGGCCTTCCATTCAGTGATGGTGTCAGGGACTGTCACTTCCACTTCAGCCACTCCTGAGGAGCTGGGAGATTAGGTTTGTAAAATACAGAAAGTGAGCACATGGATTCGTTATCTCTGAGATGGTAGTTCTGTTGTGACAAGACAACATTTCTTTGAATCCTTCAAAGGAATTACAGGAAGGGAACAGAGTGAAGGGACTCCAGATGGCAAAATGAAAGGTCTTTCTGTGATCTTGTTTTACCAACTCAAGTCTTAGCCCCAAAATATCTCTCAGGTCATAGGTTAGTGGAAATCTGAAGATAGCTTTGAAGTTTTCTCTGAATTCCCTTCTTCAAAATATCATATAACAGTTTTATGGCTTATATGGTCTACTCCATGTAGCCATCCCATAGTCTGCTCCAAGTAAGACTGCCTCACCTTTTTGTCAATATGGTGATCCTGAAGAGTTTTAACAATCAAAAAGGTTTGTGATAGTTTTTATGTGCATTTTCTGGGGCGATGGTAATAGGTGTGCTTTATAATTGATGTGTTGATATGCTATGGTTTTCTAGATGACCAGTTTCCTTTGTTTATGATAAAAATTAGAGAAATTCAGGAAAATGAATTTTTTTTTTTTACCCAGCCCAAATCATAGAAATGGAAATCACTTACTTTACTGTGACTATATCCCAGACCCAGGTTTCAGGAAAATATTTCCGAATGGTCTCAGTAAGTGGATCTTTAGGTGGTGGATCTTTTCGTGGTTGTTTTTTAGGTGGTGGATTTCTATTTGCTACTGTGTGGAATTCTGGAGACATTTCACTGTGAAGTTGTTCTGCACCAGATTTCAAGAAAGGTACTGTGAAGTTACAAAGGAAGAAAGGAACATAGTACTTGATTACAATGTGACACGATGCTGCAATGTAAATGTAGTTTAACTTTCAGTTTCTTCTTGACTTTTAAACACTCTTAAGGCTACACTGGCAATAATGCATTGAATTACCCATTTTGTCGAGACTAGGTAACGTCTTTGTCAAAGGAGAAATCTTACCTAGAGTAATTGAATTTGGAAGGAATCATGATACATATTTTCTTGGGTTGGATATTGGAGAATTAGTGAATGCTTACAGATATAAGGTGCCCCCCTAGGAGGAATGAAGATCAACAATACGATCCTAGGTAACAGGTCTTGTGGCTACAATGAGATTCACTCCAGACAAGAGCTGAATGATGTATACATTATCAGCAGAGATGTTCTTGCAATGTTTTTTCTTTCTTAAGGTCTATAGGTTTAACCCAGTATTTTAACAGGTTTTCAATTTGTATAAAAACTGAAAAAGTTATAAGTATAAACTCTTTGGTTAGAAATAGGAAGTTTATTACCCAAGAATCATAGCATTGGCTTGAGTTTGTACTGGCAAGAAAGGTAGGACTTAAAGCTGGCGATGAAGTGTCTGTACTCTGCTTTTTTTTTTTTTTTTTAAGAACAAGTATACATGCAGATTTATTTAGGGCTTCACCTAAGTACTTCCCAACTGACTTCTAAGCATAGAAAATCTCTCTCAATTTCTTAATTCACACACACACACACACACACACACACACACAACACACGGATTCATTTCTATAAGTCCTTCCCTGTGATAGCCACAACCTGTAACCTGACCTCGGTCTTCCTATTTGCCTTCAAGAACTGAGTATTTTCTAGTGTTTTAAA